>OY759272.1:49125565-49488065 GCA_963662155.1 Lamellibrachia columna
AAATATTATTTGAACTATTAATGATACAGTATATTTGCCTGATGCACCGAGGTGTATTATTAATAGATATTAAGACAGTTCCGCCATACATGTAGCATCAACAAACGTATTCTGCTCGGTGTGGTTTTTGAGTTGCGTAATGTGCTATTTAAAAAAGACGAAGACACTTTGTGCATGGTATCAATATTCTACACAACTATCACTTATTTCATTGATCGAATGCAAACAAATTGCTAGGAACGTTGGTTTTCGGGAACTACTCACCATATCGAACGACGGAAAAATACGTTTCTCAAAGCGAGGCTAGCGACGGAATTTGCCTTAAAAGAAAGAGCGTCTTCGAGAAAGCCTCATTGTGCGATAAGAAAGAAAGAAAGAATTGCGTGTATTTTGACCCAAATAAAAATAGCACAGTTTTTGTTCATAATTAGCATAGCGTATATATACGCGCATATTATATATATACACAAAGAGATACAAAATTATGCATTATATGATATATACAAGCAAGTGATTGTATACGCATATACAGGCAAAGACTTATCACGTTAATAACCATGTGTTGTCATATACGTCAGTAAGGCTAGCTGTGCTTGTGTACAAACATGGTATGCGTGCACAATAACAATCGGATTGTATATTTAATTTAATTGTGCATCTAGTTATACTAATCAATGTATTATGATAGACATTATATAAGTCGTTATTTATTTGTCAACTTCGGTGTTTGTTTCAATGATCACGGAAATGTTAGACGAAAATAATTGTAACTTTATTCCACATCAATCAAGGGAACATTAATTTGTACATTATAACACCAGTACCGCTGAGTGCGGGAATGGCGGGAGGCTTGATTATAACACCAGTACCGCCGAGTGCGGGGAATGGCGGGAGGCTTGATTATAACACCAGTACCGCCGAGTGCGGGAATGGCGGGAGGCTTGATGGTGAACATGAAGAATATCCTTCTTTATTTTATTATATATTGTGATCTGGGCCGACTCCATTCAATAAATAGTGACTCCCAAGCCTGTTAATGGGGCTACGATTAGGTACAGCTGGAAGAGGAACAGTCATACAAGTACATGCAATAAATAGTGACTCCCAAGCCTGTTAGTGGGGCTTCGATTAGGTACAGCTGGAAGAGGAACAGTTATACAAGTACATGCAATAAATAGTGACTCCCAAGCCTGTTAGTGGGGCTTCGATTAGGTACAGCTGGAAGAGGAACAGTTATACAAGTACATGCAATAAATAGTGACCCCCAAGCCTGTTAGTGGGGCTACGATTAGGTACAGCTGGAAGAGGAACAGTTATACAAGTACATGCAATAAATAGTGACTCCCAAGCCTGTTAGTGGGGCTTCGATTAGGTACAGCTGGAAGAGGAACAGTTATACAAGTACATGCAATAAATAGTGACCCCCAAGCCTGTTAGTGGGGCTACGATTAGGTACAGCTGGAAGAGGAACAGTTATACAAGTACATGCAATAAATAGTGACTCCCAAGCCTGTTATTGGGGCTACGATTAGGTACAGCTGGAAGAGGAACAGTTATACAAGTACATGCAATAAATAGTGACTCCCAAGCCTGTTATTGGGGCTACGATTAGGTACAGCTGGAAGAGGAACAGTTATACAAGTACATGCAATAAATAGTGACTCCCAAGCCTGTTAATGGGGCTACGATTAGGTACAGCTGGAAGAGGAACAGTTATACAAGTACATGCAATAAATAGTGACTCCCAAGCCTGTTATTGGGGCTACGATTAGGTACAGCTGGAAGAGGAACAGTTATACAAGTACATGCAATAAATAGTGACTCCCAAGCCTGTTATTGGGGCTACGATTAGGTACAGCTGGAAGAGGAACAGTTATACAAGTACATGCAATAAATAGTGACTCCCAAGCCTGTTATTGGGGCTACGATTAGGTACAGCTGGAAGAGGAACAGTTATACAAGTACATGCAATAAATAGTGACTCCCAAGCCTGTTAATGGGGCTACGATTAGGTACAGCTGGAAGAGGAACAGTCATACAAGTACATGCAATAAATAGTGACTCCCAAGCCTGTTAGTGGGGCTTCGATTAGGTACAGCTGGAAGAGGAACAGTTATACAAGTACATGCAATAAATAGTGACTCCCAAGCCTGTTATTGGGGCTACGATTAGGTACAGCTGGAAGAGGAACAGTTATACAAGTACATGCAATAAATAGTGACTCCCAAGCCTGTTAATGGGGCTACGATTAGGTACAGCTGGAAGAGGAACAGTTATACAAGTACATGCAATAAATAGTGACTCCCAAGCCTGTTAGTGGGGCTTCGATTAGGTACAGCTGGAAGAGGAACAGTTATACAAGTACATGCAATAAATAGTGACTCCCAAGCCTGTTAGTGGGGCTACGATTAGGTACAGCTGGAAGAGGAACAGTTATACAAGTACATGCAATAAATAGTGACTCCCAAGCCTGTTATTGGGGCTACGATTAGGTACAGCTGGAAGAGGAACAGTTATACAAGTACATGCAATAAATAGTGACTCCCAAGCCTGTTAATGGGGCTACGATTAGGTACAGCTGGAAGAGGAACAGTTATACAAGTACATGCAATAAATAGTGACTCCCAAGCCTGTTAGTGGGGCTTCGATTAGGTACAGCTGGAAGAGGAACAGTTATACAAGTACATGCAATAAATAGTGACTCCCAAGCCTGTTAGTGGGGCTACGATTAGGTACAGCTGGAAGAGGAACAGTTATACAAGTACATGCAATAAATAGTGACTCCCAAGCCTGTTATTGGGGCTACGATTAGGTACAGCTGGAAGAGGAACAGTTATACAAGTACATGCAATAAATAGTGACTCCCAAGCCTGTTAATGGGGCTACGATTAGGTACAGCTGGAAGAGGAACAGTTATACAAGTACATGCAATAAATAGTGACTCCCAAGCCTGTTAGTGGGGCTTCGATTAGGTACAGCTGGAAGAGGAACAGTTATACAAGTACATGCAATAAATAGTGACTCCCAAGCCTGTTAGTGGGGCTACGATTAGGTACAGCTGGAAGAGGAACAGTTATACAAGTACATGCAATAAATAGTGACCCCCAAGCCTGTTAGTGGGGCTTCGATTAGGTACAGCTGGAAGAGGAACAGTTATACAAGTACATGCAATAAATAGTGACCCCCAAGCCTGTTAGTGGGGCTACGATTAGGTACAGCTGGAAGAGGAACAGTTATACAAGTACATGCAATAAATAGTGACCCCCAAGCCTGTTAGTGGGGCTACGATTAGGTACAGCTGGAAGAGGAACAGTTATACAAGTACATGCAATAAATAGTGACCCCCAAGCCTGTTAGTGGGGCTACGATTAGGTACAGCTGGAAGAGGAACAGTTATACAAGTACATGCAATAAATAGTGACTCCCAAGCCTGTTATTGGGGCTACGATTAGGTACAGCTGGAAGAGGAACAGTCATACAAGTACATGCAATAAATAGTGACTCCCAAGCCTGTTAGTGGGGCTACGATTAGGTACAGCTGGAAGAGGAACAGTTATACAAGTACATGCAATAAATAGTGACTCCCAAGCCTGTTATTGGGGCTACGATTAGGTACAGCTGGAAGAGGAACAGTTATACAAGTACATGCAATAAATAGTGACTCCCAAGCCTGTTATTGGGGCTACGATTAGGTACAGCTGGAAGAGGAACAGTTATACAAGTACATGCATAATTTTACATTGTTTTGAAACCGAGTGCTTTTATAGTGACATTGATGAGTTTTGACAAATATAACATTGTGGAATGAAACAGTGGTCTTGATATATCCATATTCTTGGTTGACTGCTACTGTTGCCGTTGGACGTCTCCGACTTCGCTACGTCCTGTTGCTGTAGCTATTGGGTCTGTTTGTGTGCAGTGTTCACGTAGTCTGCACCACCGATATTGCGTGAGTCCACGTGACTCGCCCCGCCAGAACATTAACATCATACTCGAATTTGTGAGTGGGAAACCATAAATATCACATGCTTCAAAGTATTATTGCCCGCGACCTCACGATTGTCTAAACAATCAAGCGAGCAACTGAACATATAAAATGTAGGGGTCCATTTATAATTTATGACATTAAGAGGTAATCCCCAAATCACCTAATAACGTATAATAACAGGCTGATATTTTTAGATGACCCTCTTATTACAGTTTTTAGATGATTCCTTAATGTTTTGATGGCCCCTTAAATTTGTCTTTTGATATGACTCCTTACATTTTTATTTTGAGATAACCTATTAATTGTATGAGATGATCCCTTAACTTTTTCAAATGATGAGCTAGTTACTTTTTTCAAAAACCATTAAATTTGTTTACTGATTCCTTAATTTATTTAAAAAAATCATTTAAATTTATTTGAGATAACCCCTTACATTTTCGATGTGACTCCATAATTTGTTTGATGACCAGTGAAGTTTGTGTATTGCTATGTGTCCTTACATATTTTAGAAATGATCCCTTAATTTATTGAGACGATCAGCTGGTTCATTTGAATTATCTAGTTACACTTTTTAATATTGTTCCTGAACTTTTTTGAGAAGACACAAATCATTTTTATGATGGTCCCTTAATTTGATGAGACGATCAGCTAGTAACTTGTTACACATTTTGTGCCGATCCTTTAACTTTTGTTGAGAAGGCCCATTCATTTTATGAGTTGACCCCTTAATTTATTTAACTTTTTTTCGAGACGACCACTTGATTTATGAGATGATCCCATAATGTTTTGAGATAATCAGTTAGTTTATTATTAAATGACCCCTTAATGATTATTATTAGATTATCCTTTAAATTGTTTTTGATAAGATCCCTTCATTTTAGTCATATGTTAAAATACTTTAGGTGCCCTTTAATCTGTTTTACTGAAATTACACTTCACTAATTTTGTGATAACACCTTAATTGTTTCAGCTGATCCCTTATTTTATTATTTTAGCGATTAAACTTAAGTTTGTAATATAATATCACATTGCATTTTGAGATTTCCCCTAAATTGTTTTATATGACCCTTAATTAGATCAAATGATGATCAGGTATTTCTTTTTTAATCGTTTTTAATGATCCCTTAAATAATTGTTTGAAATGAACCCTTAATGACCCCCACTTCTTCCTTACCACTCTGTCTGACTCGGTCCTATTGTTTGCCAACATGTAGTTACTGCCGTGCGTTACCTGGGAGGTTATATGAACGGCATTCCACACGGCTCACTCGTTCTGAGAGTCCTATGTTAATCATACGTTTGTGAACGTCGAGTGGGTGTCAGCATGGCTAGCCGTTATAAGGGTGAACATGAGGATGATGATGACGATGAGGAGGAGGAGCAGGATGATGAGGCTGAGGGTGTCATTGTCTTCGTCCTCAACATCGTAATAATGATCACCCTCATTTTCATCGTTTTCGTCATCATCATCATTATCATCATCAATATCATATTCTTCCTCATCATCATCATAACCATTTGTCACCTTCATCATCACCGTCGTTATCATCATTATTATTATAATTATCATCATTATCATCATCATCATCGTCATAATCATCATCATCATTATCATCGTCACTAAGATGACCCCTTAATTGTCATCATCATCATAATCGTTTATCACCCTCATCATCATCTTCTACATCATTATTATTATTAACATCATCATCATCATCATAATGATTATCATCATAATTGTTATTACATTAATGGTCAATTATTACCTTACCGGTCGATTATAACATTACCGGTCGATTTATTACATTACCGGTCGATTATTACCTTACCGGTCGATTTATTACATTACCGGTCGATTATTACCTTACCGGTCGATTATTACCTTACCTGTCGATTTATTACATTACCGGTCAATTTATTACATTTTACATTACTGGTCCATTTTTTATATTTCCGGTAGATTAACGATTAACCGGTCGATTAACAACGAGACGAGGAAAGTATAAATGAGTATTCACACGAATTGGCGGCACTCATTGACAGGCTGAAGACCGTCAGTCCGAGACACGTGACACATGCTCTAGGACCAACTGGTGGAGAACGTTCGTGAACCGCTACTTCGCTGGGAGTTGAAAAAACAGGCAGACATGCGTCCGAGTGCTACATTTATCGACATTCGTGACCTGGCCATCAAGTGGTCAACGGAGACAGACGGGGGCAGCAGGAGACGTGTACGTATTGCCTCTCAGGAAATCAGCACGGCACGAGAAGATGGTGTCTGTCTATGCGCATGATCATTTCTGAGCAGCATCGACAACTCAGAGCACTGGCGGGGCCACCATCGAACACTAAGAGGACTGGCGGGGGCCACCATCGAACACTAAGAGGACTGGGGGGCCACCATCGAACACTAAGAGGACTGGCGGGGCCACCATCGAACACTAAGAGGACTGGCGGGGCCACCATCGAACACTAAGAGGACTGGCGGGACCACCATCGAACACTGAGAGGACTGGCGGGGCCACCATCGAACACTAAGAGGACTGGCGGGGCCACCATCGAACACTGAGAGGACTGGCGGGGCCACCATCGAACACTGAGAGGACTGGCGGGGCCACCATCGAACACTGAGAGGACTGGCGGGGCCACCATCGAACACTGAGAGGACTGGCGGGGCCACCATCGAACACTGAGAGGACTGGCGGGGCCACCATCGAACACTGAGAGGACTGGCGGGGCCACCATCGAACACTGAGAGGACAGGCGGGGCCACCATCGAACACTGAGAGGACTGGCGGGGCCACCATCGAACACTGAGAGGACTGGCGGGGCCACCATCGAACACTGAGAGGACTGGCGGGGCCACCATCGAACACTGAGAGGACTGGCGGGGGCCATCATCGAACACTGAGAGGACTGGCGGGGCCACCATCGAACACTGAGAGGACTGGCGGGGCCACCATCGAACACTGAGAGGACTGGCGGGGGCCACCATTGAACACTGAGAGGACTGGCGGGGCCACCATCGAACACTGAGAGGACTGGCGGGGCCACCATCGAACACTGAGAGGACTGGCGGGGCCACCATCGAACACTGAGAGGACTGGCGGGGCCACCATCGAACACTGAGAGGACTGGCGGGGCCACCATCGAACACTGAGAGGACTGGCGGGGCCACCATCGAACACTGAGAGGACTGGCGGGGCCACCATCGAACACTGAGAGGACTGGCGGGGCCACCATCGAACACTGAGAGGACTGGCGGGGCCACCATCGAACACTAAGAGGACTGACGGGGCCACCATCGAACACTGAGAGGACTGGCGGGGCCACCATCGAACACTAAGAGGACTGGCGGGGCCACCATCGAACACTAAGAGGACTGGCGGGGCCACCATCGAACACTAAGAGGACTGGCGGGGCCACCATCGAACACTAAGAGGACTGGCGGGGCCACCATCGAACACTAAGAGGACTGGCGGGGCCACCATCGAACACTAAGAGGACTGGCGGGGCCACCATCGAACACTAAGAAGACTGGCGGGGCCACCATCGAACACCAAGAGGACTGGCGGGGCCACCATCGAACACTAAGAGGACTGGCGGGGCCACCATCGAACACTAAGAAGACTGGCGGGGCCACCATCGAACACCAAGAGGACTGTCGGGGCCACCATCAAAAACTAAGAGGACTGGCGGGGCCACCATCGAACACTAAGAAGACTGGCGGGGCCACCATCGAACACTAAGACGACTCGCGGGGCCACCATCGAACACTAAGAAGACTGGCGGGGCCACCATCGAACACCAAGAGGACTGGCGGGGCCACCATCGAACACTAAGAGGACTGGCGGGGCCACCATCGAACACTAAGAAGACTGGCGGGGCCACCATCGAACACCAAGAGGACTGTCGGGGCCACCATCAAAAACTAAGAGGACTGGCGGGGCCACCATCGAACACTAAGAAGACTGGCGGGGCCACCATCGAACACTAAGACGACTCGCGGGGCCACCATCGAATACTGAGAGGACCACCCACTCAGAGCAGTGGCGGGGCCAACACCGAACACTGAGAGGACCACCCACTCAGAGCACTGGCAGGGCCACCATAGAACACTGAGAGGGCCACCCACTTCGCCAAGGGAAACTGCATTCAGTGTGGTCGACCAGGTCACTACACTCGAGAAAGTCGGTCAAGACAGTCTGGCGGATCCTTGTGTGATTTCTGTGGTCACAAGGGAAACGTACAGCAGGAGTGTCAAGCATATGTCATGGCTAAGAACCAGATCAGAAATCAAACCGATGTTTAAACTAAAGAACTCTTCTACTATGAGTCGAGCTGAGGAGATACCAGTGGAAGACTCCACGTCATGTTGTCAATTGGTAGGAAACTCGCCTACTCTAGAGGCGAAGGTTGGAGGCATCGTTACTCGTTTCCTGGTAGATACGTGCAGCCAGGTCACTACCATCACTGAGTCGTTCTACCTGTGTGGTGTCGTCGTTCCAAAGCGAGGCATATTAATTATCAAGGAGTGCGAACATTCTGACGTGTGTGGCTTGCTTGGGACTAACGTATTGTCGCATGTGCCTGTAAAGAAGGAGGCACTTCGGTCGATGACGGCTCCGGATTCCACAACTACTAGAGACAGAGCACGCGTGGTGAGAGTGGCAGGCTGTCACCCTCTTTTCGTTCTGGCGCAGTCTACAATGAACATTCCCGCTAGAGGACAATGTGGATCTGGGACTGCTATAGTAGAACCTTCGTCAACAATGCTCTCGGGAAATATTTTCTTGGTGAATACCTTTTTACCAGGAAATTCCTTCTTCCTAAAGATCATGAACAGGTCGAATGCAGCCACAACATTGACACCAGGAACACGAATTGGATTAATACGGTCGGCTACCTTACACAATGCCGTCAAGGTAGATGTGAATCTACACGACATAATGGTCAACATTGTGGACAAAGGAGGTGAATGCATACTGAAGGGTGATCAGGAACATTTTGCCGATGTGTTTGCGCGTCTAGATTTGGCAGGATTAGAGACACAAACAGACATGGACAAGGCAAGAGCAATATTCTCAAAGCACTTAAAGGTATCTGCCTCTTCTGACGGTGATCTTGGATGCACAGATGCTGTCAAACACCGCATAACAACGACTGACGACCGACCAGTGTCACAACCATATCGACGGGTCCTTCCCACTTAGCAGGACGAAGTAAAAGAACATCTTGAGAAATTACTACGGACGGGTGGCATTGTGCCGCGTCACAGTGATCATGTAAGTCCCATCGTTCTTGTACGAAAGAACTCTGGGGCATTACGCATGTGTATAGACTACCGTTTATTGAACATACTCAAACTACTCATCTATGAAATTGGAAACACTTGCTTTTAAATGGGCCATAACTGAACGGTTTCGGGACTATCTTATTGGCGGGACATTTACGGTGTACACGGACAATAACCAGTTGACGTATTGTCATAAGAAAGTGAAACGGTCTGCTGTTGAGCAAAGGTGGGCCGCCGCGCTTGCACCGTTTGATTTTGTCATTAAATATCACCCCGGACGTTGTAATGGGAACGCGGATGGGTTATCGAGATTGCACGTGCCTGGGTGCCTGGGTGCTTGGGTGCCTGGGTGCCTTCTCCAACTATGCTTAATCGTGTCTCAATAAAGGCTTTATGTGATTCGTTCTCCTGTCATTTTAAGAATAAATTAGTTTGAACCGGTCTGTCTTTCCAGATCATACTTTAAAGCATGTACAAGTGGACGGTCCGCAAGAAAATTCTCTACTTGTTTCTTTTACACCTGCTACACTTAATAAAGTAAGGAAAATAATCATGTCCTCCCTAAATAAGTCCTGTGATCTTGATCCATTACAGACTGCATTGCTAAAAGCATGTCTTGATACATTACTTTACCAAATTACAAATAATTATCGTAAATATGTTTGCTCTGGCTTGTATCGTGGCGATTTTTAAACCAGCGCAAATCAACGCACTTCTAAAGAAGCCAACTTTGCCTAAGGAAAACCTAAACAGTCATAGACCTATTTCTAATCTAAGCTTGATATCCAAAGTACTGGAAAATATTGTAACAAGCCGTCTATGGTCTCAAATTGAATCAAATCGTATGTCTAATATATAACAATCAATTTACAAACAGTTTCATTCTACAGAAACTGGTGGTTTAAAAGTACACAATGATGTCGCTTTACATATGAACAAAGTAAAGCAACATCGCTTACCTTGATTGACGTATCTGAACAGCAAAATAAAGTTAAAAGCAAATAAAACAGAGTTTCTTATTATTGGTACACAAAAGCAGTGTGGTAAACTTTATTGTTTTTTCCAAACACCTATGCTGAGCCGCAATTTGGAGTCACCTTTGATAATAATTTTTATTTCAGACTGCCTATTTCACAAACTTGTCGTGACTGCTTTTATCATGTTCGTGACGTTTGTTGTAATCGTCAGTTTATGTATTTTGCTGTCGGCAAAACTATTGCAACTGCAGCAGTAGACCTGATTATTGCAATTCCATTTAAGCATGATATTGCTCTCAAGGACATCTTGAAACTTCAACGTGTGCAATACTGTTTGGCAAGGGTAGTTACCCGGTTTCCTTATTTCTCTCACTCACTACCACTTCTTAAAACATTGCATTTGCTCCATGTGCGATACCGCATTATTTTTAAGATCTGTACAATTACATGTCAAGCACAGTCATCCAAGCAACAATGCAGCATATTTACATTCACTGCTCATTCTTGCCAGACAGCCCAGACAGCTTCGATCATCTAATTCTAATCTACTTTTGGTCCCAGTGTTAAGACAAATGTCGGACCTAGAGCTTTTTCAGTTGCTGCACCGATTCGACGGGAAATATAGCAACATTTCGCCGTAAACTAAAACCCGTGCTTATATCTTCCATAGCTCCCCAGCGTATCAATCCAATTGTTTACAACTGGAACTGCATATCGATTATGAACTACTTAACCCATTTTGTTTTGGTGCGCTGCCGAGCTTAGGTCTACCGAGGATTTTAACGCAATAGAAGTAGTATCTATAATTATAAAGGGAACTGGCAATATTGTAAACTGGACAAACTGGACAAGCATAGTTGTTTCTAATTAGAGCTGCATCATTAAAAACGCATGAATAAGTTAATAATATTATGTTAGTTAGGATATCTGAGTTTTCTGACATTTTAACTGTATGTAAATAGTATTATTTAGATAAGAAGTATTTCATTTGTATTTCATATTAATTATTGGAATATGTCTGCAAAACCTAATGTAGGAGAGACGGGGCTAGTTGTTAAAAGTTTTTAGTTAAAGTCACGTTTTGTGAAACGGATGTTAGATGCAATATTTTTTCAACATATACATTAAATATATTATTCAAGTTAATAATATGTACCATGCCATTAATATTCCATATTGTAGTTAGGTAGATAGGTGAAGTTTCCCAGGCGCAGTCGCCTGTAATAACGTGCAAGTTGCTACATCGTACGGGGCACGTTGTAACAGTCGCCTGTAACAACGAGCAAGTTGCTACATCGTACGGGGCACGTTGTAACAGTCGACTGTAACAACGAGCAAGTTGCTACATCGTACGGGGCACGTTGTAACAGTCGACTGTAACAACGAGCAAGTTGCTACATCGTACGGGGCACGTTGTAACAGTCGCCTGTAACAACGAGCAAGTTGCTACATCGTACGGGGCACGTTGTAACAGTCGACTGTAACAACGAGCAAGTTGCTACATCGTACGGGGCACGGTGTAACAGTCGCCTGTAACAACGAGCAAGTTGCTACATCGTACGGGGCACGTTGTGACAGTCGACTGTTACAACGAGCAAGTTGCTACATCGTACGGGGCACGTTGCAACAGCAAAGAACGCGTGGGTCGTAAAACAAGTGTCACTCGTACTTGTCACTGTTAGTACTTTAATTGGATTACACATACCTATGCATCTCATACACAGTGTGCATGACAGCGTAGGTGTTCACAGCTTCATATGTTAATCTTTTAATTTTTAGTTACTAAAGGGGACTGATTCCCCGGATTCTATCATAACAAACAATTGTGAATGGAATATAAATTACATAATGGAGTATGAAATATTGAATGACAATATATAATGTGGCTTGAAAAAGTTGGAAAAAGCAAATTGGGTGTCTTACTAGTGGCGAGAGAGGATTTACTACAACAGTGGTGTGTAACATGAGTGCCAGGGGCAACTATGTTCCACCAATGATAGTTTTCAAGCGTAAACGCATGATATAATCACTGAAGGATGGAACGCCACCTGGAAGCGTCATAGTGAATAATGAAAGGAATGAACTCTTCGTCGTCTGGCTGAAACACTTTGTGTCTCATGTTGGCTGCACAAAAGACAGACCAGTTCTGTTAATCCTTGACGGCCATTGGTCGCATACGAAAAACACTGAAGCAATCCAATACGCGCGGGACCATGGAGTCGTCATATTATATCTGCCTCCGCACACAACGCCTCCAACCCCTTGATCGGGTTTTTTACAAATCTCTGATGACCTATTACATTCACGAATGTGACAGTTGGCTGAGGACCGACAAAACTCCAGTCACCATCACCGTCTGTCGTATCTTGGGAAGGGCATACTTACACTCTGTTTCAATATCAACTGCTGTCATTATTTTCAAGTGCTCTGGCCTTGTGATAGGATCATTTGGACTGATGCAGATTTCGCCGCAGCTGGAAGGTTCGAGTTGTCCTACTTTGAAACTGATGTAGATGGTCCATCGAATTCTGCTAGAGATGCCACTGTGGAGAACGATAACTCGTCAAATAAAGCAAACACGTCCAACAACCGAAGCCTGTCCACGTGCGAGCAACAGTCAAATTATCCATGTCCGTCCACCAGCATGCAACAGCTAAATGAGCTGAGCCCATCCACTAGCAACAGACCGAATGGTTCCAGGCGGGTCACAATCAAACAAAGCCCATCCAGGAGCAATCAACAGTCTAAAACACCAAGCCTGTCCACGAACGAGCAACAACAGTCTAATGACGCAAGCCCGTCCATAAGCAAGCAACAGTCCAACAACCGAAGCCTGTCTACAAAGCGAGCAACAATAGTCTCATGACGCAAGCCCGTCCACAAGCAAGCAACAGTCCAACAACCGAAGCCTGTCCACGAGCGAGCAACAACAGTCTAATGACGCAATCCCGTCCACAAGCAAGCAACAGTGCAACAACCGAAGCCTGTCCACGAGCGAGCAACAACAGTCTATTGACGCAATCCCGTCCACGAGCAAGCAACAGTCCAACAACCGAAGCCTGTCCACGAGCGAGCAACAACAGTCTAATGACGCAATCCCGTCCACGAGCAAGCAACAGTCCAACAACCGAAGCCTGTCCACGAGCGAGCAACAACAGTCTAATGACGCAATCCCGTCCACGAGCAAGCAACAGTCCAACAACCGAAGCCTGTCCACGAGCGATCAACAACAGTCTAATGAATGAATTAATAACTTTATTTTGGCTACACATACATTTTAAGATACTTACAATATGATATGAGTCAGAGATTATACAAATAGCGGAGCAACCAAGGAGATCCTCTAGAAACCCCATGGGGCTTATGACGAGGACCACCCAGATATAAATCAACATAATTATTTTGTTTCCTTAGGCTTAAGCCAAAAACATATACTAAGCAACATTATTGTAAGTGAAATACAATATAATGTAAAAAAATTGAAAATTGCTTAAATGTGTACATACAAATTGTAATTAGAATTTTATGAACAAATACTACACTAATAACCTAACTAATTATTGCACATGAATACGTTACAATGTGAACATGAACACATTAAGTAATGCAGGAACCATGAATACAGTAAATACTACACGAACATCAATACATGGTTTTTTCTGTCATGTTAAAATAATGGTAGATGTAAAGTATTATGTTATACAAATTTAGTCTCAAAAATGTTGCTTAAATATCGACATACAATTTGTACTTTGAATTATATGAACAAATAATACACTAACTACACAACTTTCATGTATTCATTAAATGTGAGCATGAATACATTAAGTAATACATGATGCTGACTACATTAAATATTACATAAGCATGAAACACATGGTCTTCTCCACCATGTGAAAATAAATTTAGATATAGAGTACATTTTGTACAAATACAAAGTTTCTTATTTGCAGTCTTTACTGTGAAGTGATTGATATTTAGAGAGTAACAATTCTTTCAGTTAATTTTTTTATTGGTTAATGGACACAAGCTGTTTTAATTTACTAGGTAATGCATTCCAGAATACTGGGCCTGAATAGTTTATTGTACATTTCCTGCTGTTTGTTCTTATGTTTTGGATATAATAGCTATTTTGGTTTCTTAGATTATATTATATACATAGGGAGAAAATGTTTTAATTTGTTAAGCATTCCCACATTCCGTGCTACTTGTTTTGATAGGTTGTCAACATGTGTTGTCCAACTTAAGTGCTCATCTATAAATGTCCCTAGGAATTTGGTGAATTTGACATGCTTTATTTTGTTTCCATCTACTTGTATTAAGGCACTGTTGATATTGTATTTTTTTCCTTTTAGTGTGAATATAATAAAATTTGACTTTTTGGTGTTTAGGGAAAGTTTGTTGGTATGGAACCATGTTGAGATTTTTTTAATTTCTATGTTTACCTCTTCGATGAGAGTGTTGAACCATGTATGAGCATGAAAGAGACTTGTGTCATCTGCAAACAGTATAGGATTTAGGATATCTGATACATTTTCAATATCATTTATATATAAAATAAAGAGTAATGGGCCTAATATAGATCCTTGTGGAACTCCACATGTAATTGTCATATATTTTGAGTCTGCTTGGTTGTATGATACATACTGTCTTCTGTTATTAAGATAGCTTTTAAACCAGTTGCAGGCATTACCTCTTATACCGTAGCATTGAAGTTTATTTATTAAAATGTTATGATCTATTGTATCGAAAGCCTTGGAGAGATCAAGAAAAACATCTATATTATACTTTTTATGGTCCATGTTACTTGATATTTTATCAACCAAATCAATCAGTGCCATATACGTAGAATAGTTTTTCCTAAATCCGTATTGTTTTTTTGATATTATGTTGTGTTCTGCTAAAAAAAATTAAAGCCTATTGTACATTAGGCGTTCCAGTATTTTTGAGAGGCATGGAAGGATAGAAATAGGTCTATAATTTGAGAATAGTTCAGGGTTTTCACTTTTATACAAGGGGATAACCTTTGCTATTTTTAGTTTGTTGGGCACAATGCCAGTCATAAGTGAATTATTGAAAATGTGTGCAAGTTGATTTGCAATTTGTGGTATAATTTGTGTAATAATGTGTGGATCAACATTGTCGAATCCACTTGATTTCTTTGAATTTGCTTTTTTTCCTCAGAATATGTAGGTGTACAGAAAAAACTATATGCATTTTTATTTATAAATTGTGTTGGGTCATTACCTGTTTGTTTTAAGTTTACATTAAGGCGATGACCTATGTTGGTAAAATATTTATTGAAATGGTCCACTATTTCCCTTTTGTCTGTACGGCTGTATTCACAACAGCACTAGTTACCTGCTAGCTGTTTTTTCAGTATGTGTTCTCGCTTAAAGTGCTTTTTAGAAGTTTAGTTATAGAGCTGACTGTTCACTGAAAACTAGCACGCCGCCATTTTCACGGAATCCCGTCCACGAGCAAGCAACAGTCCAACAACCGAAGCCTGTCCAGCCTGTCCTGAGAATTCGAGAAATGACTTCCGCCGACGCGCTACGATCCAACATGATAGGACATATGCTAGACAACTTTGGCCTTGATGAAAACATTGATGAGAGGAAGGTGAACGCATATCTACCTCAGAGACGGTGTTACGCATCTGTCGTGGACAGAATCACATCGATGGCGACTCCCAGTGAAATGTTTGGAGAGATAGAGATCGCTGCGACGGCACGCTGTCTGCGACGACCAGTGCATGTCTGCGTTGGAGAGAGTAAACTTGAATATGGGACGGAATTTCAGGAGTCTGATGCAATTACGGTCAAATACCTAAATCTGGGTGAAGATGTTGGTCATTATGAAGCATTAGTCCCAAGCACGGAGCAGCTGACTGATCAACCAGAGCTGGGTAGAAAGTTCATCACGCCTACAATGTTGTCTCCCTTCCATAAACCAGCGATATCTAGAGCCAGAAGAAGAACGACCAAGTCGGAAATCAGAACCTCCAACCCATATAAAAAACTGTAATGTCAAAAGCCAAAAAGCACAACAAAAGTAGGCTTAACTCAACAGTTGTCAAGAGGAATAGAAAGACAACAAATTTAGTTAAGCCAGGAAAAATACAAAAACGGCAGCTTTTTCGTGCCAGCCCAAACTAAAAAAGCAATAAAAGTGATGATTCTGACAATGATCCTTGGTTCTGTGACGAAGAGCAAAAAGAAACCAAGGTAAAATGTGTACACTGTGGGACATGGATACACCTGAGCTGTGCTGGAGGCCTGTCCCCTAAATATCGATGTGACATGTGTTAATAAAAGGTCGCATTAGTACTTTGGTGATCTGGGACCATCAATTACTGTCTGGTATTTGTTGCCATTATTAGGCACTCTCCTAGACATCACTTCGTTGGTTTGTTCGTTTATCTGTGACAGATTATCTCATGACAATCACTTTGTTGGTATATTCGTCTATTCGTGACAACATATTATAACTGCTTGTTCTTAGTTCAAAATTAAATTATTTCGAATCGATATCGCGCTAGATCGTCACATGTCATTTGTGTACTCACTGGAACACCATAGTTTTCGTGATTTATGCATTAAGCCACTACCTTTTCATAAGTCTGAAGTGTGTGTTGAACCTCGGTTTCTTTCAAAGCATCAATAATTTACCGATGACCTATATTGAACCAGAAGCACGTATATTGGACCATCTGGTCCAATATCGGGACCACTGTGGTCCAACATATTTCCCCCAAAATTTTGCATTTTAGGGGAAAAATACCAAATACGTTGACTTATTTCCTGCTTGCACAAAGAGCTCGTAGTAAATTGTTGTTTGACTCTTAATAGTCATCGCTATCACGTAAAGGAATGGAGAAATTAGGGGGTTCAATATAGGTACACTTCCCCTACCATCTCTTTTTAACCACCCCCTCAAGCGAAGCCCGTCAATGTTTACAACAATATCCATGTGCCCCAGAGCAGAAAAAATCCGTAAATCCCTACGCCTATTAAACTATTAACAAAATGCACTTTTTGACAGCCAATGAATTTCACATTTCACAATTTAATATGCCCTACATTCGTGTGATACCACAAACAGGAAGTTCAACTGTCTGATTTCAAACATAAGTGTTTATTTTGGAGAGAAAAAGGCATTCATTCATGCAAAAAATTGCATGAACTCCACCTATATCTTGGGGTCGTTTACATACACAAGAAACCACCACCTGTGATGGGCAAAACACACAGTACAACACGTGGAAGCACTCACTTGATCAGTTTGTACGAATGAACTTGTTACATAATTTTCAGAATACTCCAGCATGTGTTCTGAAATCATAGTCTGTATAGCCAGTTGTTATTCCATAGAGAATGTTATAATAGTATTAATACTAGAAAGAGTGAGGAGAGATGTCCACCTGCTGGTGGAATTAAGATGTAAGTTGGCGACTTCAAGGCCGGCCACCATTACCACAAATCATCAAATTCAACAGGAACCCAGTGGGGTTTGCATTGGGGTTTAATTGCCATGGCTAAATCAGGATAATGTTGACACCAAACCACTCTTTTAGGATTGCTGCCAGTTTCTTATGCAGAAGGCAGGTCAGGCACGAGCAAAATTCTACGGCGACGACTTGATTAGTGCCTTGACCTAACATACACATATCTTTAAGCAGAAGCATATATTAAATGCAGTTTCTGAAATGCGAACAACACAGGAAGATAAACTGTGGTCTCTCCCCTTTAGAGGATATTGATTTGAAAGTCGTCAAATTATGATAAATGTACACGTTTCATAGTTGTTTGATTTAAATCATTGATTTAAGTCACTCCAAAAAATCATTGATTGATGAATTTTTATTTCCGATTTTTTTAATCGCTGATTTATATGAATTTAACACAAATAGTTGTTTACAGGCATCAACATCAACAACGTTTTGTGTATGTCTGATCTAGTCCCTTTCTGAATATAATGAAGCCACACAAACTTGTCTTGAAGAGGAAGTGCCTCTTCAGAAGCCCTGAGTTAAAGTCCACTTGTGCTAGTTGTTACCAATTTATTATGTTGACTCAAGTGAGACTGTCTGGGCTACATACTAATACTGTACCAGTTTGTAGTCTGCTTAGAGATCATTAGAGAAGGCAGAGCCCTGGACATATGCTAATCCACCCTCTCAGCAAACCATAATTATCGGGGCTACAGCCACAAATTTACAGCATGCTTTCCTATCCAATATAGATGGGGGTGATACATTGTGGACATTGTCTAATGGATGGATTCGTCCCAATGAGTGCCATAAACAGTTAAATATTATGTTTTGTGCTAGATAAAAAAAATATTATGATTATACATGTATTTTAAAACGACAGTTTTATTGCTGTTGTAAATCAAACTACGTTATAATTATATAAATTTATATAAGCAAAAAGCATGTACCTCTGTTAAGACAAGTACCCAAATCGATTTGAAAAGAGCACGTTCGAAAGAGTTTATAAATATAAACATCTATATAAATGTCTATATACCAGATTTAAAAAAAAATGAAATAAAAAAAATCTTATTTAAATAAAAAAAATCCGATTTTAGTATTTTTTTTAATCATGATTTTGTTCAACCCTAACACGTTCGTGAAAAGTGCAATCAATCGTAAATTGATTCCAAAGCAGAGTTGATTGATTTAACATTACAGACCTATCTACATGTATACTTGTGAACGCTGTTTATTCCAGTCAAATTAAATAACGTCCGTGTTTTATTAATAATAGTAATAATTTATTTAATTTGCAATCATCAGAATTCAGATAGAATAAAGGTAAAATATGTACATATATATTAATAATATTTGATAGCGCTCAACAATTGCTGTTAAATATTGTTAAAATATTGATGAAAGAAATCACAATGTCCGCACGCATGAAAAGTATCAACAACAGAGAGTGAGTGAGTGAGAGATTTATTTATGCAACTCCTGGGTAAATCTTGTTTGCCTTGTCCGCCATTTAGTGCATGCCTTTTAGGCGCCCCCTATTGACTTTGACTGAACTAATGTCAAATAACAGAACTAACAAGCTATCTGATGTTCATTAGTACTATTGCTTCCAATGCGTTGATTTTGGTGTTTTTTATATATTGATAAATTGTTGTAAATGTTATATAACTAGACAACAAAAATACATATGTTGTTTCAGATGACAATCCCATCGTTTTTAACTTGTGACAGTGTTACTCACTTTGCCTCTAATTATATGTTGTTTCAGATGACAGCGTCATTTGATATAGCTTCGTTTGATTGTTGTATAGGACAATCCCATCATCTGTGACTTGTGACAGTGTCATGCACTTTGCCTCTATATACTTATGTGTTGTTTCAGATGACAATCCCATGATCTGTGGCTTGTGAAAGTGTTATTCACTCCTTTTCTAGATAGTTATATATTGTTTCAGATGACAGTGCTATCATCTGTAACTTGTGACTGTCACTAATATTGCCTCTACTTTGATATTGTTTCATATAACACTAACTGTCCCATCATATGTGACATATAAAGAAAAGACTGACATGTCACTGTTGTATATAATGTTGTATTGTACTGCTTTATGTTGAAATGTAGAATAAATTCCATTTCCAATTCCAATAAAGAATACATTATTGATCATCGCAGCGTTTCTGCCTGTGAAACGCATACAATTACCAACATAAACACGCAAGAGTAAATACCACATTTATCACACACAATTATAGATACAAAACATTAAAAACACCCATATACGCCGATACACTCATTTATTAATTTTTTTCCTTCACAGTTCTTTATATCTTCTGATTAAAAACGCTGATCGCCGAAGGCACAAACGAACCAGCATATCTTGTTCTATCAGTACAGTGTCGTCAGCGTATTTGTCAACCATACAGTCATCGTGAGAGCTACAATCTGCCGTATACAGAGAAAACAAAAATGGCGACAAAACATGAGTTTGCGAATGATAGTATAAATAACCACTCTATGGGAAGTGCCTTCTAAGGCAAAACATTTAAAGGTATTCTCCCCTCTATAGGAACGCACGGTTCTTCACCTTACTACCATATATGGACTGTGCTCCAGAAGTGTCGAAATTCAACTTCTTAATTCAATTTCTCACCAGTGGCATAAAGCACATGTACCTTTAAAAGCTTAAACCTCCAATCTTTGAAAACATTTACATAAGCGTCACATTTGAATAATTTTCAACGGTGCATACATTCACATTTAAAGTACTGCTATTTATAAACTGTCAACAGGTGTCACACACGAAGGGTTTTTCGCATGTGCGAGTAGGTATATGTGACTGTTAATGACAAATCTCAGATAATTCCAAACAGCATGTATCACATTTAGAAGGTTTCCCGCGAGTGTAAGTGCAAATATGCGATTGCACATTACCTTTCATTAATCAGTGAACTCCACATTTGTAGGGTCTCTGCTAATGGATTCGAACATGTCTCTTCAAGTTCCCACTTTCTGTAAACTGTGCACCACATTCCAAAGGTTTCTCCCCAGTGTGGATACGGACATATCAAATCCCCACTTGTTGACACATGTTCATGGATACGGACATGTGTCTTCAGCTTACCACTTGCTGGGAATTGTGCACCACAGGTGTCATATTTGTAGGGTTATCCCCAGGGTGGATACGGACATGTGTCTTCAAACTACAATTTGCTGAGAATTGTGCCCCACAGGTGTTACATTTGTAGGGTTTCTCCCCAGTATGGATACGGACATGTGTCTTCAAATGACCACTTTGTGAGAATAGTGCATCACAGGTTTCACATTTGTAGGGTTTCTCCCCAGTATGGATACGGACATGTTTCTTCAAACTACAATTTGCTGAGAATTGTGCCCCACAGGTGTCACATTTGTAGGGTTTCTCCCCAGTGTGGATACGGACATGTTTCTTCAAACTACAATTTGCTGAGAATTGTGCCCCACAGGTGTCACATTTGTAGGGTTTCTCCCCAGTATGGATACGGACATGTGACTTCAAATTACTACTTTGTGAGAATAGTGCACCACAGGTATCACATTTGTAGGGTTTCTCCCCTGTATGGATACGAACATGTGTTTTCAAATGACCACTTTCTGAGAATTGCGCACCACAGGTATCACATTTGTAGGGTTTCTCCCCAGTGTGGATACGAACATGTGTCTTCAAATAACTACTTTGTGAGAATTGTGCACCACAGGTATCACATTTGTAGGGTTTCTCCCCAGTGTGGATACGAACATGTGTCTTCAAATGACTACTTTGTGAGAATTGTGCACCACAGGTATCACATTTGTAGGGTTTTCCCCCAGTATGGATACGGACATGTGTCTTCAAATGACCACTTTGTGAGAATAGTGCACCACAGGTATCACATTTGTAGGGTTTTCCCCCAGTATGGATACGGACATGTGTCTTCAAATGACCACTTTGTGAGAATAGTGCACCACAGGTATCACATTTGTAGGGTTTCTCCCCAGTATGGTTACGGACATGCCTCTTCAAATTACCACTATGTGTAAATTGTGCACCACAGGTATCACATTTGTAGGGTTTCTCCCCAGTGTGGATACGAACATGTGTCTTCAAATAACCACTTTGTGAGAATTGTGCACTACAGGTATCACATTTGTAGGGTTTCTCACCAGTATGGATACGGACATGTTTCTTCAAATCATAACTTACTGAGAATTGTGCACCACAGGTATCACATTTGTAGGGTTTCTCCCCAGTGTGGATACGAACATGTGTCTTCAAATAACCACTTTGTGAGAATTGTGCCCCACAGGTGTCACATTTGTAGGGTTTCTCACCAGTATGGATACGGACATGTTTCTTCAAATCATAACTTACTGAGAATTGTGCACCACAGGTATCACATTTGTAGGGTTTCTCCCCAGTATGGATACGGACATGTTTCTTCAAAGTACAATTTAATGAGAATTGCGCACCACAGGTATCACATTTGTAGGGTTTCTCCCCAGTATGGATACGAACATGTATCTTCAAAGAACAACTTTGTGAGAATTGTGCACCACAGGTATCACATTTGTAGGGTTTCTCCCCAGTGTGGATACGAACATGTATCTTCAAATTACCATTTTGTGAGAATTGTGCACCACAGGTATCACATTTGTAGGGTTTCTCCCCAGTATGGATAAGGACATGTGTCTTCAAATGACCACTTTCTGAGAATTGTGCACCACATGTATCACATTCGTAGGGTTTCTCCCCAGTATGGATACGGACATGCCTCTTCAAATTACTACTATGTGTAAATTGTGCACCACATGTATCACATTTGTAGGGTTTCTCCCCATTATGGATACGAACATGTGTCTTCAAATGAGCACTTTTTGAGAATTGTTCCCCACAGGTATCACACTGAAAGGGTTTCTCTCCTGTGTGAGAGAGCACATGTTTTGTTAAACATGACAATTTAAAAACTGATGTCCACATGTGTCACACATGAAACGTTTCTCAAAGGTATCAGTGTGTATATTTAAGGGCATATTTAAATACTATTGTGTCTAACGTTTTCCCACATTCATCACATTTGAAGTGTTTTTCAACAGTACAAATATTCTAGTATGTCTTCACCACTGGAACTAAGCTGTGTTCCACAGGTTTCACACTTACACAGTTTATCACCAGTGTATCTGGGCACATGTACTTCTATACCTTTACTCTGTAAAATCTCACCAGTGTGAGTGCGTACGTGCATATTAAAGGCGCCACTGTCCAAATAACCGTTTCAACAGATTTCACATTGATGTGGTTTCTCACCAGTGTGAGTGCACGAATTTGATTGATTTTTCACCAATGTTAGCGCGCATGTGTAACTTTAAAAAGCTACTCTGAAAAGATGGTTTTTCCACTTGTATCACTCTGAAAGGGTTTCGCACCAGTCTGGGAGTGAAAATGAGTTTTTATGTTACAACTGTGTGAAAACTTTGTCACAACTGAATGGTTTCCCACCAAAATGGATGATGTCACAGGTTTCTCTTGTGAATCACGGCAAAGATGTGGACATTGTGTGACTTGGCTCGATGTCCTATACTGTGTTGGTGCACTGCTCTTTCTGTAGGAAAGTGTTGTCACTGTCCCCAGTGAAACCAGTAGAATTGGACATTTGTTTTTGTCAACGTGAGTGAGTCTGCAGGTTCATCCGTTCATTGCAGACACTTGTGACACAAACAGCTGTCCACAGGCATCACAGTCACCTGAAACAACATAAATATCGTGACAAGAAGACACAGAATTAACGACAGTATCAAACATAGCATCACCAGCTTTAGCACTAGTCCAGAGTCTACTGACAGGTGGCCAGGATTTTTAATGTGCATATTTAGTGCAATTTTTACAGCCAAATTATAGAGTAAAACATGTATTGAAAATGTGTCTGTTTGATCCCCATTTCAATGGGACCAACAAAATTGGCTACTGAAGTTTTAATAATTTGTTACATTCATTTATTGACCTTTGTTAAAAAGTATACTTCATGATATCCAATTTATACTGACGCTTTACCAATGATACCTCATGTCCTCTAGTTCTACTATTTTTCTTGAGTGAGACAAAATGTTCCTACCAATATTTTAATGCCCATTCAATATCTTAGCAAGTTTGATCACCTCTTAACATCATTGTCTCTAGAGTTGTTAAGCTTGCATGAAGTATTCTAAATGAGGCCACTGCTTCATACAGAGGTATAATTAGTATTATATTCAGCGGTGGGATATCTCCCCTTAAATTTAGGTCCAACAGTTATATTGAAAGTGCTTCAATCCCTCTCCAAAGCCCTTTGAAAAAGTCCCAAGCCCAAAAGTTCTTTCCCCATGTCTGGATGAAAGTATCACCTGGACACTGTCACAAATCACAGATCATGGGTCTGTCAGTGTTATGTATATGAAACAACATAAAAGTAGAGGCAATGTGGGTGACACTGTCACAAGTCACAGATCATGGGTCTGTCAGTGTTATGTATATGAAACAACATAAAAGTAGAGGCAACGTGGGTGACACTGTCACAAGTCACAGATCATGGGTCTGTCAGTGTTATGTATATGAAACAACATAAAAGTAGAGGCAATGTGGGTGACACTGTCACAAGTCACAGATCATGGGTCTGTCAGTGTTATGTATATGAAACAACATAAAAGTAGAGGCAATGTGGGTGACACTGTCACAAGTCACAGATCATGGGTCTGTCAGTGTTATGTATATGAAACAACATAAAAGTAGAGGCAATGTGGGTGACACTGTCACAAGTCACAGATCATGGGTCTGTCAGTGTTATGTATATGAAACAACATAAAAGTAGAGGCAATGTGGGTGACACTGTCACAAGTCACAGATCATGGGTCTGTCAGTGTTATGTATATGAAACAACATAAAAGTAGAGGCAATGTGGGTGACACTGTCACAAGTCACAGATCATGGGTCTGTCAGTGTTATGTATATGAAACAACATAAAAGTAGAGGCAATGTGGGTGACACTGTCACAAGTCACAGATCATGGGTCTGTCAGTGTTATGTATATGAAACAACATAAAAGTAGAGGCAACGTGGGTGACACTGTCACAAGTCACAGATGATGGGATTGAGACTGTCAGTGTTATGTACATGAAACAACATAAAAGTAGAGGCAACGTGGGTGACACTGTCACAAGTCGCAGATGATGGGACTGTCAGTGTTATGTATATGAAACAACATAAAAGTAAAGGCAACGTGGGTGACACTGTCACAAGTCGCAGATCATGGGACTGTCAGTGTTACGTATATGAAACAACATAAAAGTAAAGGCAACGTGGGTGACACTGTCACAAGTCGCAGATCATGGGACTGTCAGTGTTACGTATATGAAACAACATAAAAGTAAAGGCAACGTGGGTGACACTGTCACAAGTCACAGATGATGGGACTTTCAGTGTTATGTACATGAAACAACATAAAAGTAGAGGCAACGTGGGTGACACTGTCACAAGTCACAAATCATGGGACTGTTAGTGTTATGTATATGAAACAACATAAAAGTAGAGGCAATGTGGGTGACACTGTCACAAGTCGCAGATGATGGGACTGTCAGTGTTATGTATATGAAACAACATAAAAGTAGAGGCAATGTGGGTGACCCTGTCACAAGTTACAGATGATAGCAGTGTCATCTGAAGCAACATATAACTATCTAGAGATGGAGTGAAATGACACTTTCACGAGGTACAGATGATGGGATTGTCATCTGAAATAACACAAGTATCTAGAGGCAAAGTGAATGACACTGTCACAAGTCACAGATGATGGGAGTGTCATCTGAAACAATATGGTATGTATTTTTGTTAGCTAGTTACATAACATTTGCAACAATTTATCAATCTATAAAACACTAAAATCAACACATTAGAAGGAATAGTGCTAATGAACGTCATATAGCTTGTTAATTCTGTCATTTGACATTAGTTCAATCAAAGTCAATAGAAGGCTGCCTAAAAAGCACGTACTAACGGGTAGACAAGGCAGGCAAGATTTAACCAGGAGTCAACGATGCATTCATTAATCTGTCACTCTCTGTTATTGTTGATACTTTTCATGCAGGCAGACATTGTAATTTCTTTTATAGATATTAAAAAACAAGCGCTATCAAACATTATTAACATGTTTTGTACATATTTTACTTTTATTCTATCTGAATTCTAATGATTGAAAATTAAACAAATTATTATTATTACTATTATTAATAAAACACAGAAGTTATTTAATATGACAGGAATAAACAGTGTTCACAAGTTGACGTGTAGATAGGTCTCTAATGTTAAATGAATCAACTCTGCTTGAGAATCAATTCACGATTGATTGCACTTTTTATGAACGTGTACATACAGCCTGTATATCATTATTTGATGACTTTCAAATCAACATCCTCAAGAGGCAAGACCACAGTTTAACTTCCTGTGTAGTTTGCATTTCAAAAACTGCATTTAGTATGTGCTTCTGCTTAAAGATATGTGTCTGCTAGGTCAAGGCACTAATCAAGTCATCCCTGTAGACTTTTGTTCCTGCCTGACCAGCCTTCTGCAGGTGGGGGTAGTGGGGTGGGGTGGTGGGGTGTGGAGAGGTTCATACTAGTGCAGCCTACATCTGGTAAGTTACATCAAAGCAGAGTAAGTCACATTATAATATAACTACTTAGCAGTCAACTTTTGTTGATTTCAGTTAATTAGACCCAGTTACCTTTCCCCAAGTCCATGTTGGGAGTTGAGAAAATCCTGGACAGACTCAGCTGTTATCTGATATGGCTTAGTGAGCTGACTGATTTGCTTAACATAGTAGGTGAGTTGTTTCTGAGGACTCCAAGAAATAGGTTATGTAACATTATGCAATTTGATAGGTTGAGACATTTTACTTTTCATCTATCCACACTTGAAGGTTATATTTTAGTATGTTTACATGTGTGTATTGTAGCACCTGGTAAATAAATTATCATATTTTTTATTGAATAACAACTGACTATTTCAGAACACATGCTGGACTAACCTGACAATTATGTTACAAGTACAAACTCATGCAAACTGATAAAGTGAGTGCTTTCAAGGGTTGTACTGGATGACATTCTCTTATGCTGAAGTAGTTAATCTGTCTGTGTTCTGCCCAGCACAGGTTGTGTATGTAAACAAGTCGAAGAAATAGGTGGGACATCACTGTTTTGCTGAATGCACAATATACATTTACCTTTACCAACAGGTTAAATAAAAAATGTTGTCTCCTCCACAATGACCATTTCTATTTGAGGTCAGACCACAGAGAACTCCTGTTGACTGTTTCACCTGAATGTAGGGTGGATTAAGCTGCGAAATGTGAAATTAAGAAATTCATGATGTGACATTAATGCAAATTAGCAGGTATATTTACAGGTTTGTTTGTAGAAGCTACTGGCTGTGAAATAGTGCATTTTGTTCAGAGTTTAATGGTGGAGGGATTTATGGAAATTGTTCTGCTATGGGCCACATGGATATTTTTGTAAACATTGACTGGCAAGGCACCTGAGTGTGCTTAACCACAGCTGGAGGTATGTGATTTTGATGAAACTTGATCAGCATGTCAATCAGGGTTGGAGTCATTATAATGATGATGAAATGACAATGAAGGTGTTCATTACATTATGATGATGAAAATGATCAATGTTAAATTTATGCAATGAAAACGATAATGAACCCCTGTAATGAAAAATAATAGCATTTATGCTCTCAGGTTATTTAATTAAGTTGGCACCATTTAAATGGAAATAGCAAATTGCACTAGTTTCTCCAGACTGTATGATCACCTCCTGTGAATCATGGCCCTCAATGAGTTTCACCCTTTCACATCTGTAACACTAAATTAATCATTGCAGCTCCCTGCTCTGCCATATTGAGCAATGTCTGAAGGGGAAAACCAGTTAACCTCCTGTTTATTGTTTCACGTGAATGTAGGGTGTATTGTGATATGTGAAATAAAATGATTCATATGATGTGACATCTAATGCATATTTGTGAGAATTTAACTGGCGGAGGGATTTATGGGATTTCTGTTATGGGCCACGTGGGTGCATGAATACATGGCTATCTTTGTAAATATTGACGGGCATCAAGCATGGGGGCATTTTAAAAGATATGGAGGTATGTGATTTTGACAAAACTTGGTCAGCATGTCAATGAGGTGATGGCAGTTGCTGTGGACAGTTTTAAGAATTGTTAGTGGTCATGTTTTCTTATAATCAGACAAAATGTTAACATGGCCACCAATGCAATTTTGCATTGTGGTCTGACCTCTGAACAAACTACAGCAGCTTATACCAGTTTTCTTATAGGCTGTACACTATTAGCTCTAATTACCTGATGTAATTGTCCTTAACCACCAGATAATCAATGAAGCAGCAGCAGAGCCGTATGGGATAATCCGACCGTGTTACACCAGCAGAGCCGTATGGGATAATCCGACTGTGTTACACCAGCAGAGCCGTATGGGATAATCCGACCGTGTTACACCAGGAGACAACTTTCTTTCAAGCATCATTGTTACTTTGTGAGCTTGTGTTAACCAGTCATGTCTGCTGCAAAGTATGAAACTTCTACTTTAGTTGTTTTCCTTACATATAGCTGGCCATTGATGGTAATGAAAATGTTAATGATGGATTGTATTGATAATGGTAATGAAAAATGATGTAGTCAAGTAATTATAATTATAATAAAACAGTAATTTTATCCATAACTTCAGTCTGCTGAAGACCGCGGGATGCGGTCGAAACATTCAGATCTTAGTTACGAAAGTCGCTTATTACAATGTGGTTTGACAACACTAGAGACCAGGAGACTAAGAGGAGACCAAATAGAAGTATTTAAAATAGTGAACGGTTATGAGGATGTTGATAGGAATATGTTCTTCAAACCTAAAGAAGGCAGTAGAACCAGAGGACACAAAGCAGCATTAGTTAAGGAGCAGTGTAGGTTGGACATGAGAAAGTACTCTTTCTCACAGAGGGTGATAAATGAATGGAACAAACTGCCAAATGATTGTGTTAATGCTAGTAGTGTGAATATGTTTAAAAATAGAATTGACAGATATTTGATAAGGGTGGGTTACACATAGATGAGAAAATTATTGGACTCTCGATAAGCCAATGGCTTCCTTGTCCACTTTGCCATTTGGAACTTGTTGTTTGGGATGGCAATCTTGTTAAAAGATCGAATACCAAGTTTCTTGAGAGGTAATTATGTTTAACAGTTATTTTATGTAATGATTATGGTAATGAAGATTCCATAACGATTTCAAGCCTGGCATCAGTCAAAAGATGGCAGTTGCTGTGAAAAATTTCCAGAATGTTTGATGATCCAGTTTTCTTATAATCACAAAAATCTGATGCATTCAATGTGTATTCGATGGTTATGCGCCTGTCACAGCAGTTTGTGCAAATGCTACATAATTTCTTGTGCAACTGCCTCAGATTGAGGCCCTCGGTGCATGGAAGAAAGCTAAACAATGTAAATACTTACTAAATATTTCTATTATTTAGGCTTGAGCAAGGATTTCCTACAGAAATTTACCTTAGTTGTGCATGTGCTTACATAGGGGTATATATGCAGCGTTAAACGGAACAACAATAACAGGAACATTGACATTGTATACAATATGTGCTGGATTAGCCATGGTACAAGTGGTGTTCTCGGTGCACTCACCCCCCACCCACAATAAAGATGTGTAAATTTTTTTTAACAAGAGCAAATAAAGGTTATTACATATATCGAGTGTTATTTTTATGTAGTTATGTGAGGAGGTTTTTTAGTCCTAGTTGCATTTAGGTGGTGGCATTATATGCTGGGAAAGTGTGTCTGTATACCAACATTACCCCTGCCGGACAAAACAAATGTATGTTGTGATGTGATGCTAGGTCTACTGATTTTTATATATAGCAAGTGTAAAGATCACGTTATACACAATTAGCTACATCATTGGTATTTTTCTTATTCAATACATATGAAGTTTCAATATGTACGTGATTGAATTATTTTAAATAAACAAGTTGCAGAAAAATTATGTTGGCCCAGATGGCAAGTGGACAAGGACACCATTAGCTTATTGAGAGTCCCCACCCAACTGTCATTTTCACACTAGCCTCCTGATGGGGACAGGATGCACATGCTTTCCACTGAAGCCATTTATTCTTTGGTGATAACTTAACTGATATGGGTTCCAGACTTCCAGCAGTGGACCAGTGGTAAGCTGACTGTCTTTAACATCTGTATCAATAAACCCACAAAGCAGCAGCAGCGGCCATTGATGGTAATGATAATGAAACTAACAATGATAGCTTGTAATGATAATGAACAGTTGTGTACTCACATAATGATAATAATACATTTCTTTTTTATGTAATTATTGTGGCAAGGATACTGAATACTCTATGATGACTCCATCACTTTATGATCCTTCCTTTACAGACTTTCTTTTAACTTTGATTGGATCCTTCCTTTACAGAATGCCGAATGACAATGGTGCAGAATGAATTTACTGACGACTGTTTCAACTCCGAACCAAACGGCTCTTTTCAGAGCCAACCAAGCTATGGCAAGAGTTGTTACATCGAATTTAATTACATCGTTATTACATTGAAAATAAAAATAAGATAAATAGATTTCCAATTGTATTCATGAATGGCCTGCCCACCTCAGTTGACAATGCTTCCCATTCATAGATACCCGAACCTGATCTCCTTCCGTCCATTCACTCCTCCCTCTCAACCCCTCCCTAAAGAAAGAAATTTCCATGACACCCATACATGCGTTTTCTCCTTAAAGTTGCGCATGCGCATGACATGCAATATCATCAGTATAATTTAAAAAGCCTTTGTTCACCAAACGACAGATAATTTAACCCATGCGTTCTTTTAAATTTAATTATATTAACAATGATATGCAATGAGTTGTTCTTTTAATGTTGCGCATGACATGCAATATCATCAGTATAATTTTTAATTACAAAAACAACAGCCTTTGTTCACCAAATTACATATAATTTAACCCATGCATTCTTTTAAATTGAATTACAATATTAACAATGACATGCAATTAGATGTACCCTTGTAGCTGCGCATGCGCATAACATTTAATAATAACATCTAATATTTCATTAAATATGAAATATTACATTAGAAGTGACTGCATGTGCTCTACAAATGTTGCATTTAACATGAAAACTGCGGAGAATATTTTAATTTTTTTCTAGAATTCTTTCGTTTGAAAACATTTTCTCTATTTTTTCCTCTTCATTTTTTACGAAGCGTAATTGTATGCTCAATACGCACAAACATCACCTACGCGGTTCTGATGGCACTGAGTCGTGGCTAATGCACAAATCGCACACGCGCCATGTTTATCATGCAAGGGATCATGCCTCAGTTAGACTTCCTGGTGTGTTACACTCGAATTTAGGGCATAGTAAGTTTGGATATAGGACGTTTTAAAAAAATCATATCATCTGACATAAGTGCCTTTGAGCAGGGACATTGCCATGTTTGCTGGTAGAACCTGTTGACAGCGTAACTGGATTTTTAGATGATTTTAATAAGCGGAAGAAGTATTGAAAAATTTTGGCCACAAGGCACGAACGCCTAGTAATTCATGCAGAAATTGGTCAACATTGACGGATATGGCATGTTCAGCCATTTTAAGAGTTAGAAATATGTGATTTTGACAAGACTCGACAAGCATGTCATTGAGATGAGGACAACGGCAGGTAAGAAGTTTCAGAATTTTTGATGGTCCCGTTTACTTATAATCATCCAAAACATTAACATGGTCACCTATGGGAAATGTAACTGTAGGCTGGTCTCAAGTAAACTGACGTCATGGTCACAGAACGGTTATAAAATGTCGATATGCTTATGTTTTGGTCGTTGTTGTTAGCTTAATTGTGGATATTGCAGGTAATTTGGATGAATTTATTAGTTTGTTATAACACATTTCTTAGAATTTTTATGTTTTTCAATTCCGATAATTTTTGAACATCAATAAATAAAAATGGCTGCTAACCTGCCCCATGTGTGTGTTTGACATAAACAATTATCAGTGTCATGCTAGTTAATATTATATTATTAGATACACTTTATTGATTACATCTAGTCAACAAGATAATTTTTTATTAAGCGCCGCTATTATTTAAATGTTTAACCGTCTCCTTTAGGAAGTGTTCGATAACTGATCTACTACACAGCAAAAATGTCAAATAAATATACATTTTAATGTTGTGCAATAGTGTATGATGTGCATCAGCTGATATGTTATGCAATTTCATGTTTAATAAGATATTTAATTGTTTATAAACACAATTTTTTCATCTTCCATCTGTTAAAGTTGAATTTTTTTATAGAAAATAATCGTTGCGTTTCATAAATGTCTATTCACCACGCCTCAATACACATTTCATATTGTCTGCAGGTCTTTTTTAAATGAAGGTGTTCAACCCAAACCGTAGCTAACCACACCTCTAGCTAGCCCCATCCTTGGCTAACCCCATCTCTAGCTAACCCTAACCCTGAAGTGGTTTACAGAAGATATCACCATTCCCATAGGCACAGTTTGATAAGAAAAGTTAACAGTTTGCTTGGAAAAGGCAGACAACAGTAACAATCACGAATAGCACGGTACAGAGCGAATGCCAAAATGGAAATTTGGTCAGTTTATGAAGGAGCAGGTTGCACAAGAACAGTCATTTGTGATATTTGTTATGTGGCCCAGAGCACTGGTATCATTGTGTAGCAAATATGGACAGAATAGTTGTATATCGGTTGTGTCACTGCCACTAGAAGTATTGCACAGATGAGTATTTTCAAGTCTGGCCGCAAAGGGTATCTGGTCATGTGATACCCCTTGATGGTGGAGTATTGAAATCAAGCAGTATGTATTGTATCTTAAAAAACTAGAAGCATGAAAGCAGTCACATAAACAATAACATTTAACAATTCTGACACATTGGAAATCACTCAAAATCTTGTTAAATGTGACAAATTGTCGTCATGTTTGGATAAAAATCAAGCAATTATATACATATTAATTTGAAAATAAATTCATTGGTACATTTAAAGAGACAGTAAGCAGGCTTCATTGGTTCGCAGTGCTCCTGAAATCTAGTGTATATAATCTGATTTACCAAGTGTTAAAATGCACCTATAATTAAATTATGTGACTGGTTTCAGCTAATATTATGAGCAGGGCATTGCGTTGATTTGGCAATAATGATGTGACAAGCTGAAGTGTTCCATAATATGTCTGCATATGCATTGTGCTGCAACTTGATATAAAATTGGACACTTTCTCAGAAAAAGTTTCCCTATTTCGGATCATGCCTCAGTTAGACATCCTATTGTGTTACACATGAATGTAGGGCATAGAAAGTTTAGATATAGGACGTTTAATAAAAAAAAATTATATCTGACATAATTGCCTTTTGCTGGTGGCTGTTGACAGTGTAACTGTGGATTTTTAGATAATTTTAATAGGCGGAAGATTTATTTTTTCACCACAAGGCACGAATGTAATATTACGAATTATGAAGTAATTCATGCAGACACTGGTCAACATTGACGGGCGAGGCACGTTCAGCCATTTTAAGAGTTAGAAACGTGATTCTGACAAAAGTCGACAAGCATGCCAATTTGTGATGGTTCCATTTTCTTATAATCATACAAAATGTTAACATGTCATGGTCACCAATGCAATGGCAATGCCAATGGCAAATGTAACTACTCTGTAGGAATCACGTCGATCTCGGCCCACCTGTTTAGTTGTTAATAGGGAATTATGTAGTTGTTTTAGGTATATTTGTGTAAAGAAATATGTATATATGTGAAGAAATAAAATATTACACGGATGTTTTGTTTACCCATTTTACTACCATGTCGATCTCGGCCCATCTACTTTGATTGAGGTTAATTAGTTGCACAGGTGTTCTGTTAAATTCCGTTCTGCTTCTAGTAAATTAACTCGAACTTATTTTATAGGAAGCATTTAAAATTGCATTAGAATCAAAACCAGTTTCAACTATGAAAAAAACAAAATATAGTTACTGCATATAGTTTACTATTTGTGTGAGTTGTAAGAATGTGTGGAGCCGGTAGAGACATTAGGCCCTAGTAATCGGCTTGGTGCTCTAGCATTGTTTCATTGAGCAGATCCTTTTGTGTGATTTTTCTTGATGATTTGTGTGCAGTACGAATGTTTGGAAGTCCTAGTAATCGGCTTGGTGCTCTAGCAGTGTTTCATTGAGCAGATCCTTTCATGCGAATTGTCTTTGATTTATGTCTGTTTAGAATGTGTGTAGGCCCTAGTAATCGGCTTGCTGGTGTAGCAATGTTTCATTGAGCAAGTCTTTTTGTTTGAATAACGCCATAGCTGTTACATGTACTACTTGTTTACCTGCTCCAAAGGCAAAGCTAGAATTAAAACCTTACTTTGTGTATATAAATATATACAAAATGAAACTATTTTGTACTCAGAGACTGGAGTCATATTACTAATACCTTTGAACAAGATTTATGTAATAACAAAAAAGACTACCTTATCCTTTACTGGAACACATGCCGAATGATGTAAGGAACGCAATCGGACAAACATGCAGGAAAAACCGTCGGCATAAAGCCCTAAATTAATTTAGGACAGTTAAGTAAACGAATGACAACGCGTGTTTCACTCTTACCTCGCTTTATCTATCCCAAGACGTTCATTAGTTCATACTACACCACCTCAGGTGCACAAGGCGTATATGATTGTCAAATATTGTGGTTTAGGGCAGTTTTAGCCATCGGAATTGCTACGAATAACCGCATCAACCGTGTTTTCATAAGTTTCCAACATGGCGCATTTACAGAATGAGCATTAATACTACTACAGTTGCATCAGAATCACGAGGACGTTTCAATACACTCAAGTCTCAAGTGATTATACTCCAAACACCCCAAACTTGGGTTCAGCCTCCTGTTACATTTCCCATTGACGACCATGTTAACGTTTTGCACGATTATAAGAAAATGGGAACATCAAAAATTCTGAAACTTCTTACCTGCCGTTGTCATCATCTCAATGACTTGCTGTTCGAGTTTAGTCAAAGTCTCGTACTTCTAACTCTTTTAAAATGCCTGAACGTGCCACACCCGTCAATGTTTACCAATTTCTGCATGAATTACTACGCACACGTGTCTTGTGGCGAAAAAAATGCCAAAAATCCTTCCGCCTATTGAAATCATCTAAAAATCCACAGTTACACTGCCAACATATGTTCCACCAGCAAACCTGCCAATGTCCTGCTCAAATGCAGTTATGTCAGATGATATGATTTTTTTTTAAATAACACATACCTAAATTACTATGCCCTACATTCGTAACACACCAGGAAGTGTAACTGAGGCATGACCCCACTTGGGCTAACGCAGGAGTTTGTGGTGGACTGTGCGCATGCACATGCGTGGTACCATACAACTAAAAGACTAGTATCTTTAATGTTGCTGAAAGGGTTTTTATCTGATAGTTTTATTTATTTCATGTATAGGATGTTAGATGAAAATTTTGAATAGGTTGGTAATGTGTATGCAGGGTCCGTACACCATGGCAGAAATCAAATTCAAGGCTATTTCAAGGCTACTTCAAGGCTAAGGAAAGAAAACTTCAAGGCCATTTAATGATATCAAAAACTGGTGTGGAGCCTGAGCTAGTTTCTGTATATATCAGTCATAACTGAAAACATGTATGAGTGAGAAAATGGCAATCCATTTATTTAATACAGTAATCATAGGCATGGAATGCCGAAGAGCCCCTACATAGGAGTGACAATCACAATTGGTTACAAGTGCCATAGTAGGGGCGTAATTACCAAGTTGATTACCCATACACATACATGTACAAACAGGAAGGCTCACACAAACATTTATAAACAAACCATAATGAATGTATGGTAACCCAATGCATAATGTGTAAAGGTGCCATATATACACGCATATAACGAAAACTGCCAACTATTAACACATGACACATGAAGGCAGGACCAAACTGCCACACAAATGTACTTCGAAAAGTACCCGCACTAAAAACCCTGCGTACACTACTGAACATTCAGTGGAGGAAAACACATAATGCAAAACCTCGTGTACCAAGCTACTACAGGGAAAAGCGTCAAAAATAACTTTGTGAAGTACCTTTCTGTGAGCAATGTTTCGCAATGTACCTACACGTTGTGCACGAGCTGATCTATTGGACCCCCCTCCCGTTTACACACTATTCGGGAGGGTGGGTGGGATTTTTGAGCAGAGCGTAAACGCAACGTTGCTTACTGTACAAGACAGAAGCGGCAACTGAATTTGAAATACTTCTCGTCCAGCACAAAGTTGCCCTCCGCCAATCACCTGTCATCACGGGCCACGTGCAAACACTGGACGGTACCTTTGCGCCACCTTGTGATTACCGGTCGGGCTGCTTTGAATGGACCTGTCAAATTTAATAATAGAGGGGACGCCACCAAATACCCCTCTCCAAGCCTCACATATATAGTTATCTGCTCGGCGGACAGCGACTTGCTCGCAAAAAGGTATTTCGTCTTTTGGACAAAATTGCATTTCGCATACCTGCGTCTTATGTCACTGAATTTAATATCCCTACTTAATCTGACTGCCTGTTCTTAATGATATCAAAAACTGGTGTGGAGCCTGAGCTAGTTTCTGTATATATCGGTCATAACTGAAAACATGTATGAGTGAGAAAATGGCAATCCATTTATTTAATACAGTAATCATAGGCATGGAATGCCGAAGAGCCCCTACATAGGAGTGACAATCACAATTGGTTACAAGTGCCATAGTAGGGGCGTAATTACCAAGTTGATTACCCATACACATACATGTACTAACAGAAATTCTGGGGTACTCGATCCCCCACCTCCCACGGTACGAGGGAGACCACCTGACCATTTAACTAATTTATATAGATCATCCTGTCAACTTTGTTTATCTGTATCATTAGTAACCTTTCTGAATATGTTTGTGTCATCTGGAAATTTGAGTACTTTGCTAGATATTTGCTACTTTCAAAGAATCGCTTAATTGGGCCTATGTGTTGATTTGCCTTAGTTGTGTTATATTTGACGTGGGTGCTTGGTTTTAGGTTTTAGTTTTTCACAGATGGTGATTCCGAAATATTTGTTACTTCTTCTACAACTTCAATATTTCTCCATTTCCAATTCTCCATCGCCAAGTTTGTGACCAAACTGCAAGTTTTTTTACAACCGAACAACAACAGTATGGCAACTTTGGGATTTCAGTGAAACGTGGTATAAATGTAGTATAAACGTAGTATTTTGCACAACTAAACTGCAACTTATGCACGACGTTGTCACAACGTTGTATGTAAACTGTGGTCATCGCTATTTTTACTGTATACTTTTTCTTGTCCTGTTCAATGGCATTGAGAGGTGATTACATTGGACTGGGCAAGCCACTTACGTGTAACATTTTGTTTGTTACCTCAATATATCCCTAACAAATCAGAGTACATTATTCGCTTTCCTTTTAACATGGTACCACCCAGTGATTGAACATGATATTAGAACACAACTGACATATAATAGGTTATATTTTTCACAACGGCCAGAGCATAAGCTAAAAGTATGTTTTTTTGATATTTTTCGAAACTTTTGGTCTTGTGTGTAAACTACCAATGCATGTGACCAGATTGCGCTGTCTGTGTACTTACAAATGGTTTAACTATGCACAAAAAAAGATGATTATTTACATCGCGCTTTAATGTGAAATTAATTAAATAAGTTTAATTGTCAAAGCGGGGCTAGTTGAGCCACCCAAGGTCCAAGGGAGGGTTAGTTGTTCAGAATTTAAAGAACGAAGACGAATGTTCTTTACCCCAAAATACATCAAGGAATTCATTTCTCCGAACAAATTGGGACATCTGATAGCTACAAGGTAACATATAAGCAGTTATCGATTGGCCTATGAGTCTATACTAATAAAGTGTGTCGACTTATTAGTTAATCGTGTAGACTTGTCAGAGATGTGTTGTGCCCATTGGGAAGATGTGTTGGCTGAGTTACTATGACTTTTTGTACAAGGTCTATGTCAAGTATACAAATAAAGTATACAAATAAAGTATACAAATAAAGTATACAAATAAAGTATACAAATAAAGTATACAAATAAAGTATACAAATAAAGTATACAAATAAAGTATACAAATAAAGTATACAAATAAAGTATTTACGCAACTTACGCTACACTGTGGCTCAACTTACGCTACACTGTGGCTCAACTTACGCTACACTGTGGCTCAACTTACGCTACACTGTGGCTCAACCCACCCGCCACCAAGTTTTAGTTGAGCCAGCTTACCAACCCTATTTGAATTAGCTATATAAAATTATTTAAATAGATATATTATCTTAGTATAAAATGATCTCCTAATAATCATAGTTTATGTGAATAAAATAATTGTAAATATGCTTGCTCCCTCAAAAAGAATAAAAATGGCTCAACTAACACTGTTTTCCCCTACTTAAGGCTTTACTTAATAAATACTTCCCGATAACCACAAAATCTGTGTTACAAAAAGCACCGGCTCCTTGGATGACTCCTAAATTTTACAATCTAAAAGGCGTCGTCTTTATCTTGAACGAGTATGGCGCAAATTATGCTCCCATTTGGATAGGTCACGTTATTCAAAACGGTGTCACTCCTGCAGCAAACAAATGACAAAAGCCAAATCGGATTTTTATTCAAATATTATGAAATATGGTATCAAATAATAAATAGGGTGCCCGGGTGCCGGGGTGCCTGAGTGCCTGGGTGCCTGGGTGCCTGCTCCGACTCTACCTAATCGTGTCTCAATAAAGGCTTTATGTGACTCGTTCTCCTGTCATTTTAAGAATAAAATTAGTCTGAACAGGTCTGTCTTTCCAGATGATACTTTAAAGCATGTACAAGTGGACGGTCCGCAAGAAAATTCTCTACTTATTTCTTTTACACCTGCTGCACTTAATAAAGTAAGGAAAATAATCATGTCCTCCCCAAATAAGTCCTGTGATCTTGATCCATTACCGACTGCATTGCTGAAAGCATGTCTTGACACATTACTTTACCAAATTACAAATAATTATCGTAAATATGTTTGCTCTGGCTTGTATCGTGGCGATTTTAGACCAGCGCAAATCAACGCACTTCTAAAGAAGTCAATTTTGCCTAAGGAAAACCTAAGCAGTCATAGACCCATTTCTAATATAAGCTTGATATCCAAAGTACTGGAAAATGTTGTAACAAGCCGCCTATGGTCTCACATTGAGTCAAATCATATGTCTAATATATAACAATCAATTTACAAACAGTTTCATTCTATAGAAACTGGTGTTTTAAAAGTACACAATGATGTCGCTCTACACATGGACAAAGTAAAGCAACATCGCTTACCTTGATTGACGTATCTGCTGATTTTAATATTATTGACCATAACATACTCATTAAACGCTTATCAATGTGGTATGGCATATCTGGCACAACCCTAAGCTGGTTTTCATCATACTTAATTAATAGATATCAAAGAGTGAACATAACTAATTTCTTTTCAGCGGCACTCAGGGTTCTGTTAATGCATCATTTGTGGACCATTGTATTCCCCTGGATGACTAACAGCAAACTAAAGTTAAAGGCAAATAAAACAGAGTTTCTTATTATTGGTACACAAAAGCAGTGTGGCAAACTTTATTGTTTTTTCCAAACACCTATGCTGAGCCACAATTTGGAGTCACCTTCGATAATAATTTTTATTTTAGACTGCATATTTCACAAACTTGTCGTTGCTGCTTTTATCATGTTCGTGAGCTTTGTCGTATTCGCTGGTATAACTATTGCAACTGCTCTGGTTAGCAGTAGACTTGACTATTGCAGTTCCATTTAAGCATAATATTGCTCTCAAGGATATCTTGAAACTTCAACGTGTGCAATATTGTTTGGCAAGGGTAGTTACCCGGTTTCCTCATTTCTCTCACTCACTACCACTTCTTAAAACATTGCATTTGCTCCATGTGCGATATCGCATTATTTTTAAGATCTGTACACTTACATGTCAATCACAGTCATCCAAGCAACAATGCAGCATATTTACATTCACTGCTCATTCTTGCAAGACAGCCCAGACAGCTTCGATCATCTAATTCTAATCTACTTTTGGTTCTAGTGTTAAGTCAAATGTCGGACCTAGAGCTTTTTCAGTTGCTGCACCGATTCTACGGGAAATATAGCAACATTTTGCCGTAAACTAAAACCCACCTTTTAAAATGTGTTTATCCTCCATAGCTCCCCAGCGTATCAATCCAACTGTTTACAACTGGAACTGCATATGGATTATGAACTGCTTAACCCATTTTGTTTTGTTTCTCTGCCGAGCTTAGGTCTACCGAGGATTTTAGCGCAATAGAATCTATAATTATAAAGGGAACTGGCAATATTGTAAACTGGCTAAACTGGACAAGCATAGTTGTTTCTAATTAGAGCTGCATCATTAAAAACTCATGAATAAGTTAATAATATTATGTTAGTTAGGATATCTGAGTTTCCTGACATTTTAATTGTATGTAAATAGTATTATTTAGATAAGAAGTATTGCATTTGTATTTCATATTAATTATTGGAATATATCTGCAAAACCTAATGTAGGAGAGACGGGGCTAGTTGTTAACATTTTTAGTTAAAGTCACGTTTTGTGAAACGTATGTTAGATGCAATATTTTTTCAACATATACATTAAATATATTATTCATGTTAATAATATGTACCATGCCATTAATATTCCATATTGTAGTTAAGTAGATAGGTGAAGTTTCCCAGGCGCAGTCGACTGTAACAACGAGCAAGTTGCTACATCGTACGGGGCACGTTGTAACAGTCGACTGTAACAATGAGCAAGTTGCTACATCGTACGGGGCACGTTGTAACAGTCGACTGTAACAACGAGCAAGTTGCTACATCGTACGGGGCACGTTGTTACAGTCGACTGTAACAACGATCAAGTTGCTACATCATACGGGGCACGTTGTTACAGTCGACTGTAACAACTAACAAGTTGCTACACCGTACGGGGCACGTTGTTACAGTCGACTGTAACAACTAACAAGTTGCTACATCATACGGGGCACGTTGTAACAGTCGACTGTAACAACTAAAAAGTTGCTACATCGTACGGGGCACGTTGTAACAGTCGACTGTAACAACGAGCAAGTTGCTACATCGTACGGGGCACGCTGTTACAGTCGACTGTAACAACGATCAAGTTGCTACATCATACGGGGCACGTTGTTACAGTCGACTGTAACAAATAACAAGTTGCTACATCGTACGGGGCACGTTGTAACAGTCGACTGTAACAACTAACAAGTTGCTACATCGTACGGGGCACGTTGTTACAGTCGACTGTAACAACTAACAAGTTGCTACATCATACGGGGCACGTTGTAACAGTCGACTGTAACAACTAACAAGTTGCTACATCGTACGGGGCACGTTGTAACAGTCGACTGTAACAACGAGCAAGTTGCTACATCGTACGGGGCACGTTGTAACAGTCGACTGTAACAACGAGCAAGTTGCTACATCGTACGGGGCACGTTGTAACAGTCGACTGTAACAACGAGCAAGTTGCTACATCATACGGGGCAAATTGTAACAGTCGACTGTAACAACGAGCAAGTTGCTACATCGTACGGGGCACGTTGTATCAGTCGACTGTAACAACGAGCAAGTTGCTACATCATACGGGGCACGTTGTAACAGTCGACTGTAACAACGAGCAAGTTGCTACATCGTACGGGGCACGTTGTAACAGTCGACTGTAACAACGAGCAAGTTGCTACATCATACGGGGCACGTTGTAACAGTCGACTGTAACAACGAGCAAGTTGCTACATCGTACGGGGCACGTTGTTACAGTCGACTGTAACAACGAGCAAGTTGCTACATCATACGGGGCACGTTGTTACAGTCGACTGTAACAACTAACAAGTTGCTACATCGTACGGGGCACGTTGTAACAGTCGACTGTAACAACTAACAAGTTGCTACATCGTACGGGGCACGTTGTTACAGTCGACTGTAACAACTAACAAGTTGCTACATCATACGGGGCACGTTGTAACAGTCGACTGTAACAACTAACAAGTTGCTACATCGTACGGGGCACGTTGTAACAGTCGACTGTGACAACGAGCAAGTTGCTACATCGTACGGGGCACGTTGTAACAGTCGACTGTAACAACGAGCAAGTTGCTACATCATACGGGGCACGTTGTAACAGTCAACTGTAACAACGAGCAAGTTGCTACATCATACGGGGCACGTTGTAACAGTCGACTGTAACAACGAGCAAGTTGCTACATCATACGGGGCTCGTTGTAACAGTCGACTGTAACAACGAGCAAGTTGCTACATCGTACGGGGCACGTTGTAACAGTCGACTGTAACAACGAGCAAGTTGCTACATCATACGGCGCACGTTGTAACAGTCGACTGTAACAACTAACAAGTTGCTACATCGTACGGGGCACGTTGTAACAGTCGACTGTAACAACTAGCAAGTTGCTACATCGTACGGGGCACGTTGTAACAGTCGACTGTAACAACGAGCAAGTTGCTACATCACACGGGGCACGTTGTAACAGTCGACTGTAACAACGAGCAAGTTGCTACATCATACGGGGCTCGTTGTAACAGTCGACTGTAACAACGAGCAAGTTGCTACATCGTACGGGACACGTTGTAACAGTCGACTGTAACAACGAGCAAGTTGCTACATCATACGGGGCTCGTTGTAACAGTCGACTGTAACAACGAGCAAGTTGCTACATCATACGGGGCTCGTTGTACCAGTCGACTATAACAACTAGCAAGTTGCTACATCGTACGGGGCACGTTGTAACAGTCGACTGTAACAACGAGCAAGTTGCTATATCATACGGGGCTCGTTGTAACAGTCGACTGTAACAACGAGCAAGTTGCTACATCGTACGGGGCACGTTGTAACAGTCGACTGTAACAACGAACAAGTTGCTACGTCATACGGGGCTCGTTGTAACAGTCGACTGTAACAACGAGCAAGTTGCTACATCATACGGGGCTCGTTGTAACAGTCGACTGTAACAATTAGCAAGTTGCTACATCGTACGGGGCACGTTGTAACAGTCGACTGTAACAACGAGCAAGTTGCTACATCATACGGGGCACGTTGTAACAGTCGACTGTAACAACGAGCAAGTTGCTACATCATACGGGGCTCGTTGTAACAGTCGACTGTAACAACGAGCAAGTTGCTACATCGTACGGGGCACGTTGTAACAGTCGACTGTAACAACGAGCAAGTTGCCACATCGTACGGGACACCTTGTAACAGTCGACTGTAACAACGAGCAAGTTGCTACATCATACGGGGCTCGTTGTAACAGTCGACTGTAACAACGAGCAAGTTGCTACATCATACGGGGCACGTTGTAACAGTCGACTGTAACAACGAGCAAGTTGCTACATAGTACGGGGCACGTTGTAACAGTCGACTGTAACAACGAGCAAGTTGCTACATCTTACGGGGCACGTTGTAACAGTCGACTGTAACAACGAGCAAGTTGCTACATCGTACGGGGCACGTTGTTACAGTCGACTGTAACAACGAGCAAGTTGCTACATCATACGGGGCACGTTGTTACAGTCGACTGTAACAACTAGCAAGTTGCTACATCGTACGGGGCACGTTGTAACAGTCGACTGTAACAACGAGCAAGTTGCTACATCACACGGGAGTAGTTAGCAGAGGTTTTTGAGACCTCTTATCAAGAGGATCAAAAGATCAAAGGAAAACCACCCTAATATCGCCCACCGCTAATGAGTGCGCGCAGCCAATCAGAAAGCAGCACTAGACCTTGGAGCGCCCCCTGGCGGCGGCGGCGGCGGCGCAGCGTCGCGCGCATGCGCGTGCCGCGCCCCTAGCGACCGGAAGAGGAACGAACAGTGACCTAGTTACGTGTATGTGCCGAAGGGTCGTTGACCCAGTAAGGAGACGAACGCAATCGTACGGTGCACACGTATTTTATTAAATACAACAAAGCAGCAGCAGCAGTACAAACGAGGCGATCGTATGCGATTGGATACAACGAGCCGGGTATGATGAAGATGATGATGATGAAGTCGAGGCGACTTGCGAATGGTGACCATCGCGCCAGAGGTCGCGAACTTACGGGTGTCTCCACCGCGCCAGAGGTTCGAGGGCGAGCTTACGGGTGGAGCGACCACCGCGCCAGAGGCTCAGTATGACACGTTATAGTACGGTATACCCTTTTTCAGCAGGTTGATCCAATCGAACACGCGACAATCGTTAGCGACCAGATCGGTGTGGAAAGCGTTGACGAAAGTTCTCATAGGAGCGCCGTTACAACGAAGCATGATATAAGTGATGCAATATTGTCCGCAAACGTTAGACAGAGGACTCTGGAGTCTCGTGCTGTTATGAGTCCACTCGGAACAGTGTTTGTTCAAGAAGGTGCGGAACGCCGCGTGACGAGGCGGCAGACCGTACGAACAGAAGTATTCGCCGCGCCCGTCGGAGGACAGGTACAGTGCTATCCAGTGTTCGCCCGGTTCGTCGGCGTCGTCGGTGTTGCACACGAAGGCGATCGGCAGAGCGTCAATTGTTGCAGGCAGTCCATCTCGGGGTACGACGCCACCAAAGACGGATGCGGTCTTCGGATCCTTCGCCAGTAGACGGGTGATCTGCAGGGTGTCCATCTCAGTAGTCGTAGATGACGTTGCGGTTCTTGTCGATTTCCAGCACGGACTCGAATTCGGCGTAGGCGACGACGTTCACGGTGGTCTGAAGCGCTGCACGGAAATGAAATTCTAAGCGCAGGTTGCCCTTTTGTACCAGATTAAAGCAGGGACCGTCGCACTGGTCGGGGGTCAGGTCGAAACAGAAGTAGGTGTAGCCGTCTCGGTACTCTTCGCGTGTCAGACAGTTCCCCTCGTCCTGCCACACCTTGCCGGTCGAGGTGAACATGCTCGCGTAGCTCCTGGCGAAGAGGTTGTCTGCGAAGTTGGGCTGGAAGGGTTTGGCAGGTATCTGACGACCGTCGACGTACACGGCGACGAAGCTGATGGCGTTGTTCTTGGCGTGAAACGGGTTTGTGGCGTACGTGCCGTTGTAGGCGTCGTTGTCGATGCAGCACAGTACGAGACGTTTCGGCAGGGCGCCGAGGAACAGGTTCTCGTGCGTGTGCGACAGAGCGCCCGTGGGAATGGAGTACACCTTGGTTTCGACGGGTCGTAACGGATACTTGACCGTGGTCCGCTCGAGAGCCAAGATGTGAGCCTTCTGCACGGCCGGAGCGATGGTGGCCTTCTTGACGAACAAGGACGCGTTGACGACGGTTATCAAGTACTCGTTCGCTCCAGCAGCCAACAGCGCAAACTCGGGCTTACTGCGCACCAGGCGTAACTTGACGTCGACGCCGTTGATCAGGAATTTATCCTGCAGAAACATATCCACGTGGAGACGACCTATCATGTCGACCACGCGACTGCCGGATATGTACTCTCGACGAGTCACGAACCCGGGGTTAGGATCGGGTCCGGCGGCTAGCTCGGTGGCGTGCATGCGACTGGCCTTGTCCTTGTACCACAGCTGATTCGTCATCTGCGTCGACTTGGCGTCGGATCCGTAACTCAACAGCGTCTCTATGAAGGCTCGATACGGGTACGCGTTGAAGGACGAAGAGGTCACGAGCGTGTTGTTCAGGGAGAGGTCGACATTGCTGAACAGCGCATGCAACCAGTTGTTCACCGGTCCCACGGGTTCGCCCGCGTCGATAGGGTTACCGTTGGCTCGCGTCACCTTCACCTGCAAGTGTAGCATCGTGTTGGCGAGATCCATGTAATCGTCTCCCGATCCGGGGATGAAGAATTCTATCGGTCCTCCAGAGTCCAGAGAGGCCGTGGGTTGATGTTCCACCACGTGACTCTCGACGATGCAGTTCTGAGTGGGGGGTACGGTAAAGAGATCCAGCTCGGTCTTGACTCCCTCGCACGACTGTCTATGCACGAACGCCATCTTTGTCGTCGTCGAATATGTCGGCAGCGCGTTTCGGGGACGTCCTTTTCTTGCGGCGGCGCTTGACTGCAGTGAATGTCGCCTTTGCGGCCGTTCGTTTTATACGTTTACCAGGAGGGGCTCGAATACTGCCGATGGCGTCGGTGACGCGTCTTTTGGCAGCCGTTTTTATGTTCTGACCCGATAAGACGTCGCCGGCTATGCGAACGCCGGTCTTCAACGCTCCCCTGCCCAACGCCACGGCACCTCTCTTGATGAGCGGCATGGCGCTGCGCAACAGACTGCCGAACAGACTGCCCAGTCCGTGACCTCGCTGGTATTGCGCACCGGCGAAGTAGGGCAGCGCACCGCCAGCCTGGCGCGCGTAATAATCGTTGTAATTCATCAGAACAGTCCGGGCTTGCGTCGACGAAAATGAAGCGTCACCGTCACTCTACCGTATTCGAATGGCACGCGTCGACCCATGTCGTTCCTTATATCCACCTCTATCGAGTCGAAGTTCGAGCGCAACAGCGGTACGTAGTGCACGTTGGTGAAACGAGCGGACACCCTGTCGCCGTTACGTCCGCTGATCGGAACGGCGCGCAACAGAGGTGCGAGAGCGTCGCCCACTATACGCGACTCCACGACGTCCGTGTAGATGTAGAGGGTGTCGAACCCCTGCGTCAGGTTCACCACATCGTCGGCCTCGATGTGGAAGGGGTACGACGAGTCGGGATGGCGGGTGTCGATGGGGAGGACGGGAGACGACACACCCGACTCCGCCGGGCTGGCTACGGGTCCGCGGAATCCCAACAAGGTCGCCACCGCGCTGTGGTACGGTATGGTGAACATGGTGTTCGCCGTCATGTGTAACGTCATTTTCTGAGTGACGGTACTATAACTGATCTGAGCCTGTGTCTCATACGTCCGCATATTGGACAGTCCCTTGTTGACGTGATACAGCAACGTAAACGGATCGTCGTAATACCCACACGGCAACTTCGAACGTATGGACGAGTCCGTAGCATCGATCGTGTTGAGGAAGAACCAGACGTCGGTATCCGTGACGTTGTACCAGGTGTGCGGATACTGGACCTCGGCCAACCCACACTCCCACTCGCCGGTAAGATCGATGCGTTGGGGCAAGGCCGTGACGTAATGGGTCAAGGTGTTGTCGGGGTGCATCTTCATGGAAGCGTTGCTAGGCAGCGTCATGTAGAAATCAGTCGCCATTGCGTCTCAACGTGGGATTGGGCAGTAGGTAACCCAACGAACTACTCAACAGAGCCGTCCACAGATTAGAATCGCCGCGACCTGTCGTCAGGTTGTAAATGCTGATCAGAATGACCGTGTACAGGACGACGACCTGACACAGAAACACGATCTCCTCTTTGGGACACGCGGTACCGAAAATATGCCAGGGAGTGCTGTCTGGCTCGTTCGGTACAACGTCAGTACAATCCGCGCCCTGCTCCTTATCCTCCTCCTCGTCGATGGTGGTGAGGCAGGTCGGTGGTGGTGGAGGTGGTGTCGCGTCGTGTGTCATTCCTCGAATGCAGTGTCGTCATGTACGCGGCTAGGCTTTATAGTTGACGAGTCCCTTGGCATCGATCCAGCTGTTGAAGTAGGAGCCATAGCCGAACCATTTCACCAAAGCTTCCTTACGTTTACCAACCGTACGGCGTTTCAGTACCGCTTCAACACGGTACACTTTATCAAAGGGTACCGTCACCTTCTGCAGCTCCAGTTCGTAGAAGGTACCCTCCAGCACTTCGCCGAGATCGTCCCGCAAGCGATACACGGGTGGGTCGGAGGGGTGAACCTCGTGTACCGTGAACAACTCTTCGCTCCAGTTCGTCTCGTAGCCCTTTTCGAACGTGCGTTTGTACTTGCTGACACGCACGCGATCCGACACGTGCAACTTGGGCACGCCCTTACCGTCGTGACCGTACAGACGTTGCCACACCTCTTCTTGGTTCTGTGCATTCACCTGTGACGGAGCCATACCGATCATGCGGTGGCGGGCATTGTTATACGATCGCATCAAGTCCGGAAGGACGTCGACGTACCGCCACGTCTGGTGTTTCGTGAAGTAGCGCCACATGCGCGTCTTCAACGTTCGGTTGAACCGTTCCACGACGGCTGCCTTCGTCTCCGCGTTGTGCGTGTAGAAGTAATGTATGTCGTAACACCGCAATAGCGACTGAACGGATTTGTTCCGGAATTCTCTGCCTTGATCCGTCTGCAAGGTCTGGGGCCAAACGTCGACGAACGTGGATTGCAGCGCTGCCACCAACGACGCCGCGGACTTGTTCTTCATGGGAACACACCAGGCCACTTTCGAGAAGACGTCGATCACCGTGAGGAGAAAGGCCATACCGTTGTTGACGCGTTTGACCTTCGACATGTCCACGAGATCGGCCTGCCACTGCTGATGCATACCACCCACGATGACGCGTCGTCTCCTGAAATGACGTCTCGCTGGTTTGTGTAAGGTGTAGGTGTCCTGTGCCGACAACCATGCTGTGACGGCCTTCTGTGGCAGACGCGTGACGCGTCGCAAGCCATCGACGCCGCCATAACTGCCTACCTTCGTGGGATCGAAGTAGACCTCGCTCATGGAGCGTTCTTCTCCCCTCTGAGTCATCAAAAGAGGTGGAGGATCGATGTGTTGACGGGTGCGGTGCCGTTGACTCCGGATTCCCACTGCTGACGAATGACGAGGAGCACGCCGACGTGTATTAGGACGCACACTATGACACCCACAATGACAGCGGTGGAACAACAACGATCTAGCGGAGTAACCATAGTCGGAATAACAGCTGTTGTAGAAGAATGTCGGCTGCAACGTCTCCCAGCACGGTAAGTCCTTCGAACAATAGCGCAGCGACGATGGATCGGTACGTGTCCTGTGGATCGATGAGCATGACTGCTACGGAGACGCGTCGTACCACCTTATACGTTCTTCCATCCAACCAATGACGACGACGGCGAAGCCTTGCATGATGCGGGGGGAGGGTGGGTGGGTGGACAAGGAATGTTCCATTCGACGAGCGATGGAGGTTCGGATAACTCCTGTAGCATAAAACTTTGGAGTATACCGTGAGCCATCATGTAAAGTCCACTGGTAAATATCGCACCGACGATGGAACGGTACACGAGGTCCTGTGGATCGGGCGACATGACGAACACTGTGCTACGGACACGCAGCGTACCATCCTATAGGTTGTCCCAACCAGCCAATGACGACAGAGCCTTGCGTGATTCGGGGGGTGGGGTGGGCATGGTATGTTCCATTCGACGGCTCTGACGGGCGAGGGGTGTCCAACTTAGCGATCTTCGTGCACTACCTGCAGCAGCAGCAGCAGCAGCACGCAGAGGAGTACGTGACCGACGAGAGGGAGAGATCGACGGCCCCGGACGTATGTAGGCTCTCCTGGAGACGTTGCCGACCAACGTCATGGGTAGGTTGATGGCACGGAGTTGTCGTGCGAAAGGCTGCCAACCCGTCGGAGCGGTCTTTCTCTTACGCAACAGATCGTTAACGAGATCCACCACGTTACTTCCGACAACCGGCGCGCCCTCGTGTATCAGTTCGCCGCGAGCGGTCCACTCGACATCTCTCTTGAGATGCTCCATCAAACGGCTGGCCTTGGCCCGCATGGTCTTGGGAACGGTGGCCAAGACGGTGGCCTCCAGTCCGCTAATAGGAGCGCGGACTGCACCCGCCGACCCCGACTCCGACGCCACCTCCGACTCGTTCACCGTGACCACGCGTAGCGGTTCCTTGATGCGTTTATCGGCCAAGACGTTGTAACGCTGCAACACCTGATTATACAGGGTCACCTTGGTCCCGTCGTCTAGGTCCGTTCTATCCAGGATGGTCTTCATCTCGTCATCGAGGGCTTGCACCTTCCTGCCTAAGGTGTCGGTCGCGAGTGGGGGTGGGGGTGACCGAAGCGTGTCCAACAGTCGCGGGTCCACCAAGGCCATCTTGCGTGCGTGCTCCATGTATCTACCTTTTGTTCAGCACCTCTCGGAGCAAGGGTAGCAAGACCGAACTGGCCAACGGTGCTAGGAAGGCCGATAGGAAACCGCCGCTCTGTCCCTCACCAACCTGTGGTTGCAGCAGTAGACGTCTTCTCCTGGCAGCTGGCGTTCGTCTATTAGCCAACGCGCGTAACTTCGTCCTGTATTTATTCAATCGTTGCCTCTGTAAAGGGGACAATGGAATGTTTTTTGTTAGTATGTTGTATGCACACTCGGCTAGTGCACACAGCAGATCGGCGTCGGCGTTGGCGATGATAGCCTTTTTAATTTTGTTGTTCTTGATTCTGGCCAGAGCCTGTATGCACACGATGTGTCTCTTCACCCGGGTAGACATGATGCGAATGAAGAGACTATCCACACACTCGGTCGTTTTATACCTTCGGCAAGTACACGTACTGAACACCGTCGTCTGGAAAGATGGCCGTACGCAGACGCATGTCCTCGGGCGTGTCCTGTTTGAGATCGACCAACAGATAACCGTACGGTACCGTCGTGGCGTCTTTAAACGCCGCTTGCACGAACTTGCCGCGTCCCGGATACATCTGCCGAGCCAAGGTCGCCATCTGCGATGAGTCACGTGGATTCTTGAACACCACCATGTACTGCGAATTCAGACTGATGGTGCGACTCTCCTTGTTTTTAGGGAACAGGTTCTGTACGAGATACAGCACGGACGTGTTCCTGTGGTGACTTTTTTTAGTGAACAAGGTCGTGACCCGTTCGTCCGTTTCTGCCATGAGATCGTCTATGACGATGAGGTTCCTCGTTGTCGGATCGAACATGGCCGCAGTCGGTAACCCTTCCTCGAATCGCACGTGACCCAATTCCGTCGTTGCGTAAGCCTCTTGCCATTCTCCGTAACACCACGTGATCTGCTGGGGCGGTGGATCGATCATCGCAGCGGCGTGACGCAACATACGCGTCACGAAAGTACTCTTGCCGCACCCCGTCGGTCCGGCGACGATGCACGTGAAGGGGTGTTTCCATCGTGCATCCATGATTGCGTGTGAAACGAGTGCAGCGTGCATCGCCTTTTCTACTATACGTCCACCGGACCCGTGGTCACCCCGTCCTCGTGCACCACGCGTTTGGCGTAAAAGAAGGTGAGTGCATCCCGATTCTGCACGTACGTCATGACGGTGGAGTTATGCACTCGGAAACCCCGGTTCGAACCGCCTCCGCTCCGACGGTTGGTGAGCACCTCCAGGAACGCGTCCTTGTCTATGGTGTTGTGCCGTTTGCTCAGCCCTTTGGTGCTGTACTTGTCGGTGGCGCCGAAACAGTAGTACGTCTTGCTACACAACCCCACGAACCCTGCACCGGACCACTCGACCTTGAACAGACCCGGCGTCCTCTTGTCGAACGCTCTGCGCGCCTTGCAGCACGCCTCGTCGCCGACCCACGGTCTATTGGCGAGACGACAGCGCACGTAGTCGTTCCGATGGTCGTCGCAACATTCGGACGGCAGCCATTCCGATCGATGGCGGAAATAATGGTCTCGCAGTGTCGGGGTCACGAGGTCGTCGACGGACTCGGCGGCCAAGGCTAAATAGGCACTATCCGTATCCATCTCGCAGTACTCGAACAGAGGGCGCTCCACGTACCTGACGATGAAATCGTAATAGAACTGCAACATGCGCAACTTGGCGTACTGCAGAACGAAGAATCCCACGTGTACGGGTAGGGTGTACTTGACGGTCTTCTTGTTCAGTTCTATCTCGTACGCGTCGTCGACGACCATGTCGAGTTGACGGAATCGTTTATCGTTGACGAGGAGCGATGCCGCCTTCTCCGTGCAGTAGCTGACGTCACGATGTCGGTCGACGTTGGTGATGGTCTTTCCGTAGCCCGAGTTCCCCAGCAACTTCATGGTGTCCGCGATGATGGTCCTGTCTCGGTGAACGTCGCCCTCGCGTCGGGCCTTGGACACTGCATCGCCGAACCGTCGGAAACACGGAACGGGATCGTATTCGACGACCTGGTACACGTGCAGCACCTCGAGACCGTGGTCCAGATACCATCGCAGCAGTGGCGTCGCGAGCAGTATCTTGTCGCCGCAATAACTACCCACGAGCATGCGACGCGGAGTCTTCATTATGTCGTGCTCTTCGGCGTATCGGCGCATGAACGGACCGAGATCCTCCCGTTGCATACCGATGTTCTTGAACACGGGCTGCATCTCGGCAAAGTGCGTGCGCAACGCTTCCGGTACGCGTACGTCGCACTCGATCATGCCGAACACGGTTCCGGCACGCACTCCGTTCAGGATCTGTTGTGACGTCATCGTCCATTGCACGTGTCGACGTCGGGGAAATGCTGCATCCACACACTTGCGTACGGCCGGTGTTCGTCTCATCTCCTTCCACTCGCATTCCCACAACTCGACGACCGTGACAAAGTGTCGTAGGTAGGCGGTGGTCTTTCGGGTCTCGGCGAGCAGTTGCGCCATGGGTTTCCCGTTGACGGCGTTCACCTCCTCTCGGTTGCACGAGCAACCGTGAAAAAAGCAACCTTGGAACTGATAAGCCGTCTTCGTCTCGCTGCACCATCCGTCCACCCGATGTTTGCCTATGCGCTTCTCTCGTCCGTTGATCTGATGCCGTATGGACCGTCCCGTGCGTTCGGATTCCCACGTCAACCATTCTCCGGCCATCTGTCCGTACAGCTGCGCCGATTCGGGGCGGAAGTCCTTCTCCGCTCGTCGTCGCGTGTACCATCCCATAGGCATGTCCTGCATGAGCGACCACAGGTACAGTGCGTTCGCATCGTATCCGACGATCGCTCGACAGGGACGAGCCGCCTCTCCGTACTCGTTCCGACGTAGCGTGGTGACCCCTTTCTCGTGATAGCGATGAAAGATGATCGAAGGCCCGCCTACAATGTTCGCTTTGACGAGGTCGTGCAGGTCTTTGTTCTTCTCGTTGAAGATGGTAAAGTAGGTCTTCTCTGGCAGGTCGTTGAACAGGTACAGCAGGGTCAGACCGGGTACGCTGATACCTTGCTTGAACATGTCTATTCCCCGTTGTCGATAGAACGCGAACTGTCTGTCGATGGCCTGTAGAAAGGGAACCACGTCCCTGTTGTTGTACCAGACGAGAAAGTCGCGCAACGTCGTCATGCCATTGACGCGCCAGGCCTCCTGACAACTGGCGTAATCCTCGTCTGAAATCCCTTCGTTCTTCAGTCGACTGAAGAAGGCCTCTTTCGGTGGAAGTGCGGTGTCGTCGAGTCTCTCCAGCCTGTCCATGTACTCGTACGGGAAATGACCTTTCGTCACCTCGCATCCGTACGCTTTCAGATACTTGTCGTAGCTGAACCCGGGGGCTATGTAGTTGATCATGTCTACGAATTTCAGCTGATCCGTCGAAAGACACATGAAAGTGTTGTTGCGTTTGATTACGAACATTGACCCGATGCCGTCGGTCTCGACTTTCCTGTTGCCCTCCTGCTCCCTCTCGTCCGCGGCCTCGTCCTGTTCCACGTCGGTCTTTGAAGTCGTCAGGAAGTACGGTATGAGGAACTGTTTGATGGCATTGAGATCATACTTCCCCGAATTGAACCCGATGACGGGTAACTGACGCATCCATCCATACATTTGTCCCATCAGCGTTTTGTACGGATTGGTTGCCGCTCGCCCTTTCTTCTCGCCGGCCTCCCGTGCAGCTGCGTCCCGTGCAGCCTCCTCCCGTGCGTCCCATTTCGTCACCTCTTCTGCGAGTTGTTCCAGCACATGATCGTACGAGTCTTTGATCTTGTCGTACGCGGCCTCACTCATCGCTTGTAGGACAGTCATCATGGTGCTCACCAACTTGTTGACGTCTCCGTCCGTGACGATGCATGTCACCTGTTCGTGTCCGGGTACGTTGGATGCCACGCTGACGCTCAACGGGACGTGACGCGCAACCCAGTGAACCTGGGCACTGTCCGCCGGAAGGTGTTCGGTGTCGAACCAACACTCGAAGTCGAAGGTGGCTCGGTACGGATAGTACTGCAACGCTTCGGCCACTCGGATGTTCTCGTCTGCCAGACGTTCGAACACCGATGGAGTCGAATGGTACACGCCACCAGGATAGACTCGGCGCACACCCCCCGTACACGTGCTCTCGTGGTTGCGTAGATGCCATGCGTCTTTCCACAACGAGTCACCGCACTTCCGACATCTGTACGAGTGACAGTACTTGCGTCTATCCTGGATGTAGGAAAAATGCGTCCCGTGCAGATTGAGGTAGAGTGTGTCCGGGTACTTACATACCGAGCGACGAACGAGTTCTGCGGTCGACTTTCCACCATCCTCCTCCTCCGCCTCATCTCCATCCGGTTTTACGAGACTGTACACGCACACGTTCGTTTCGAACGTGGTCTCGACACGATAGAGGTCGTCCATCGTGACCCCTACAAATGCTGCCATGGGTACGCCGTCTTGGGCGTACGTCGCGTACAGCGTCTCCACAGCCGGTTCCAATCGACGCCGTTCACATCCGCGATGCAGGGCCAGACATCGAAAGAGACACAGGTTGTCATTGTACCTCTTGGCATGGACGGGCTCCTTTTCCAATGCGATGACGGCTTTGTTCCTCTTGATGTACATGGGAAGGTCGGTCATTCCTACACATCCTATCGGGTGATCGATGATGCGATTGACGAAAAATGTGACATTGGTCACGAGTTCGCACACCCACGCCGAATCCGGTCTTTGATTGATGGCCCATTGCAAGACGTCGGTTTCGCGGATGCGTTCGAGGAACTTATCAAAGTCCTTGCTGTTGGTGATGAGACTGGGCTCGTCCAGGTAGCGTCCACAGCAGTTGCACGAGGGATGGTAGTACTTGTATTGACCCGTGTTCTTGTTCCTCAGAACGAACCCGTAACTGAGGTTAATCTTGAACGCGTTGGTCTGTTCCTGGAACACGTTCCTCAACGACGGCTCTAGAACGGTCGTGTCCAGCGTCGTTACTCTGTAATCGTACCTGCACTGAAGAGGACCTCTCGTTACACGTGTCCGTATGGTCGACCAGTGCGCTCGTACGACATCTAACAGTTCCGGCGACAGGTTGTCGGCGAAGGGGAGTCGGGCAGGTGGGTCTATAGGGTCGGCATCGGTAACGAGTGGATGGTTGGGTGTGGTGTCTTCCCTGATTGATATCTTAGGCGATGGCGGCGTCGTGTCGTCGTCGGCGGTACACGCATTTCGTACGTGTCTGGTCAGGTTAACGCGTTTATTGAACGTCATTCCACATTTCGCACATGTGTACACTGTGGTCTGTTTTCTATTACTGCTACGGCTACGGCTACTGCTAAGACGACATACGGACCTCACATGGTGTTGCAGATCGTCCCATATGTCGAACGTTGCATCACATTTACAGGAATACTTCGTTCGCTTTGCCTGCTCGCTAGGTGGCACCTCCCGTGGCACCTCCCGTGGCACATCTAGTGGTGGCGCCACCGAATACGTATGTTCGATCACTGCCGGTGTCGCATGACTCGCTAGGTGGCGTTTGAGCGCTGCATAGGTGTCGAGCACCTGTCCGCAGTGACGACATTGGTGTCTTTTCATGCTGCTCTGCTCTGCTCTACGTGTCTACAACTGAGAGAGTGCGGTTCTTAGTACAGCTATATAGTACGTGTGGTGGTGGTGGTGGTGGTGGTGGTGGTGGTGGTGGTGGTGATGGTGGTGGTGATGGTGGAGGTTATTGGTGAAGGGTGTATCACCTATGGTGGTATTGGCAACTGTGTGTCCCGCTATCCATGGCTACGGGTTATATTTCAACTATGTAGACCATGACAACACCACTCACAACACGTTTCGTTCATTGTAAGACGTTTTATTGCGTATATAAAGACATAGCGATATACATAATATATACATATACATATACACGGTTAGACCTATATAATTACTATGATGATGATGTTGATTACTTGTGGGTTTGTGGGAATGTTACATCCTCGCCAGTGACCCCTAGCTTACGGTCGGTTATCGACACGCCAGTGGCTAGTACAATGATTATTAACTTGTGGGTTTTTACACCGCGACAGAGGTTCCGTACAATGATGTAATATATAGGTTGGTATGTATATTTATATATATATGTATTACTATATGTCTTGCAACTACAATATGTGCGCGAATACATACATACAACACAGGCGAGAGAGAGAGAGAGACACTACCTACTATTATTCCGTTGCAAACGGTGCTTATTGAAATGCGGGGGTTTCAATCATGAAATCAACAATTATCTGTATTAAATTATGTATTGTGCGTCTTCTCTCGTCCCTTGCTAGCACGGGTGCTTCCTCCACCTCTTCCTCCCTCTCCTCCTACATAACAAGAAATGCGTCTACTGTATTCGTATACTGATATAATGTTTTCTATTATCTTTACTAATTTCAATAATGTGGTCAGCAATGTCGTTCATTAAATCATGTAATGGACGTCTCATCTCGTCCCTTGCTGGCACCTCGTCCTCCCTCTCCTGCTCCTACATAACACAATAGATCTACTGTTCATCGTTTGTTGATATCATGTATTCAAGTATCATCACCACTAATTGTCGGCATGCACGTCTACGCAGTTCAATCGGTGACACAGGTACGTCATCCTACAGAACAAATTAAAGGATACCAATATATCACTCCATATTACGTCATACACCAACTACTTCTAACTAGGTTATGTTTACTACTGCTACTACTAATAATAATACTCTGTTGACGACGTCATATACGCGGAGAACAATACTCCCGATAGCTCCCGAATGCTGGCTGGGAGGACGGGTGCCTCGTCGTCATACTCTTCACTCTACATAACACCAATGTTAATATTACTAATAATACAATTATTACGTTTACTACTAATTACCACCTATTTAAACACCAACAACAACATCTACTACTATGCATACTACCTAAGCGGTCGCGTTATTGCCCGCGGTTGACGGATGGCACATCGCACGTATCGCATTATGTGTTCTTGATACTCGGCGGAGAGTACCGTGCTGGCCAGTGCCCGACACACGTCGACCGTCACCTCTTCCACCGTGGCAGGGGCGGTTCTCCGCCACAGTTTAGTAATCATACGTGCGAGGTGCAGTTGCATTTTGTGGAAACACACCTTGCCCGTCTTGTCCGCGTCTTCTTCTTCTTCGTCGTCGGCGGCGTCGTCGTCGTCGTCGTCCTCTTCGTGGGCATGCGCCGTCGACGTCGACGGCTGCGGCTCCGGCTCCGGCTTTGCGTGTGTGATCGTACGTTGATCGGGGAGGTCCACCTGTTCGCCGTCGCGGGTCAATACGACGGTTTTATCAGGGAATACATAGAGGGTCGTCAGGGATGCGTCGTCGTCGTCGTCGTCGTCGTCGTCGTCCTGCTTGCGCTGGACGAGTGGTGGCGACGCGGGACTAAATTCGAAGTCCGCATCGTCGGCTTTCGCGGGCTCGGGGGATGAGGCAATCGCATCCTCATCCTCACTGTAGTAATGGGGAGGGGTGTTTATAATGAACGCGTCTTCCACGGACTCAGACTCCGATTCGATGGTCCACGGTGGTAGCAACTCCTCTTGGTTTGCCGGTGGCGAGTCGGCATTGGTCAGGGGTGGTGGTGGGTAGAACGAGGTTGTCATCGAGGATGTCTTCAGCCTCTTCGCCGCTTGTGTCACCTTATCCTCGGTGTCGTGGTACAGCGCCGCCAGGTCGCGTTTATACGCGTTCTGGAGTTGCTCCAGTCCCATCTATTGAACAGAACGCATCGGTTACATTACGTGGGTTATATTATTCCGCGTCGCCCTGCATATCGTTATTGTCGTATGTTTCGTACATACTCTTTCTAACCAATTCGGTCACTCGGTTACGCCATTTCATGGTCCCGCACGTTGCGATGACATCTATAGATAGCCACCGCAAGACGTGCATGACCATGCTGGTCGATGGCACGTAACGATCCTTATCATCGTTTAGATTCATTATGCGTTCAACCTCGTCACTGGCATATCGCACACTGGCGGCCTCTAGCGCCTTATAGAATATGTTTTCATTGGTCATGGCTTCGGATCTATCACGTATCCTATCTAGACCGCTAACAGTAGCCTCCATATCATCGCTACTGCTAATGCTATAATGTGACGACGCACTGTTCTCCCCCTGGTCGTCATCTGATATTACAATCATTGGTGGCGGCGAACCGCTGTCCACCGAGGAGGAGAACAGTATTTCCGCGCTGTTAGCCTGTAACCATTGCATTACCTTAGCGCGTCCATCGCCGTCGATGATGTCATCGCCGCTTCCGGTTGCCACTGCCGTGGCTGCCGCAGCGACGATCGAGCCAGCCTGTCAACGGAATGGTTCACACTGTGACTACTTCCATGTTGGCCACCGTGTAATTTACGTACGGTCCTGCCATACGTTTACGAATGGTCACCATGACTCGGGCCCCCCGCAGCATGTCCAGTGCTGCATACCGCTCGGCATCTGACGTCATGTTTATGTAATCGTTCCCCGTGTATCCTAGCAACTGGACAGCCTTGTCATTAAATATGGTTCCCCACACTTCGCTGCCGATGGCGTCTTGTAGGAGGACACGCATGGCGAACCGATACACTACACCCCGCTGCCATCGATGAATGGGACACACATAGCCATTGTTTTCGGGAATGACCCGTTTGTTGCACTGCTGACATGATGGATAAACGATATATTTCTCTTGAACGGCGATTTGTACTATGGTTAACGGTCGTCTTATTATATAGGTACCGTTACCTACCTGCTTCTCGAGTTGGCTCAGAGTGGTCATCATCTCGGCGTCCTGGTCGCTGGTTGTCTTGGTGACGGTGGTGGCGGCCATTTCTACGTCTCTGCTGGTGCTGTTCGTGAAGGGTTTCGAAGTCGTCTGTGAAGCGGAGAGCGGTTGTATGCCTCGATCACTCCGAGTCGGGCTTATATAGCCCTCTCCCCGACTGTGGCGCGCTTTCTTATCGTCGCCCCTTGGTCGAGCGCGTGACGCCGATGCTGATGCTGCATGTCTGGTATCTGCGTCCGACCCTTGGTCGATCGCGTGATGCGGCCGCTGGATGTCTGCAATCTGGCTGTACTCTGGAGTCTGATGTAATCGTATGGCCTCGCGTACTAGCATGGTTATATGACCTAGCATGTTCTGACCGGCTTGACCACTGTATGTCAGTGCACCCCAGTATCCTTCCCGACTCTTGACCCATTCCTGCAACTGGGAATGTCCAGTGTCCAACAGTCGTTTACGTAGGGTTGGATCGCGATATTTAATGGTCACTAACCCATACATTATTGCATATCGTTGTCTCATCCATTCTGCGCGTAACATTTCCTTTTCTCGTATGCACTTGCTGAGCTGTTTCGCCTGTAGACCCGTGCGCGTGGCCAGCATCCTTTGCGCCGTCTGCATGTCGTCATGATGCATGCACTTCCGCCATTGATACGCGCTTTCGACACTGGTGAATTCTCTATTACAGGCGTGTATCCTGCAGGCGTAGAAATTGGACAGGAACTGTTTACCACCTTTAAACCGTATAGGTTGGTTCATGGTGACTTTATGACGTTAACATGTACAGTTACTGTCTTAACTACGCGTCGTTCTAGCACTGTAGAGTACGTAACCCCCCGCTTTTTTCCTTGCGTGATGGATGCCCGGTGTCGGTAAGCTGACAGTTGCCGGCCGCGTATCTGTTTTCTGATTAGTGTGGTATTGTTCCGAGGCTGACGTAAGTTCTAGCATGCTCTATATAAGACGTCTGGGTTCGTCGTGTCGTCATAACAACCGCCATTGCCGTCGACACCGTTAGTAGTTCTTCGATTCCACACACGCACAATGTCTGTATTCGCCTTGCACGATTGCATGGAGTTCGTCGTCGTCGCGGAACTCCTGCAGTCGATACCTCTATTGCAGGGTATTGTGTGAGTATTTCTTTTATTTATTTATTTATTTATTTATTTCTATTTTGTTACTTTCATAGCTCTCCATAGCTCATACCTGTTTTAACTTATGCCTTTGCATATTGTGACTCTGATTGTGTCCTTTACTTATTACAGCATTCCATGTTTCAACTGGGCGTGCGTGCTCATAGAGTTGATGGAGGACGCCCCCCTACGCCGGAGCTGCCAGGCGACCGTCCTGTTTCGGGAGGCGCTCTACGACGCCGGTCTCCTGTCGGCCTTCGGTGTACATGCCAGCCGTTGGCGCCACGTCATGACTGCCATTGAGTTTCATTACGGCGATGGATTTCGCAATACCTCGACCGCCTCCACAGAGTCGTGGGATGACGACTTGGCCGCCATCGCCGACGCCGTCACCGACGCTCACGCCGCCGACGAGGACTTCGACGACGCCGGAGAGTGGGACGACGACATAGCCGCCATAGACACCGCCACCGACGCCCACGAGGTCGAGGTGATGGCCTTCCGGGCCCATATGTCCAAATGGGAGCGGGTGATGCATGAGTTGGTCCTCATCCACGCCCCATCGCCCGCAACCGTTTTCCGTCGCATTCACCTCGGTCCCGTCCATCTCCCATCACTCTTCCGGCGTCGTCGATCTGTATCGTTACGCATTGCGTTGGCGCGCAAGTTGACCACTCGCGCCATCCGGCGGTCGTTGCTGGCGGCATTCAACACCGTTCCAACATGCACTTGACTTTATTATAACTACCGTTGTTGGCGGTATTAAACACCGTTCCAACATGAACTTGACTTTATTATAACTACTACTACTACTACTACTACTACTACTACTACTACTACTACTACTACTACTACTACTACTACTAGCTTTTATATTTGTACTTGTTCTTTTTTCGTTTTATTAAATTTGCATCACCTTATATTCCCGTCTTGTATTGCGTTTGCGTTCTTGTTCCAACTGCATGTTGGCACATTATATTATATTATATTATATTTTATGTCCATTTTCGTCCTGCTACATTTTATTTAACGAACGGTCCGATTTCCCTCGTCCAGCGGTTATATTGTAGCCATGCATGTCGACTAATTATTCACTTTTACACATTCGTCTTATCTTTATCGGTTTTAATTTTATCACGTATTATGTCCACTACATATAACAGGCTATAACATGCCGCGGTCCCACATCAATGTCGTCACTGCAACTTAGTTGCTGTTTATCACTTATTAGCTCAGCTAACTTGCTACATTGTACAGATTAGCGTCCTTTGATCTCGCGCTATGGCTCACAGCTGGATAAACGCTTCGGCTTACAGTTAACTCCAGTCGTTCGGACGTCCAGTTGTCATTAGCTAACCACTCGGACTGGTCACTCCGTCGGGGTCACGGTCACGTGTTGTCGTGGGTGGGTGGGTGGGTGGTGGTGGGTGGGTGATATTACGTGTATTTTCTTTGTTCCTATGTCCATCATAGATGACCACCGGTCACTGTTCGTTCCTCCTCCGGTCGCTAGGGGCGCGGCACGCGCATGCGCGCGAAGCTGCGCCGCCGCCGCCGCCTCCAGGGGGCGCTCCAAGGTCTAGTGCTGCTTTCTGATTGGCTGCGCGCACTCATTAGCGGTGGGCGATATTAGGGTGGTTTTCCTTTGATCTTTTGATCCTCTTGATAAGAGGTCTCAAAAACCTCTGCTAACTACTCACGGGGCACGTTGTAACAGTCGATTGTAACAACGAGCAAGTTGCTACATCATACGGGGCTCGTTGTAACAGTCGACTGTAACAACGAGCAAGTTGCTACATCGTACGGGGCTGGTTGTAACAGTCGACTGTAACAACGAGCAAGTTGCTACATCATACGGGGCTCGTTGTAACAGTCGACTGTAACAACTAGCAAGTTGCTACATCGTACGGGGCACGTTGTAACAGTCGACTGTAACAACGAGCAAGTTGCTACATCATACGGGGCTCGTTGTAACAGTCGACTGTAACAACGAGCAAGTTGCTACATCGTACGGGGCACGTTGTAACAGTCGACTGTAACAACGAACAAGTTGCTACGTCATACGGGGCTCGTTGTAACAGTCGACTGTAACAACGAGCAAGTTACTACATCATACGGGGCTCGTTGTAACAGTCGACTGTAACAACTAGCAATTTGCTACATCGTACGGGGCACGTTGTAAAAGTCGACTGTAACAACGAGCAAGTTGCTACATCATACGGGGCACGTTGTAACAGTCGACTGTAACAACGAGCAAGTTGCTACATCATACGGGGCTCGTTGTAACAGTCGACTGTAACAACGAGCAAGTTGCTACATCGTACGGGGCACGTTGTAACAGTCGATTGTAACAACGAGCAAGTTGCTACATCGTACGGGACACGTTGTAACAGTCGACTGTAACAACGAGCAAGTTGCTACATCATACGGGGCTCGTTGTAACAGTCGACTGTAACAATGAGCAAGTTGCTACATCGTACGGGGCACGTTGTATCAGTCGACTGTAACAACGAGCAAGTTGCTACATCATACGGGGCTCGTTGTAACAGTCGACTGTAACAACGAACAAGTTGCTATATCGTACGGGGCACGTTGTAACAGTCGACTGTAACAACGAGCAAGTTGCTACATCATACGGGGCACGTTGTAACAGTCGACTGTAACAACGAGCAAGTTGCTACATCATACGGGGCTCGTTGTAACAGTCGACTGTAACAACGAGCAAGTTGCTACATCATACGGGGCACGTTGTAACAGTCGACTGTAACAACGAGCAAGTTGCTACATCGTACGGGGCACGTTGTTACAGTCGACTGTAACAACGAGCAAGTTGCTACATCATACGGGGCACGTTGGTACAGTCGACTGTAACAACTAACAAGTTGCTACATCGTACGGGGCACGTTGTAACAGTCGACTGTAACAACTAACACGTTGCGACATCGTACTGGGCACGTTGTTACAGTCGACTGAAACAACTAACAATTTGCTACATCATACGTGGCACGTTGTAACAGTCGACTGTAACAACTAACAAGTTGCTACATCGTACGGGGCACGTTGTAACAGTCGACTGTGACAACGAGCAAGTTGCTACATCGTACGGGGCACGTTGTAACAGTCGACTGTAACAACGAGCAAGTTGCTACATCATACGGGGCACGTTGTAACAGTCAACTGTAACAACGAGCAAGTTGCTACATCATACGGGGCACGTTGTAACAGTCGACTGTAACAACGAGCAAGTTGCTACATCATACGGGGCTCGTTGTAACAGTCGACTGTAACAACGAGCAAGTTGCTACATCGTACGGGGCACGTTGTATCAGTCGACAGTAACAACGAGCAAGTTGCTACATCATACGGGGCTCGTTGTAACAGTCGACTGTAACAACGAGCAAGTTGCTACATCGTACGGGGCACGTTGTAACAGTCGACTGTAACAACGAGCAAGTTGCTACATCATACGGGGCACGTTGTAACAGTCGACTGTAACAACGAGCAAGTTGCTACATCGTACGGGGCACGTTGTTACAGTCGACTGTAACAACGAGCAAGTTGCTACATCATACGGGGCACGTTGTTACAGTCGACTGTAACAACTAGAAAGTTGCTACATCGTACGGGGCACGTTTTAACAGTCGACTGTAACAACGAGCAAGTTGCTACATCACACGGGGCACGTTGTAACAGTCGACTGTAACAACGAGCAAGTTGCTACATCGTACGGGGCTCGTTGTAACAGTCGACTGTAACAACGAGCAAGTTGCTACATCGTACGGGACACGTTGTAACAGTCGACTGTAACAACGAGCAAGTTGCTACATCATACGGGGCTCGTTGTAACAGTCGACTGTAACAACGAGCAAGTTGCTACATCATACGGGGCTCGTTGTAACAGTCGACTGTAACAACTAGCAAGTTGCTACATCGTACGGGGCACGTTGTAACAGTCGATTGTAACAACGAGCAAGTTGCTACATCATACGGGGCTCGTTGTAACAGTCGACTGTAACAACGAGCAAGTTGCTACATCGTACGGGGCACGTTGTAACAGTCGACTGTAACAACGAACAAGTTGCTACGTCATACGGGGCTCGTTGTAACAGTCGACTGTAACAACGAGCAAGTTGCTACATCATACGGGGCTCGTTGTAACAGTCGACTGTAACAACTAGCAATTTGCTACATCGTACGGGGCACGTTGTAACAGTCGACTGTAACAACGAGCAAGTTGCTACATCATACGGGGCACGTTGTAACAGTCGACTGTAACAACGAGCAAGTTGCTACATCATACGGGGCTCGTTGTAACAGTCGACTGTAACAACGAGCAAGTTGCTACATCGTACGGGGCACGTTGTAACAGTCGACTGTAACAACGAGCAAGTTGCTACATCATACGGGGCTCGTTGTATCAGTCGACTGTAACAACGAGCAAGTTGCTACATCGTACGGGGCACTTTGTAACAGTCGACTGTAACAACGAGCAAGTTGCTACATCATACGGGGCACGTTGTAACAGTCGACTGTAACAACGAGCAAGTTGCTACATCGTACGGGGCACGTTGTAACAATCGACTGTAACAACGAGCAAGTTGCTACATCATACGGGGCACGTTGTAACAGTCGACTGTAACAACGAGCAAGTTGCTACATCGTACGGGGCACGTTGTTACAGTCGACTGTAACAACGAGCAAGTTGCTACATCATACGGGGCACGTTGGTACAGTCGACTGTAACAACTAACAAGTTGCTACATCGTACGGGGCACGTTGTAACAGTCGACTGTAGCAACTAACACGTTGCTACATCGTACGGGGCACGTTGTTACAGTCGACTGTAACAACTAACAAGTTGCTACATCATACGGGGCACGTTGTAACAGTCGACTGTAACAACTAACAAGTTGCTACATCGTTCGGGGCACGTTGTAACAGTCGACTGTGACAACGAGCAAGTTGCTACATCGTACGGGGCACGTTGTAACAGTCGACTGTAACAACGAGCAAGTTGCTACATCATACGGGGCACGTTGTAACAGTCAACTGTAACAACGAGCAAGTTGCTACATCATACGGGGCACGTTGTAACAGTCGACTGTAACAACGAGCAAGTTGCTACATCATACGGGGCTCGTTGTAACAGTCGACTGTAACAACGAGCAAGTTGCTACATCGTACGGGGCACGTTGTAACAGTCGACTGTAACAACGAGCAAGTTGCTACATCATACGGCGCACGTTGTAACAGTCGACTGTAACAACGAGCAAGTTGCTACATCGTACGGGGCACGTTGTTACAGTCGACTGTAACAACGAGCAAGTTGCTACATCATACGGGGCACGTTGTTACAGTCGACTGTAACAACTAGAAAGTTGCTACATCGTACGGGGCACGTTTTAACAGTCGACTGTAACAACGAGCAAGTTGCTACATCACACGGGGCACGTTGTAACAGTCGACTGTAACAACGAACAAGTTGCTACATCATACGGGGCTCGTTGTAACAGTCGACTGTAACAACGAGCAAGTTGCTACATCGTACGGGACACGTTGTAACAGTCGACTGTAACAACGAGCAAGTTGCTACATCATACGGGGCTCGTTGTAACAGTCGACTGTAACAACGAGCAAGTTGCTACATCATACGGGGCTCGTTGTAACAGTCGACTGTAACAACTAGCAAGTTGCTACATCGTACGGGGCACGTTGTAACAGTCGACTGTAACAACGAGCAAGTTGCTACATCATACGGGGCTCGTTGTAACAGTCGACTGTAACAAAGAGCAAGTTGCTACATCGTACGGGGCACGTTGTAACAGTCGACTGTAACAACGAACAAGTTGCTACGTCATACGGGGCTCGTTGTAACAGTCGACTGTAACAACGAGCAAGTTGCTACATCATACGGGGCTCGTTGTAACAGTCGACTGTAACAACTAGCAATTTGCTACATCGTACAGGGCACGTTGTAACAGTCGACTGTAACAACGAGCAAGTTGCTACATCATACGGGGCTCTTTGTAACAGTCGACTGTAACAACGAGCAAGTTGCTACATCATACGGGGCTCGTTGTAACAGTCGACTGTAACAACGAGCAAGTTGCTACATCGTACGGGGCACGTTGTAACAGTCGACTGTAACAACGAGCAAGTTGCTACATCGTACGGGACACGTTGTAACAGTCGACTGTAACAACGAGCAAGTTGCTACATCATACGGGGCTCGTTGTAACAGTCGACTGTAACAACGAGCAAGTTGCTACATCGTACGGGGCACGTTGTATCAGTCGACTGTAACAACGAGCAAGTTGCTACATCATACGGGGCTCGTTGTATCAGTCGACTGTAACAACGAGCAAGTTGCTACATCGTACGGGGCACTTTGTAACAGTCGACTGTAACAACGAGCAAGTTGCTACATCATACGGGGCACGTTGTAACAGTCGACTGTAACAACGAGCAAGTTGCTACATCGTACGGGGCACGTTGTAACAATCGACTGTAACAACGAGCAAGTTGCTACATCATACGGGGCACGTTGTAACAGTCGACTGTAACAACGAGCAAGTTGCTACATCGTACGGGGCACGTTGTTACAGTCGACTGTAACAACGAGCAAGTTGCTACATCATACGGGGCACGTTGGTACAGTCGACTGTAACAAATAACAAGTTGCTACATCGTACGGGGCACGTTGTAACAGTCGACTGTAACAACGAGCAAGTTGCTACATCATACGGGGCTCGTTGTAACAGTCGACTGTAACAACGAGCAAGTTGCTACATCGTACGGGGCACGTTGTAACAGTCGACTGTAACAACGAGCAAGTTGCTACATCATACGGCGCACGTTGTAACAGTCGACTGTAACAACGAGCAAGTTGCTACATCGTACGGGGCACGTTGTAACAGTCGACTGTAACAATTAGCAAGTTGCTACATCGTACGGGGCACGTTGTAACAGTCGACTGTAACAACGAGCAAGTTGCTACATCACACGGGGCACGTTGTAACAGTCGACTGTAACAACGAGCAAGTTGCTACATCATACGGGGCTCGTTGTATCATTCGACTGTAACAACGAGCAAGTTGCTACATCGTACGGGACACGTTGTAACAGTCGACTGTAACAACGAGCAAGTTGCTACATCATACGGGGCTCGTTGTAACAGTCGACTGTAACAACGAGCAAGTTGCTACATCATACGGGGCTCGTTGTAACAGTCGACTGTAACAACTAGCAAGTTGCTACATCGTACGGGGCACGTTGTAACAGTCGACTGTAACAACGAGAAAGTTGCTACATCATACGGGGCTCGTTGTAACAGTCGACTGTAACAACGAGCAAGTTGCTACATCGTACGGGGCACGTTGTAACAGTCGACTGTAACAACGAGCAAGTTGCTACATCATACGGGGCTCGTTGTAACAATCGACTGTAACAACGAGCAAGTTGCTACATCGTACGGGGCACGTTGTAACAGTCGACCGTAACAACGAACAAATTGCTACGTCATACGGGGCTCGTTGTAACAGTCGACTGTAACAACGAGCAAGTTGCTACATCATACGGGGCTCGTTGTATCAGTCGACTGTAACAACTAGCAAGTTGCTACATCGTACGGGGCACGTTGTAACAGTCGACTGTAACAACGAGCAAGTTGCTACATCATACGGGGCACGTTGTAACAGTCGACTGTAACAATGAGCAAGTTGCTACATCGTACGGGGCACGTTGTAACAGTCGACTGTAACAACGAGCAAGTTGCTACATCACACGGGGCACGTTGTAACAGTCGACTGTAACAACGAGCAAGTTGCTACATCATACGGGGCTCGTTGTAACAGTCGACTGTAACAACGAGCAAGTTGCTACATCGTACGGGGCACGTTGTAACAGTCGACTGTAACAACGAGCAAGTTGCTACATCGTACGGGACACGTTGTAACAGTCGACTGTAACAACGAGCAATTTGCTACATCATACGGGGCTCGTTGTAACAGTCGACTGTAACAACGAGCAAGTTGCTACATCGTACGGGGCACGTTGTAACAGTAGACTGTAACAACGAGCAAGTTGCTACATCATACGGGGCTCGTTGTAACAGTCGACTGTACCAACGAGCAAGTCGCTACATCGTACGGGGCACGTTGTTACAGTCGACTGTAACAACGAGCAAGTTGCTACATCGTACGTGGCACGTTGTAACAGTCGACTGTAACAACGAGCAAGTTGCTACATCATACGGGGCACGTTGTAACAGTCGACTGTAACAACGAGCAAGTTGCTACATCGTGCGGGGCACGTTGTAACAGTCGACTGTAACAACGAGCAAGTTGCTACATCATACGGGGCACGTTGTAACAGTCGACTGTAACAACGAGCAAGTTGCTACATCGTACGGGGCACGTTGTTACAGTCGACTGTAACAACGAGCAAGTTGCTACATCATACGGGGCACGTTGTAACAGCAAAAAACGCGCGGATCGCAAAACAAGTGTCACTCGTACATGTCACTGTTAGTACTTTAATTGGACTACACATACCTATGCATCTCATACACAGTGTGCAAGACAATGTAGGTGTTCACAGCTTCATATATTAATCTTTTTATTTTTAGTTACTAAAGGGGACTGATTCCCAGGATTCTAACATAACAAACACTTGTGAATGGAATATAAATTACATAATGGAGTATGAAATATTGAATGACAATATATAATGCGACTTGAAAAAGTTGGAAAAAGCAAATTGGGTGTCTTACTAGTGGCGAGAGAGGATTTACTACAACAGTGGTGCGTAGCATGAATGCCGGGGGCAACTATGTTCCACCAATGATAGTTTTCAAGCGTAAACGCATGATTGAACCACTGAAGGATGGAACGCCACCTGGAAGCGTCATAGTGAATAATGAAAGGAATGAACTCTTCGTCGTCTGGCTGAAACACTTTCTGTCTCATGTTGGCTGCACCAAAGACAGACCAGTTCTGTTAATCCTTGACGGCCATTCGTCGCATACGAAAAACACTGAAGCAATCCAATACGCGCGGGACCATGGAGTCGTCATATTATCTCTGCCTCCACACACAACGCACCGTCTCCAACCCCTTGATCGGGTTTTCTACAAATCACTGATTGCCTATTACATTCACGAATGTGACAGATGGCTGAGTACCGACAAAACTCCAGTCACCATCTCCTCAGTCTGTCATATCTTGGGAAGGGCATACTTACACTCTGTTTCAATATCAACTGCTATTATTGGTTTCAAGGGCTCTGGCCTTGTGATAGGTTCATTTGGACTGATGCAGATTTCGCCGCAGCTGGAAGGTTCGAGTTGTCCTACTTTGAAACTGATGAATTCTGCCAGAGATGCCACTGTGGAGAACGATAACTCGTCAAATAAAACAAACACGTCTAACAACCGAAGCCTGTCCACGTGCGAGCAACAGTCAAATTATCCATGTCCGTCCACAAGCAAGCAACAGCTCAATGAGCTGAGCCCATCCACTAGCAACAGAGAGAATGGTTCCAGGCGAGTCACAATCAACCCAAGCCCATCCAGGAGCAATCAACAGTCTAAAACACCAAGCCTGTCCACAAACGAGCAACAACAGTCTAATGACGCAAGCCCGTCCACGAGCGAGCAACAGTCCAACAACCGAAGCCTGTCCACGAGCGAGCAACAACAGTCTAATGACGCAAGCCCGTCCACAAGCGAGCAACAGTCCAACAACAGAAGCCTGGCCACGAGCGAGCAACAACAGTCTAATGACGCAAGCCCGTCCACAAGCGAGCAACAGTCCAACAACAGAAGCCTGGCCACGAGCGAGCAACAACAGTCTAATGACGCAAGCCCGTCCACAAGCGAGCAACAGTCCAACAACAGAAGCCTGGCCACGAGCGAGCAACAACAGTCTAATGACGCAAGCCCGTCCACAAGCGAGCAACAGTCCTACAACAGAAGTCTGTCCACGAGCGAGCAACAACAGTCTAATGACGCAAGCCCGTCCACCAGCAAGCGACAGTCCAACAACAGAAGCCTGTCCACGAGCGAGCAACAACAGTCTAATGACGCAAGCCCGTCCACAAGCGAGCAACAGTCCAACAACCGAAGCCTGTCCACGAGCAAGCAACAACAGTCTAATGACGCAATCCCGTCCACGAGCAAGCAACAGTCCAACAACCGAAGCTTGTCGACGAGCGAGCAACAACAGTCTAATGACGCAAGCCCGTCCACAAGCAAGCAACAGTGCAACAACCGAAGCCTGTCCACGAGCGAGCAACAACAGTATAACGACGCAATCCCGTCCACGAGCAAGCAACAGTCCAACAACCGAAGGCTGTCGACGAGCGAGCAACAACAGTCTAATGACGCAAGCCCGTCCACGAGCAAGCAACAGTCCAACAACCGAAGCCTGTCGACGAGCGAGCAACAACAGTCTAATGACGCAAGCCCGTCCACAAGCAAGCAACAGTGCAACAACCGAAGCCTGTCCACGAGCGAGCAACAACAGTATAACGACGCAATCCCGTCCACGAGCAAGCAACAGTCCAACAACCGAAGCCTGTCGACGAGCGAGCAACAACAGTCTAATGACGCAAGCCCGTCCACAAGCAAGCAACAGTGCAACAACCGAAGCCTGTCGACGAGCGAGCAACAACAGTCTAATGACGCAAGCCCGTCCACGAGCAAGCAACAGTGCAACAACCGAAGCCTGTCCACGAGCGAGCAACAACAGTCTAATGACGCAAGCCCGTCCACGAGCAAGCAACAGTCCAACAACCGAAGCCTGTCCACGAGCGAGCAACAACAGTCTAACGACGCAATCCCGTCCACGAGCAAGCAACAGTCCAACAACCGAAGCCTGTCGACGAGCGAGCAACAACAGTCTAATGACGCAAGCCCGTCCACGAGCAAGCAACAGTGCAACAACCGAAGCCTGTCGACGAGCGAGCAACAACAGTCTAATGACGCAAGCCCGTCCACGAGCAAGCAACAGTCCAACAACCGAAGCCTGTCCACGAGCGAGCAACAACAGTATAACGACGCAATCCCGTCCACGAGCAAGCAACAGTCCAACAACCGAAGCCTGTCGACGAGCGAGCAACAACAGTCTAATGACGCAAGCCCGTCCACGAGCAAGCAACAGTCCAACAACCGAAGCCTGTCGACGAGCGAGCAACAACAGTCTAATGACGCAAGTCCGTCCACAAGCAAGCAACAGTGCAACAACCGAAGCCTGTCCACGAGCGAGCAACAACAGTATAACGACGCAATCCCGTCCACGAGCAAGCAACAGTCCAACAACCGAAGCCTGTCGACGAGCGAGCAACAACAGTCTAATGACGCAAGCCCGTCCACGAGCAAGCAACAGTCCAACAACCGAAGCCTGTCGACGAGCGAGCAACAACAGTCTAATGACGCAAGCCCGTCCACGAGCAAGCAACAGTGCAACAACCGAAGCCTGTCCACGAGCGAGCAACAACAGTATAACGACGCAATCCCGTCCACGAGCAAGCAACAGTCCAACAACCGAAGCCTGTCGACGAGCGAGCAACAACAGTCTAATGACGCAAGCCCGTCCACGAGCAAGCAACAGTCCAACAACCGAAGCCTGTCGACGAGCGAGCAACAACAGTCTAATGACGCAAGCCCGTCCACAAGCAAGTAACAGTGCAACAACCGAAGCCTGTCCACGAGCGAGCAACAACAGTATAACGACGCAATCCCGTCCACGAGCAAGCAACAGTCCAACAACCGAAGCCTGTCGACGAGCGAGCAACAACAGTCTAATGACGCAAGCCCGTCCAAAAGCAAGCAACAGTGCAACAACCGAAGCCTGTCGACGAGCGAGCAACAACAGTCTAATGACGCAAGCCCGTCCACGAGCAAGCAACAGTGCAACAACCGAAGCCTGTCCACGAGCGAGCAACAACAGTCTAATGACGCAAGCCCGTCCACGAGCAAGCAACAGTCCAACAACCGAAGCCTGTCCACGAGCGACCAACAACAGTCTAATGACGCAAGCCCGTCCACGAGCAAGCAACAGTGCAACAACCGAAGCCTGGCCACGAGCGAGCAACAACAGTCTAATGACGCAAGCCCGTCCACGAGCAAGCAACAGTCCAACAACCGAAGCCTGTCCACGAGCGAGCAACAACAGTCTAATGACGCAAGCCCGTCCACAAGCATGCAACAGTGCAACAACCGAAGCCTTTCCACGAGCGAGCAACAACAGTCTAATGACGCAAGCCCGTCCACGAGCAAGCAACAGTCCAACAACCGAAGCCTGTCCACGAGCGAGCAACAACAGTCTAATGAGGCAAGCCCTCCACGAGCAAGCAACAGTGCAACAACCGAAGCCTGGCCACGAGCGAGCAACAACAGTCTAATGACGCAATCCCGTCCACGAGCAAGCAACAGTCCAACAACCGAAGCCTGTCCACGAGCGAGCAACAACAGTCTAATGACGCAAGCCTGTCCACGAGCATGCAACAGTGCAACAACCGAAGCCTGTCCACGAGCGAGCAACAACAGTCTAATGACGCAAGCCTGTCCACGAGCAAGCAACAGTCCAACAACCGAAGCCTGTCCACGAGCGAGCAACAACAGTCTAATGACGCAAGCCTGTCCACGAGCAAGCAACAGTCCAACAACCGAAGCCTGTCGACGAGCGAGCAACAACAGTCTAATGACGCAAGCCCGTCCACGAGCAAGCAACAGTCCAACAACCGAAGCCTGGCCACGAGCGAGCAACAATAGTCTAATGACGCAAGCCTGTCCACGAGCGAGCAACAATCCAACAACCGAAGCCAGTCCACGAGCGAGCAACAATCCAACAACCGAAGCCTGTCCACGAGCGAGCAACAATCCAACAACCGAAGCCTGTCCACGAACGAGCAACAGTCGTATGATCCACACCCGTCCAAACAGCAGACAGAGTGGTTTCAGGTGTGTCACTACCAAAGCAGATGGATGCTGTTTCTTCCGAGCCGTTGTCGTTTGTCAAGATCTCGATATGCAGCAAGCAGAAAGAGACAATGATGACAATTTAAAGGACCTGTGAATGAGAATTCGAGAAATTACTTCCGCCGACGCGCTACGATCCAACATGATATGACATATGCTAGACAACTTTGGCCTTGATGAAAACATTGATGAGAGGATGGTGAACGCAGATCTACCTTAGAGACTGTGTTACGCATGTGTCGTGGACAGAATCACATCGATGGCGACTCCCAGTGAAATGGTTGGAGAGATAGAGATCGCTGCGACGGCACGCTGTCTGCGACGACCAGTGCATGTCTGCGTTGGAGAGAGTGAACTTGAATATGGGACGGAATTTCAGGAGACTGATGCAATTACGGTCAAATACCTAAATCTGGGTGAAGATGTTGGTCATTATGAAGCATTAGTCCCAAGCACGGAGCAGCAGACTGATCAACCAGAGCTAGGTAGAAAGTTCATCACGCCTACAATGTTGTCTCCCTTCCATAAACCAGCGATATCTAGAGCCAAAAGAAGAACGACCAAGTCGGAAATCAGAACCTCCAGCCCATATAAAAAACTGTAATGTCAAAAGCCAAAAAGCACAACAAAAGTAGCCCTAACTCAATAGTTGTCAAGAGGAATAGAAAGACAACAAATTTAGTTAAGCCAGGAAAAATACAAAAACGGCAGCTTTTTCCTGCCAGCCGAAACTAAAAAAGCAATAAAAGTGATGATTCTGACAATGATCCTTGGTACTGTGACTAATGGTTGGAGAGATAGAGCCAGCCGAAACTAAAAAAGCAATAAAAGTGATGATTCTGACAATGATCCTTGGTACTGTGACTAATGGTTGGAGAGATAGAGCCAGCCGAAACTAAAAAAGCAATAAAAGTGATGATTCTGACAATGATCCTTGGTACTGTGACTAATAGTTGGAGAGATAGAGCCAGCCCAAACTAAAAAAGCAATAAAAGTGATGATTCTGACAATGATCCTTGGTACTGTGACTAATGGTTGGAGAGATAGAGCCAGCCCAAACTAAAAAAGCAATAAAAGTGATGATTCTGACAATGATCCTTGGTACTGTGACTAATGGTTGGAGAGATAGAGCCAGCCCAAACTAAAAAAGCAATAAAAGTGATGATTCTGACAATGATCCTTGGTACTGTGACTAATGGTTGGAGAGATAGAGCCAGCCCAAACTAAAAAAGCAATAAAAGAGATGATTCTGACAATGATCCTTGGTACTGTGACTAATGGTTGGAGAGATAGAGCCAGCCCAAACCAAAAAAGCAATAAAAGTGATGATTCTGACAATGATCCTTGGTACTGTGACTAATGGTTGGAGAGATAGAGCCAGCCCAAACTAAAAAAGCAATAAAAGTGATGATTCTGACAATGATCCTTGGTACTGTGACTAATGGTTGGAGAGATAGAGCCAGCTCAAACTAAAAAAGCAATAAAAGTGATGATTCTGACAATGATCCTTGGTACTGTGACTAATGGTTGGAGAGATAGAGCCAGCCCAAACTAAAAAAGCAATAAAAGTGATGATTCTGACAATGATCCTTGGTACTGTGACTAATGGTTGGAGAGATAGAGCCAGCCCAAACTAAAAAAGCAATAAAAGTGATGATTCTGACAATGATCCTTGGTACTGTGACTAATGGTTGGAGAGATAGAGCCAGCCCAAACTAAAAAAGCAATAAAAGTGATGATTCTGACAATGATCCTTGGTACTGTGACTAATGGTTGGAGAGATAGAGCCAGCCCAAACTAAAAAAGCAATAAAAGAGATGATTCTGACAATGATCCTTGGTACTGTGACTAATGGTTGGAGAGATAGAGCCAGCCCAAACCAAAAAAGCAATAAAAGTGATGATTCTGACAATGATCCTTGGTACTGTGACTAATGGTTGGAGAGATAGAGCCAGCACAAACTAAAAAAGCAATAAAAGTGATGATTCTGACAATGATCCTTGGTACTGTGACTAATGGTTGGAGAGATAGAGCCAGCTCAAACTAAAAAAGCAATAAAAGTGATGATTCTGACAATGATCCTTGGTACTGTGACTAATGGTTGGAGAGATAAAGCCAGCCCAAACTAAAAAAGCAATAAAAGTGATGATTCTGACAATGATCCTTGGTACTGTGACTAATGGTTGGAGAGATAGAGCCAGCCAAAACTAAAAAAGCAATAAAAGTGATGATTCTGACAATGATCCTTGGTACTGTGACTAATGGTTGGAGAGATAGAGCCAGCCCAAACTAAAAAAGCAATAAAAGTGATGATTCTGACAATGATCCTTGGTACTGTGACTAATGGTTGGAGAGATAGAGCCAGCCCAAACTAAAAAAGCAATAAAAGTGATGATTCTGACAATGATCCTTGGTACTGTGACTAATGGTTGGAGAGATAGAGCCAGCCCAAACTAAAAAAGCAATAAAAGTGATGATTCTGACAATGATCCTTGGTACTGTGACTAATGGTTGGAGAGATAGAGCCAGCCCAAACTAAAAAAGCAATAAAAGTGATGATTCTGACAATGATCCTTGGTACTGTGACTAATGGTTGGAGAGATAGAGCCAGCCCAAACTAAAAAAGCAATAAAAGTGATGATTCTGACAATGATCCTTGGTACTGTGACTAATGGTTGGAGAGATAGAGCCAGCCCAAACTAAAAAAGCAATAAATGTGATGATTCTAACAATGATCCTTGGTACTGTGACTAATGGTTGGAGAGATAGAGCCAGCCCAAACTAAAAAAACAATAAAAGTGGTGATTCTGACAATGATCCTTTGTACTGTGTCTAAGAGCAAAAAGAAACCAAGGTAAAATGTGTACACTGTGGGACATGGATACACCTGAGGTGTGCTGGAGGCCTGTCCCCTAACTATCGATGTGACATGTGTCAATAAAAAGTCGCATTAGTACTTTGGTGATCTGGGACCATCAGTTACTGTCTGGTATTTGTTGCCATTATTAGGCACTCTCCTAGACATCACTTCGTTGGTTTGTTCATTTATCTGTGACAGATTATCTCATGACAATCACTTTGTTGGTATATTCGTCTATTCGTGACAACATATTATAACTGCTTGTTCTTAGTTCAAAATTAAATTATTTCGAATCGATATCGCGCTAGATCGTCACATGTCATTTGTGTACTCACTGGAACACCATAATTTTCGTGATTTATGCATTAAGCCACTACCTTTTCATAAGTCTGAAGTGTGTGTTGAACCTCGGTTTCTTTCAAAGCATCAATAATTTACCGATGACCTATATTGAACCAGAAGCACGTATATTGGACCATCTGGTCCAATATCGGGACCACTGTGGTCCAACATATGTCACACATTACTCAAATTGGACCAATAAAGAAAAACCTTTTTGCATTTTGGGGGAAAAAATAACAAATACGTTGACTTATTTCCTGCTTGCACAAAGAGCTCGTAGTAACTTGTTGTTTGACCCTTAATAGTCATCGGTATCACGTAAAGGAATGGAGAAATAGGGCTCGGAAATTAGGGGGTTCAATATAGGTACACTTCCCCTACCATCTCTTTTTAACCACCCCCTCATGCGAAGCCCGTCAATGTTTACAACAATATCCATGTGCCCCAGAGCAGAAAAAAATCCGTAAATCCCTACGCCTATTAAACTATTAACAAAATGCACTTTTTGACAGCCAATGAATTTCACATTTCACAATTTAATATGCCCTACATTCGTGTGATACCATAAACAGGAAGTTCAACTGTCTGATTTCAAACATAAGTGTTTATTTTGGAGAGAAAAAGGCATTCATTCATGCAAAAAATTGCATGAACTCCACCTATATCTTGGAGTCGTTTACATACACAAGAAACCACCACCTGTGATGGGCAAAACACACAGTACAACACGTGGAAGCACTCACTCGATCAGTTTGTACGAATGAACTTGTTACATAATTTTCAGAATACTCCAGCATGTGTTCTGAAATCATAGTCTGTATAGCCAGTTGTTATTCCATAGAGAATGTTATAATAGTATTAATACTAGAAAGAGTGAGGAGAGATGTCCACCTGCTGGTGGAATTAAGATGTAAGTTGGCGACTTCAAGGCCGGCCACCATTACCACAAATCATCAAATTCAACAGGAACCCAGTGGGGTTTGCATTGGGGTTTAATTGCCATGGCTAAATCAGGATAATGTTGACACCAAACCACTCTTTTAGGATTGCTGCCAGTTTCTTATGCAGAAGGCAGGTCAGGCACGAGCAAAATTCTACGGCGACGACTTGATTAGTGCCTTGACCTAACATACACATATCTTTAAGCAGAAGCATATATTAAATGCAGTTTCTGAAATGCGAACAACACAGGAAGATAAACTGTGGTCTCTCCCCTTTAGAGGATATTGATTTGAAAGTCGTCAAATTATGATAAATGTACACGTTTCATAGTTGTTTGATTTAAATCATTGATTTAATCGATTAATCGATTTTTTAAATCGCTGATTTATATGAATTTAACACAAATAATTGTTTACAGGCATCAACATCAACAACGTTTTGTGTATGTCTGATCTAGTCCCTTTCTGAATACAATGGAGCCACACAAACTTGTCTTGAAGAGGAAGTGCCTCTTCAGAAGCCCTGAGTCCACTTAGAGCTTGTGCTAGTTGTTACCAATTTATTATGTTGACTCAAGTGAGACTGTCTGGGCTACATACTAATACTGTACCAGTTTGTAGTCTGCTTAGAGACCCTTAGAGAAGGCATAGCCCTGGACATATGCTAATCCACCCTCTCAGCAAACAATAGTTATCAGGGCTACAGCCACAGATTCACAGCATGCTTTCCTTTCCAATATAGATGGAGGTGAGCCATTGTGGACATTGTCTAATGGGTGGATTCGTCCCAATGAGTGCCATGAACAGTTAAATATTATATTTTGTGCTAGATAAAATAAAATATATTATTATTATACATGTATTTTAAAACGACAGTTTTGTTGCTGTTGTAAATCAAACTACGTTATAATTATAAGCAAAAAGCATGTACCCTCTGTTAAGACAAGTACCCAAATCGATTTGAAAAGAACATGTTTGAAAGAGTTTATAAATATAATCATATATATATAAATGTCAATATACCAGATTAAAAAAAAATTAAATAAATAAAAAAAATCTTATTTAAATAACAAAATCCGATTTTAGTATTTTAAAAAAATCATGATTTTGTTCAACCCTTACACGTTCGTGAAAAGTGCAATCAATCGTAAATTGTTTATTCCTGTCAAATTAAATAACGTCCGTGTTTTATTAATAATAGTAATAATTTATTTAATTTACAATCATCAGAATTCAGATTGAATAAAGGTAAAATATGTACAAATATATTAATAATATTTGATAGCGCTCAACAATTGCTGTTAAATATTGCTAAAATATTGATGAAAGAAATCACAATTTCCGCACGCATGAAAAGTATCAACAAGAGAGTGAGTGAGCGAGAGATTTATTTATGCAACTCCTGGGTAAATTTTGTTTGCCTTGTCCGCCATTTAGTGCCTGCCTTTTAGGCGGCCCCCTATTGACTTTGACTGAACTAATGTCAAATAACAGAACTAACAAGCTATCTGATGTTCATTAGTACTATTGCTTCCAATGTGTTGATTTTGGTGTGTTATATATTGATAAATTGTTGTAAATGTTATATAACTAGACAACAAAAATACATGTTGTTTCAGATGACAATCCCATCGTTTTTAACTTGTGACAGTGTTACTCACTTTGCCTCTAATTATATGTTGTTTCAGATGACAGCGTCATTTGATATAGCTTCGTTTGATTGTTGTATAGGACAATCCCATCATCTGTGACTTGTGACAGTGTCATGCACTTTCCCTCTAGATACTTTTGTGTTGTTTCAGATGACAATCCCATGATCTATGACTTGTGAAAGTGTCATTCACTCCACCTCTAGATAGTTATATATTGTTTCAGATGACAGTGCTATCATCTGCAACTTGTGACTGTCACTAATATTGCCTCTACTTTGATGTTGTTTCATATAACACTAACTGTCCAATCATATGTGACATATAAAGAAAAGACTGACATGTCACTGTTGTATATAATGTTGTATTGTACTGCTTTATGTTGAAACGTTGAATAAATTCCATTTCCAATTCCAATAAAGAATACTTTATTGATCATCGCAGCGTTTCTGCCAGTGAAACGCATACAATTACCAACATAAACACGCAAGAGTAAATACCACATTTATCACACACAATTATAGATACAAAACTTTAAAAACACACATATACGCCGATACACTCATTTATTAATTTTTGTCCTTCCCAGTTCTTCATATCTTCTGATTAAAAACGCTGATCGCCGAAGGCACAAACGAACCAGCATATCTTGTCGTTCTATCAGTACGGTGTCGTCAGCGTATTTGTCAACCATACAATAATCGTGAGAGCTACAATCTGCCGTATACAGAGAACACAAAAATGGCGACAAAACATGAGTTTGCGAATGATAGCATAAATAACCACTCTAAAGGAAGTGCCTCCTAAGGCAAAACATTTAAACGTATTCTCCCCTCTATAGGAACGCACAGTTCTTCACCTTACTACCATATATGGACTGTGCTCCAGAAGTGTTGAAATTCAACTTCTTAATTCAATTTCACACCAGTGGCATAGAGCACATGTACCTTTAAAAGCTTAAACCTCCACTCTTTGAAAACATTTACATAAGCGTCACATTTGAATAATTTCCAACGGTGCATACATTCACATTTAAAGTACTGCTATTTATAAACTGTCAACAGGTGTCACACACGAAGGGTTTTTCGCATGTGCGAGTAGGCATATGTGACTGTTAATGACAAATCTCAGGTAATTCCAAACAGCATGTATCACATTTAGAAGGTTTCCCGTGAGTGCAAATATGCGATTGCACATTACCTTCCATTAATCAGTGAACTCCACATTTGTAGGGTCTCTGCTAATGGATTCGAACATGTCTCTTCAAGTTCCCACTTTTTTGTAAACTGTGCACCACATTTATCACATTGCAAAGGTTTCTCCGCAGTGTGGATACGGACATATCAAATCAACACTTGTTGACACAGGTTCATGGATACGGACATGTCGTCAGCTTACCACTTGCTGGGAATTGTGCACCACAGGTGTCACATTTGTAGGGTTATCCCCAGTGTGGATACGGACATGTTTCTTCAAACTACAATTTGCTGAGAATTGTGCCCCACAGGTGTCACATTTGTAGGGTTTCTCTACAGTATGGATACGGACATGTTTCTTCAAAGTATGACTTAATGAGAATTGTGCACCACAGGTATCACATTTGTAGGGTTTGTCCTCAGTATGGATACGAACATGTGTCTTCAAATAACGACTTTGTGAGAATTGTGCACCACAGGTATCACATTTGTAGGGTTTCTCCCCAGTGTGGATACGAACATGTGTCTTCAAATAACCACTTACTGAGAACTGTGCACCACAGGTATCACATTTGTAGGGTTTCTCCCCAGTATGGATAAGGACATGTGTCTTCAAATTACCACTTTGTGAGAATTGTGCACCACAGGTATCACATTTGTAGGGTTTCTCCCCAGTGTGGATACGAACATGTGTCTTCAAATAACCACTTACTGAGAACTGTGCACCACAGGTATAACATTTGTAGGGTTTCTCCCCAGTATGGGTACGGACATGTGTCTTCAAATGACCACTTTGTGAGAATTGTGCACCACAGGTATCACATTTGTAGGGTTTCTCCTCAGTGTGGATACGGACATGTGTCTTCAAATAACCAATTACTGAGAACTGTGCACCACATGTATCACATTTGTAGGGTTTCTCCCCAGTATGCATACGGACATGCCTCTTCAAATTACCACTATGTATAAATTGTGCCCCACATGTACCACATTTGTAGGGTTTCTCCCCAGTATGGATACGGACATGTTTCTTCAAACTACAACTTGCTGAGAATTGTGCCCCACAGTTATTACAATTGTATGGTTTCTCCCCAGTATGGATACGGACATGTATCTTCAAATCATAACTTGCTGAGAATTGTGCACCACAGGTATAACATTTGTATGGTTTCTCCCCAGTATGGATACGGACATGTTTCTTCAAAGTATGACTTACTGAGAATTGTGCACCACAGGTATCACATTTGTAGGGTTTCTCCCCAGTGTGGATACGAACATGTCTCTTCAAATGACCACTTACTGAGAACTGTGCACCACATGTATCACATTTGTAGGGTTTCTCCCCAGTATGGATACGGAAATGTGTCTTCAAATTAGCACTTTTTGAGAATTGTGCCCCACAGGTATCACATTGAAAGGGTTTCTCGCCTGTGTGAGAGAGCACATGTTTTGTTAAACCATGACTATTTAAAAACTGATGTCCACATGTGTCACACATGAAACGTTTCTCAAAGGTATCAGTGTGCATATTTAAGGGCATATTTAAATACTACTGTGTCTAACGTGTTCCCACATTCATCACATTTGAAGTGTTTTTCAACAGTACAAATATTCTAGTACTGGAACTAAGCTGTGTTCCACAGGTTTCACACTTACACAGTTTATCACCAGTGTATCTGCGCACATGTACTTCTATACCATTACTCTGTAAAATCTCACCAGTGTGAGTGCGTACGTGCATATTTAAGGCGCCACTGTCCAAATAACCGTTTCATTGATGTGGTTTCTCACCAGTGTGAGTGCACGAATTTGATTGATTTTTCACCAATTTTAGTGCGCATATGTAACTTTAAAAAGCTACTCTGAAAAAACGTTTTTTCCACTTGTATCACTTTGAAAGGGTTTCGCACCAGTCTGGGAGTGCAAATTAGTTTTTATGTTACAACTGTGTGAAAACTTGTGCATCAAGGCAAAGATGTGGACATTGTGTGACTTGGCTCGATGTCTTACACTCTCTTGTTGCACTGTCTCTTTCTGTTGGAAAGTGTTGTCACTGTCCCCAGTGAAACAAGTAGAACTGGACATTTGTTATTGTCATGATGAGTCTGCAGGTTCATCACTTCATAGTAGACACTTCTGACACAAACAGCTGTCCACACGCATCACAGTCACCTGAAACAACATAAATGTCATGACAAGACACATAATTAACGACAGTATCAAACATAGCATCACCAGCTTTAGCACTAGTCCAGAGTCTACTGACAGGTGGCCAGGATTTTTAATGGGCATATTTAGTGCAATTTTTACAGCCAAATTATAGAGTAAAACATGTATTGAAAATGTGTCTGTTTGATCCCCATTTCAATGGGGCCAACAAAATTGGCTACTGAAGTTTTAATAATTTGTTACATTCATTTATTGACCTTTGTTAAAAAGTATACTTCATGATATCTAATTTATACTGACCCTTTACCAATGATACCTCATGTCCTCTAGTTCTACTATTTTTCTTGAGTGAGACAAAATGTTCCTATCAATATTTTAATGCCCATTCAATATCTTAAAAGTTTGATCACCTCTTAACATCATTGTCTCTAGAGTTGTTAAGCTTGCATGAAGTATTCTAAATGAGGCCACTGCTTCATACAGAGGTATAATTAGTATTATATTCAGCGGTGGGATATCTCCCCTTAAATTTAGGTCCAACAGTTATATTGAAAGTGCTTCAATCCCTCTCCAAAGCCCTTTGAAAAAGTCCCAAGCCGAAAAGTTCTTTCCCCATGCCTGGATGAATGCGTCACCTGGACACTGTCACAAGTCACAGACCATGGGACTGTTAGAACATAAAATCTGAAACATCTGTCATCTGAAACAACATGATATGTATTTTTGTTAGCTAGTTACATAACGTTTGCAACAATTTATCAATCTATAAAACACTAAAATCAACACATTAGAAGAAATAGTGCTAATGAACATCAGATAGCTTGTTAGTTCTGTCATTTGACATTAGTTCAATCAAAGTCAATAGAGGGCCGCCTAAAAGGCACGCACTAAATGGCAGACAAGATTTAACCAGGAGTCAATGATGCATACATTAATCTCTCACTCTCTGTTATTGTTGATACTTTTCATACATGCAGACATTGTAATTTCTTTTATTGATATTTTAAAAACAAAAACAAGTGCTATCAAACAATATTAACATATTTTGTACATATTTTACTTTTATTCTATCTGAATTCTGATGATTGAAAATTAAACAAATTATTGTTATTACTATTATTAATAAAACATGGAAGTTATTTAATTTGACAGGAATAAACAGTGTTCACAAGTCGACGCGTAGATAGGTCTCTAATGTTAAATCAATCAACTCTGCTTTGGAATCAGTTTACGATTGATTGCACTTTTTATGAACGTGTACATACAGCCTGTATATCATTATTTGATGACTTTCAAATCAACATCGTCAAGAGGCCAGACCACAGTTTAACTTCAGAAACTGCATTTAGTATGTGCTTCTGCTTAAAGATATGTGTCTGTTAGGTCAAGGCACTAATCAAGTCATCCCTGTAGACTTTTGTTCCTGTCTGGCCAGCCTTCTGAAAGGTGGGGGTGGTGGGTTGAAGTGGTGGGGTGGGGAGAGGTTCACACTAGTGCAGCCTACATCTGGTAAGTTACATCAAAGCGGAATAAGTAAAATTATAATATAACTACTTAGCAGTCAACTTTTGATCCTGAACAGACTCAGCTGTTATCTGATATGGCTTAGTGAGCTGACTGATTTGTTTAGCAGAGTAAGGTGAGTTGTTTCTGAGGACTCCAAGAAATAGGTTATGTAACATTATGCAATTTGACAAGTTGAGACATTTTACTTTTCAGTAATCCACACTTGAAGGTTATATTGATAAAGTGAGTGCTGTCAAGGGTTGTACTGGATGACATTCTCTTATGCTGAAGTAGTTAATCTGTGTGTGTTCTGTCCAGCACAGGTTGTGTATGTAAACAAGTCCAAGAAATAGGTGGGACATCACTGTTTTGCATGAATGCACAATATACATTTATCTTAACCAACAGGTTAAATTAAATTTGTTTTCTCCTCCACAATGACCATTTCTATTTGAGGTCAGACCACATTTCTATTTGAGGTCAGACCACAGTGAACTCCTGTTGACTGTTTCACATGAATGTAGGGTGGATAAAACTGCGAATTGTGAAATTAAGAAATTCATATGACGTGACATTAATGCAAATTAGCAGGCATATTTACAGGTTTGTTTGTAGAAGCTACTGGCTGTGAAATAGTGCATTTTGTTGAGAGTTTAATGGTGGAGGGATTTATGGAAATTGTTCTGCTATGGGCCACATGGATATTTTTGTAAACATTGACAGGCAAGGCACCTGAGGGTGCTTAACCATAGCAGGAGGTATGTGATTTTGATGAAACTTGATCAGCATGTCAATCAGGGTTGGAGTCATTATAATGATGATGAAATGACAATGAAGGTGTTCATTACATTATGATAATGAAAATGATCAATGTTAAATTTATGTAATGAAAACGATAATGAACCCCTGTAATGAAAAATAATAGCATTTATGCTCTCAGGTTATTTAATTAAGTTGGCACCATTTAAATGGAAATAGCAAATTGCACTAGTTTCTCCAGACTGTATGATCACCTCCTGTGAATCATGGCCCTCAATGAGTTTCACCCTTTCACATCTGTATCACTAAATTAATCATTGCAGCTCCCTGCTCTGCCATGTTGAGCAATGTCTGAAGGGGAAAACCAGTTAACCTTCTGTTTATTGTTTCACGTGAATGTAGGGTGTATTGTGATATGTGAAATTAAATGATTCATATGATGTGACATCTAGTGCATATTTGTGAGAATTTAACTGGCGGAGGGATTTATGGGATTTTAAGAATTTTTAGTGGTGATATTTTCTTATAATCAGACAAAATGTTAACATGGCCACCAATGCAATTTTGTATTGTAGCCTGACCTCTGAACAAACTGTACACTATTAGCTCTAACCACCTGATGCAACTGTCCTTAAGCACCAGATAATCAATGAAGCAGCAGCAGAGCAGTATGGAATAATCCGACTGTGTTACACCAGCAGAGCAGTATGGGATAATCCGACTGTGTTACACCAGCAGAGCAGTATGGGATAATCCGACTGTGTTACAACAGCAGAGCAGTATGGGATAATCCGACTGTGTTACACCAGCAGAGCAGTATGGGATAATCCGACTGTGTTACACCAGCAGAGCAGTATGGGATAATCCGACTGTGTTACACCAGCAGAGCAGTATGGGATAATCCGACTGTGTTACACCAGCAGAGCAGTATGGGATAATCCGACTGTGTTACACCAGCAGAGCAGTATGGGATAATCCAACTGTGTTACACCAGCAGAGCAGTATGGGATAATCCGACTGTGTTACACCAGCAGAGCAGTATGGGATAATCCGACTGTGTTACACCTGCAGAACAGTATGGGATAATCCGACTGTGTTACACCAGCAGAGCAGTATGGGATAATCCGACTGTGTTACACCAGCAGAGCAGTATGGGATAATCCGACTGTGTTACACCAGCAGAGCAGTATGGGATAATCCGACTGTGTTACACTAGCAGAGCAGTATGGGATAATCCGACCGTGTTACACTAGCAGAGCAGTATGGGATAATCCGACCGTGTTACACCAGCAGAGCAGTATGGGATAATCTGACTGTGTTACACCAGCAGAGCAGTATGGGATAATCCGACCGTGTTACACCAGCAGACAACTTTCTTTCAAGCATCATTGTTACTTTGTAATCTTGTGTTAACCAGTCATGTCTGCTGCAAAGTATGAAACTTCTACTTTGGTTGTTACATATAAGTGGTCATTGATGGTAATGAAAATGTTAATGATGGCTTGTATTGATAATGGTAATGAAAAATTATGTAGTCATGTATTGATGATTATAATAAAACAGTAATTTTATCCATAACTTCAGTCTGCTGAAGAAGACCGCGGGATGCAGTCGAAATATTCAGATCGAATACCAAGTTTCTTGAGAGGTAATTATGTTTAATAGTTATTTTATGCAATAATTATGGTAATGAAGATTCCATAACGATTCCAAGCCTGGAGTCAGTCAAATGATGGCAGTTGCTGTGAAAAATTTCCAGAATGTTTGATGGTCCAGTTTTCTTATAATCACAAAAACCGAGGGAGGGAAGAAGGGTTTTCACAGCTCACATCCAGTGGATACACAATCTGATGCATTCAATGTGTATTCGATGGTTGTGCGCCTGTCACTGCAGTTTGTGCAAATGCTACACAATTTCTTGTGCAACTGCCTCGTATCGAGGCCCTCGGTGCACGGAAGAAAGCCATACAATGTAAATACTTACTAAATATTTTTATTATTTAGGCTTGAGCAAGGATTTCCTACAGAAATTTACCTTAGTTGTGCATGTGCTTACATAGGGGTATATAAGCAGCGTTAAACGGAACAATAACAAGAACATTGACATTGTATACAATCTGTGCTGGATTAGCCATGGTACAAGTGGTGTTCTCGGTGCACTCACCCCCCACCCACAATAAAGATGTGTAAATTTTTTTTAACAAGAGCAAATAAAGGTTATTACATATATCGAGTGTTATATTTTTATGTAGTTATGTGAGGAGGTTTTTTAGTCCTAGTTGCATTTAGGTGATGGCATTATATGCTGGGAAAGTGTGTCTGTATACCAACATTACCACTGCCGGACAAAACAAATGTATGTTGTGATGTGATGCTAGGTCTACTGATTTTATATATAGCAAGTGTAAAGATCATGTTATACACAATTAGCTACATCATTGGTATTTCTCTTATTCAATACATATGAAGTGTCAATATGTACCGGACTGAATTATTTTAAATAAACAAGTTGCAGAAAAATTATGTTGGCCCAGAGGGCAAATGGACAAGGACACCATTAGCTTATTGAGAGTCCCCACCCAACTGTCCTTTTCACACTAGCCTCCTGATGGGGACAGGATCCACATGATTTCCACTGAAGCCATTTATTCCTGGGTGATAACTTAACTGATATGGGTTCCAGACTTCCAACAGTGGACCAGTGGTAAGCTGACTGTCTTTAACATCTGTATCAATAAACCCACAAAGCAGCAGCAGCGGCAGTGGCCATTGATGGTAATGATAATGAAACTAACAATGATAGCTTGTGATGATAATGAAAAGTTATGTAGTCACATAATGATAATAATACATTTCTTTTTTTAATGTAATTATTGTGGCAAGGATACTGAATGCTCTATGATGACTCCATCACTTTATGAAAGCTAAATAACTGTAAACTGTGTTTTATTTATTACACATCAAAATCACACAAGCTGTTACAATAGTGTAGCACGTCAATTAATTAATTACTAATACATTAATTAATGTTATGTATTTGTTGAATGTGTGTATGCGCAATGAAAGGATGCTTTTATTTCACAAGCATTACGAGAAAGTAATTAATGTTATTTAATATGAACAATCAAGTTTGTTTCTGAGCTATATCTTCTTCTTCCCATTAATCACTGGCAAGGCGGGTGCTACATAAAATTTGTTCGCAGGACATTGCTGCAAAAACGGACAACACAAAAGTTTTAGCATGCCTGCTGTCATGTACTCGTACTTAATCAACGGGTTAATGAGGCACAGATCCTCTACGATCGCTCAGTCGCGGTACTTCGACGTTCATTCCACCATTCTTCGTTAGTACGACTCATGATAATGAAGAGCGTACATGACGCTTTCAACGAATACGCAACAAGGTGTGCGACTGAGATGGACGACTTTCTTTTAACTTTGATGGGATCCTTCCTTTACAAAACGCTGAATGACAATGGTGCAGAATGAATTTACTGACGACTGTTTCAACTCCGAACCAAACAACTCTTTTCAGAGCCAACCAAGCTATGGCAAGAGTTGTTACATCGAATTTAATTACATCGTTATTACATTGAAAATAAAAATAAGATAAATAGATTTCCAATTGTATTCATGAATGGCCTGCCCACCTCAGTTGACAATGCTTCCCATTCATAGATACCTGAACCTGATCTCCTTCCGTCCATTCACTCCTCCCTCTCACACCCTCCCTAAAGAAAGAAATTTCAATGAAACCCATAGATGCGTTGTCTCCTTAAAGTTGCGCATGACATGCAATATCATCAGTATAATTTTAAAAAGCCTTTGTTCACCAAACGACAGATAATTTAACCCATGCATTATTTTTAATTTAATTATATTAACAATGATATGCAATGAGTTGTCCCTTTAATGTTGCGCATGACATACAATATCATCAGTATAATTTTTTATTACAAAAACAATAGCCTTTGTTCACCAAATTACATATAATTTAACTCATGCATTCTTTAAATTGAATTATATTAACAATGACATGCAATTAGATGTACCGTTGTAGCTGTGCATGCGCATAACATCTAACAACAACATCTCATATTTCATTAAATAAAATATGAAATATTACATTAGAAGTGACTGTATGTGCTCTACAAATGTTGCATTTAACATGAAAACTGCAGAGAATATTTTAATTTTTTTTCTAGAATTCTCTCGTTTGAAATTTTTTTCTCTATTTTTTACGAAGCGTAATTGTATGCTCAATATGCACAAACATCACCAACGTGGTTCTGATGGCACTGAGGCGTGGCTAATGCACAAATCGCACACGCGCCATGTTTATCATGCAAGGGATCATGCCTCAGTTAGACTTCCTGGTGTGTTACACAAGAACGTAGGGCATAGTAAGTTTGGATATAGGACGTTTTAAAAAATTCATATCATCTGACATAAGTGCCTTTGAGCAGGGACATTACAAGGTTTGCTGGTAGAACTTGTTGACAGTGTAACTGAATTTTTAGATGATTTTAATAGGCGGAAAAATTTTGTAAATTTTTTTTGCCACAAGGCATGAATGCCTAGTAATTCATGCAGAAATTGGTCAACATTAATAGGTATGGCATGTTCAGCCATTTTAAGAGTCAGAAATATGTGATTTTGACAAGACTCGACAAGCATGTCATTGAGATGAGGACAACAGCAGGTAAGAAGTTTCAGAATTTTTTATGGTCCCGTTTTCTTATAATCATCCAAAACGTTAACATGGTCACCAATGGGAAATGTAACTGTAGGCTGATCTCAAGTAAACTGACGTCGTGGTCACAGCACGGTTATAAAATTTCGATATGCTTATGTTTTGGTCGTTGTTGTTAGCTGAGTTGTGGATATTGCAGGTAATTTGGATGAAATTATTTGTTTGTTATAACACATTTCTTAGAATTTTTTTAATTTTCAATTCAAATAATTTAAAAAAAAAAAAAAAAAAAAGGCTGCTAACCTGCCCCATGTTGCGTGTGTTTGACACAGAAAATTATCAGTGTCATGCTAGTTAATATTATATTATTATATACATTTTATTGATTACATCTAGTCAACAAGATAATTTTTTATTAAACGTCGCTATTATTTAAACGTTTTAACCGTCTCCTTTAGGAAGTATCCTATAACTGACCTACTATATAACAACAATGTCAAATAAATATACATTTTAATGTTGTGCAATAGCGTTTGATGTGCATCAGCTGATATGTTATGCAATTTGATGTTTAATAAAATATTTAATTGTTACTAAACACCATTTTTTTAATTTTCCATCTGTTAAAATTGTAATTTTTGTTATAGAAAATAATCATTGCGTTTCAAAAATATCTATTCACCACGCCTCAATACACATTTCATATTGTGTGCAGGTCTTTTTTAAGTGCCTGGGCACAAGGAAATGAAGGTGTGCAACCCAAACCGTAGCTAACCCCATTTCTAGCTAGCCCCATCCTTGGCTAACCCTAACCTTCAAGTGGTTTACAGAAGATATCACCATTCCCATAGGCACAGGTTGATAAGAAAAGTGAACAGTTTGCTTGGAAAAGGCAGACAGCATTAACAATCACGAATAGCACGGTACAGAGTGAATGCCAAAATGGAAATTTTTTCAGTTTATGAAGGAGCAAGTAGCTATTTTGCAAAAGCACAGTCATTTGTGATATTTGTTATGTGGCCCAGTGCATTGGTATCATTGTGTAGCAAATATGGACAGAATAGTTGTATATTGGTTGTGTCACTGCCACTAGAAGTATTGCACAGATGAATATTTTCAAGTCTGGCCGCAAAGGGTATCTGGTCATGTGATACCCCTTTATGGTGGTGTATAGAAATAAAGCAGTATGTATTGTATCTTACAAACTAGAAGCATGAAAGCAGTCACATAAACAATAACATTTAACAATTCTGACACATTGGAAATCACTCAAAATCTTGTTAAATGTGGCAAATTGTAACTTTTCTGAAAAAGTTACGTCATGTTTGGATAAAAATCAAGCAATTATATACATATTAATTTGAAAATAAATTCATTGGTACATTTAAAAAGACAGTAAGCAGGCTTCATTGGTTTGCAGTGCTCCCGAAATCTAGTGTACATAATCTGATTTTTCAAGTGTCAAAATGCACCTATAATTAAATTATGTGACTGGTTTTCAGCTAATATTATGGACAGGGCATTGTGTTGATTTGGCTGTCAAACAAACAATAATGATATGACAAGCTGAAGCTTTCCATAATATGTCTGCATATGCATTGTGCCGCAACTTGATATAAAATTGGACACTTTCTCAGAAAAAAGTTGCCCTATTTCGGATCATGCCTCAGTTAAACATCCTAGTGTGTTAGTATTACACATGAATGTAGGGCATAGTAAGTTTGAATATAGGACGTTTAAAAAAATTCATATAACATAAGTGCCTTTTGCTGGTGCCTGTTGACAGTGTAACTGTGGATTTTTAGATAATTTTAATAGGCGGAAGAATTTTTTTACAGTTTTTTCGCCACAAGGCACGAACGCGTAGTAATTCATGCAGACATTGGTCAACATTGACGGGTATGGCATGTTCAGCCATTTTAAAAGAGTTAGAAACATGTGATTTTGCAAAACTCGACAAGCATGCCAATGAGATGATGACAACAGCAGAAGTTTCAGAATTTTTCATGGTCCCGTTTTCTTATAGTCATACAAAACGTTAACATGTCATGGTCACCAAATGCAATGGCAATGCCAAATGTAACAAACTACTCTGTAGTAGGTATGTGACAAAAAAACTCAACCTACATGGATAGACATCAATTGGGTATCATTGTACAGAGCCTGAAAAAAAACTTTAAAATGCCTTTGAGATATTTATTCTAGGTTGAATATTAGACAAGTTATGACATTTTAAAGATTAGGTGCACCACCCGTTTTTCGGCCTTGTTTTACTAGAAAAACAAAAGAAAAGTTGTGACCTTTTGGGCCAATTATGGTTCACTTTGAGAATACAAAGTGTCTTAACTTTTTTAATACTGAAGAGATTCTAATGAAACTTTAGGGGAGATAGCCCCTTTAAAACACAAACTGTTGATGCAGTCTTCACTTAATTCATGATTTAACTAAATCATCAATTAATGATCTTAATTACTTTGATTGATAAACAATATGCATTCATTGATAAATGAAAATATCAGAATGCAACATTTCCCCCAATTTTTATTATAGTATTTTTTTCATTGTATCTATACCAGGAAATAACAAATGTGATCATAGCACACTGTTTATTTAGCTTTTTTCTATCTTTTTGGTAATAACTTGATGTTATTATTAATTAATAATTACCTAAATTAGTGAATATCAACCGTTTCAGGGCAGACCTGAATTCAATAAACCTCTGAAGTAAAAATCATGCAAAGTAAAGACATGTAAGGTTCTGCATATCAAAATATTGTAATTAGGTCACCCTTAATTAACTGTCTGCCGTAATCGACCGACCCACTGGCCCATATGTGACGACACAGACGTTTTTTTTATAGTTTTGATTGATTTTTGATAGGTCTTTCATGTATTTTTTCAAAACTTTACTCGATAACTACCCAGCCTAAAAACCTTGGGTAGGGTTACTATTAATATCATGAATAAGGTCGAAACAAATGTTTAGAAAGTTCAAGTAAATGTATGAAGTAATATACATTTTTTAGCAGAATCAACAATCCACAAAATTAACTTAAATTCATAAAATAGAAGGTGCTAAATAATACAGCAATAAAAGCACATGGTCCCTTGAATAGGGTCACGTGACCTAAATGCCAGGAATAGCTCTATTTTTAGCATGAATAGTATCCTTCAAAATCTTCAATCATCGGCGGTACTAAGGCATTATTTTCGTGAAATTCATCGGGAAACTATTAAATACACCAAAAAGAATTATTTTTAGTATGATCATGGTGGGCCACGGTCATTTAAACGATGACAAACAGAGGGGATTGTTGCTGTGAAATTCAACCCGATCAACCATTTGTCGGTTTGACATGAAATTTTGCTAACTCTAGAAAACAATGTGCTAATAGTTTAATTTGCCTCAGATTTGGCACACACATAGACAAGTATATGAAAATATAAATTATAAAGGTTTGAAAATTTTTTTTAGCTACCTTCAGGTAAATGGTCGATGACTTTGACAGTCAAAAACTTTAACGTAAATATTTTTTGACTTCTACAAATCGGATTGGAAAATTTTGAAAACGACGCGTCATCGGAACATGTTAACTACATCATCACAATGAGTGTTCTCCGGGAGCTCCTAAAATACGCCAGCCAAACGCGCAGCAAAAACACGGTCACTGGGCGAACGAACGAGCACGGGGATCGACGTTGCGGCCAAAGCGATTAGCCTGTAGCAGTGAAGCAGGCTGATCCCGCAATCAGTTCCACTGTTTTGATCTGTAAAACTGTTTAAAAGTGGCCTAAACACAATATGTTTTTGAATATATCAACTGTTTTACTGGAGCACATGCCGAATGATGTAAGGAACGCATTCAAGCACAAACATGCAGGAAAAACCGTCGGCATAAGCCATAAAGCCGTTACTACGGGGGTTAGTTAAGTAAACGAATGACAACGTGTGTTTCACTCTTACCTCGCTTTATCTATCCCAAGACTTTCATTAGTTCATACTACACCACTTTAGGTGCACAAGGCGTATATTATTGTCAAATATTGTGGTTTAGGGCAGGAATTGCTACGAACAGCCGCATTAGCCATGTTTTCATAAGTTTCCAACATGGCGCATTTACAGAATGAGCATTAATAATACTACAGTTGCATCAGAATCACGAAGACGTTTCAATATACAAAGGGATCATATAAATATTTTTTTTAAACAACGAATAATATTTAGCACATATGTTGTGTGCTAAATATATATATATATATATATATATATATATATATATATATATATATATATATATTTCAAACTTATATGATGTAAATCAGACGTATGATTTATTCTTAAACAAATTCATGGGTTTGTTTAACAAGCAAAAAAAATTTCACGAAAAAGTAGCATTTATATATAACCTTGGTTTAACAAAGGTTTTAAACGAAAGCTTTACAAGCATTTGTCATGCACATGAAGCTGCATTAAAATACAAATCCTATAAAAACAAATTGACGTCTATATTAAGGTTCGCCAAAAAAGCATATTACAGCAAAATGTTGGAGAAACAAAAAACAATGTAAAGGGAATCTGGAAAATCTTAAACACAGTAATCAACAAACAATTAAATCCTCCAACTTATCCTGCCTATTTCATGGGCAATGATAAAGAGATATGTGAAAAGCAGGACATTGCAAATGGATTTAATAATGTTTTTTTTTACAAATGTTGGACCCAATCTTGCAAAACAAATTACTCTACCTAAAACGGATGATTATTTGGGAAAAAACTTGATAAAAGTATGTTTCTAAGTCCTGTTGATGACCAAGACATTATTAGAACTGTTCAAAATTTTAAGAGCAAAATGATAACAGATTGTAATGATTTAAACATGAGCATGGTTTAGAACATTATTGCTCATATTGTAAAACCTTTGAAGCACATATGTAATGTTTCTTTTAACACTGGAATATTTCCAAATCAAATGAAAATTGCTAAAGTTATTCCAATTTTTAAGTCTGGTGAGAAAGGTGTGTTTACAGATTACAGACCTATTTCTTTGTTGCCCCAATTCTCGAAAATCCTGGAGAAATTATACAGTGATAGGTTAGATAGTGTTCTATTTAAATACAGCATTCTCAGCCCTAGTCAATATGGATTTAGATCAAACATGTCAACATCACATGCCTTAATAGAATTGGTTGAAGAAATTATACAATGATAGGTTAGATAGTTTTCTATTTAAATATAGCATTCTCAGCCCTAGTCAGTATGGATTTAGATCAAACATGTCTACACCACATGCCTTAATAGAATTGGTTGAAGAAATTATACAGTGATAGGTTAGATAGTGTTCTATTTAAATATAGCATTCTCAGCCCTAGTCAGTATGGATTTAGATCAAACATATCAACACCACATGCCTTAATAGAATTGGTTGAAGAAATTATACAGTGATAGGTTAGATAGTTTTCTATTTAAATACAGCATTCTCAGCCCTAGTCAGTATGGATTTAGATCAAACATATCAACATAACATGCCTTAATAGAATTGGTTGAAGAAATTATACAATGATAGGTTAGATAGTTTTCTATTTAAATATAGCATTCTCAGCCCTAGTCAGTATGGATTTAGATCAAACATATCAACACCACATGCCTTAATATAATTGGTTGAAGAAATTATACAGTGATAGGTTAGATAGTTTTCTATTTAAATACAGCATACTCAGCCCTAGTCAGTATGGATTTAGATCAAACATATCAACATCACATGCCTTAATAGAATTGGTTGAAGAAATTATACAGTGATAGGTTAGATAGCTTTCTATTTAAATATAGCATACTCAGCCCTAGTCAGTATGGATTTAGATCAAACATATCAACATCACATGCCTTAATAGAATTGGTTGAAGAAATTATACAATGATAGGTTAGATAGTTTTCTATTTAAATACAGCATTCTCAGCCCTAGTCAGTATGGATTTAGATCAAACATATCAACATCACATGCCTTAATAGAATTGGTTGAAGAAATTATACAGTGATAGGTTAGATAGTTTTCTATTTAAATGCAGCATTCTCAGCCCTAGTCAGTATGGATTTAGATCAAACATATTAACATCACATGCCTTAATAGAATTGGTTGAAGAAATTATACAGTGATAGGTTAGATAGTTTTCTATTTAAATACAGCATTCTCAGCCCTAGTCAGTATGGATTTAGATCAAACATATCAACATCACATGCCTTAATAGAATTGGTTGAAGAAATTATACAGTGATAGGTTAGATAGTTTTCTATTTAAATACAGCATTCTCAGCCCTAGTCAGTATGGATTTAGATCAAACATATCAACATCACATGCCTTAATAGAATTGGTTGAAGAAATTATACAGTGATAGGTTAGATAGTTTTCTATTTAAATACAGCATTCTCAGCCCTAGTCAGTATGGATTTAGATCAAACATATCAACATCACATGCCTTAATAGAATTGGTTGAAGAAATTATACAGTGATAGGTTAGATAGTTTTCTATTTAAATACAGCATTCTCAGCCCTAGTCAGTATGGATTTAGATCAAACATATCAACATCACATGCCTTAATAGAATTGGTTGAAGAAATTATACAGTGATAGGTTAGATAGTTTTCTATTTAAATACAGCATTCTCAGCCCTAGTCAGTATGGATTTAGATCAAACATATCAACATCACATGCCTTAATAGAATTGGTTGAAGAAATTATACAATGATAGGTTAGATAGTTTTCTATTTAAATACAGCATTCTCAGCCCCAGTCAGTATGGATTTAGATCAAACATATCAACATCACATGCCTTAATAGAATTGGTTGAAGAAATTATACAGTGATAGGTTAGATAGTTTTCTATTTAAATGCAGCATTCTCAGCCCTAGTCAGTATGGGTTTAGATCAAACATATCAACATCACATGCCTTAATAGAATTGGTTGAAGAAATTATACAATGATAGGTTAGATAGTTTTCTATTTAAATACAGCATTCTCAGCCCTAGTCAGTATGGATTTAGATCAAACATATCAACATCACATGCCTTAATAGAATTGGTTGAAGAAATTATACAGTGATAGGTTAGATAGTTTTCTATTTAAATACAGCATTCTCAGCCCTAGTCAGTATGGATTTAGATCAAACATATCAACATCACATGCCTTAATAGAATTGGTTGAAGAAATTATACAGTGATAGGTTAGATAGTTTTCTATTTATATACAGCATTATCAGCCCTAGTCAGTATGGATTTAGATCAAACATATCAACATCACATGCCTTAATAGAATTGGTTGAAGAAATTATACAGTGATAGGTTAGATAGTTTTCTATTTAAATACAGCATTCTCAGCCCTAGTCAGTATGGATTTAGATCAAACATATTAACGTCACATGCCTTAATAGAATTGGTTGAAGAAATTATACAGTGATAGGTTAGATAGTTTTCTATTTAAATACAGCATTCTCAGCCCTAGTCAGTATGGATTTAGATCAAACATGTTAACATCACATGCCTTAATATAATTGGTTGAAGAAATTATACAGTGATAGGTTAGATAGTTTTCTATTTAAATACAGCATTCTCAGCCCTAGTCAGTATGGATTTAGATCAAACATATCAACATCACATGCCTTAATAGAATTGGTTGAAGAAATTATACAGTGATAGGTTAGATAGTTTTCTATTTAAATACAGCATTCTCAGCCCTAGTCAGTATGGATTTAGATCAAACATATCAACATCACATGCCTTAATAGAATTGGTTGAAGAAATTATACAGTGATAGGTTAGATAGTTTTCTATTTAAATACAGCATTCTCAGCCCTAGTCAGTATGGATTTAGATCAAACATATTAACGTCACATGCCTTAATAGAATTGGTTGAAGAAATTATACAGTGATAGGTTAGATAGTTTTCTATTTAAATACAGCATTCTCAGCCCTAGTCAGTATGGATTTAGATCAAACATGTTAACATCACATGCCTTAATATAATTGGTTGAAGAAATTATACAGTGATAGGTTAGATAGTTTTCTATTTAAATACAGCATTCTCAGCCCTAGTCAGTATGGATTTAGATCAAACATATCAACATCACATGCCTTAATAGAATTGGTTGAAGAAATTATACAGTGATAGGTTAGATAGTTTTCTATTTAAATACAGCATTCTCAGCCCTAGTCAGTATGGATTTAGATCAAACATATCAACATCACATGCCTTAATAGAATTGGTTGAAGAAATTATACAATGATAGGTTAGATAGTTTTCTATTTAAATATAGCATTCTCAGCCCTAGTCAGTATTGATTTAGATCAAACATGTCAACATCACATGCCTTAATAGAATTGGTTGAAGAAATTACTGCTTCTCTTGATAATAATAAATATGCCATTGGCATATTTGTTGACCTTAAGAAGGCATTTGATACCGTCAACCATAATATATTGGAGACAAAAATTATACTTTTATGGCATTCATGGTGTTGAACATAAATGGATTATGAGTTACTTGGACAACAGAAGTCAATTTGTTCACTATAAAAATTGTGACTCAGAAGTACTCAAAATATGTTGTGGTGTGCCACAAGGATCTGTTTCAGGTCTGAAGTTGTTTATTCTGTACATAAATGATATTTGTAATGTTTCAAAAAATTTTAAGTTTATTTTATTTGCAGATGATACCAACATGTTCTACAGTAATAGTGATACAGTTGATCTTGTGCGGTTGACAAATATTGAATTAGAAAAGTTACGTGTATGGTTTGCAGTAAACAGGCTTTCTCTCAATATATCAAAGACAAATTATATGTTTTTTGGTAATCGTATTTTAAAGACACATGTCTCTAAACATATAAGTAAGGAAGAAATTAGTAAGGTTGAATTAATTTTTTTTAGGTGTTTTGATTTATAATAAAATAACGTGAAAAAACACATTTCTATGATAAAATCTAAACAAGAATTGTGCCATAATGTATAGAGCCAGCTTTGTCATTGACAAATTTGGAATGCTTATTTTATACCATTCTCTCTTTCTGCCATACATCATGTACTGCATCGAAGTATGGGGCAATACATATGCTACTAATCTATAATGCTTAGTATTGTTACAAAAAATGGTTGTATGTTTAATTTGTAGAGCTTAGAGGTTAGAGGTTAGACCACACTTCTTGTCTGTTCTCTGAGTTACGCATCCTGAAAGTACAAGATATTGTGGAAATACGAACTGCATTTATTATGTACAAGGCAAATAACAATTTGCTACCAGTGAATATACAAAAGTTGTTTACATTGTACAAGTCAGTCTATGTAACCAGACAAAGTGCCACTTTAAAAAAAAATTATGCTCGTACAAATTTAAAGAGAATGTGTATTTCAGTTAAAGGTGTAATACTATGGAACTCTCTTGGCAGCTCTTTAATATGTTGTAGATACGTTCATCGTTTTAAAAAATACACTGCTAACATTTTGGTTAGCTATGTAGTATAAATATAACAGCTTGGGTGTATAAATATTGATTTATTGTAGCTACAAAAAAATATTGTTTTGTTTATGCTGGTCTTTACATGTTATTCTTGAACTACGCTACAGTGACTATCTAGTCTAAACACTAATATTTCATTATTCATACTGAAATATAAATAGTTAAGTTGTAATTATGCATGCTGCATGCTAAAATTATTTGCTTCTTGTTATATTTATGGTAATTGGGCAAGTGTTATAAGTGACACACTTCTTCTTGCCCTTTTCAACATCAACACTCTCGTTTATATTTTATGTTTGGCTATTTTTTGGTGTTGTGTTGTTGTTGTTGAAATAAAGACCTGATTAAAATCAAATCAAGCACCTTGTCCTGTGTGGAATGCTGCCTCCCCTCAGGATCTCCATAACTATCATACACAAACTGGTTTGCTTTGATCTGCCATTGATATACCTCATGAGGTTTTAAGTTGCACTAATCCAAATTGTAATGATGAAGCCCATTGCACTTTGCTATGCAAACTTTACAATGATATTATAAAATCACTTAAGGACACTGCCGAGGCAATCCCTAATAAGGCTAGCAACACGTCTTCTAATTCCTGGTAAGAAACTCCCATCAAGCTGCTAGAAAATCTTTTCTCATCTGGCAGTCTGCTGGGGGTCCTCGTCACGGTCCCTTGTATGATATAATGAAAATTATACGTGCTCATTTTAAACTCAAGAAAAGACTGTGAAAAAATGCTGAAATTCTTAGAGCTGAACGACTTGCTTCTAAACTATGCAATAATGATCTCAAAAACTTCTGGAAAACCTATGAATAATGCCATGTTGCCAAATCCTAGCAATGTTGATGGTGCCTCACGTGATGAAAATGTAAAGAGTATGTGGCTTCATCATTACCAGTCCCTACTTAACTCTATACCTGGCTCCCCAGCCAACATCAAGAAGATTAATGAGTACTGTAGCAATGTACATTTTAATGATCAAATGATTGTCAGTGTTAAGGAAATTCAAGATTATGATAGTGTAAGTAAAGAACATTTTAAATATGCGAATGAAAAACTTCACATAGCAGCATGTTAATTCACGATTATTTTAGCGGATGCTATGATGCTTACAATCATAGCCCGCATAATTAAAAATAAGGCTGGTGACCTGTCTGATAACAACAACTACCAACCCATTGCTCTCGTCACAATTGCTAGTAAATTATTTGAATCTTTGATATTATCCAGGGTTTCTATTTTTTAACTACATGTATAAACCAATTTGGATTTAAAAAGCACAACTCAACTGAAATGCTCATATTTTTATTAAAAGAACTCTTTCAATATTACATTCCGAATGGCTCATCTATGTATGTCACTATGTTGTATGCCTCTAAGGCCTTTGCTAAGTCAACCATAGTAAACTATTCACCAAATTAATTGACTGGGGCTGTCTTTCTTTTATTGTGCGCATTCTCTATTACTGATACAGCACTTACAGTAGCATCACTAAACCAAACTAACCGTGTCCTGCAGTTCAACCAACTTACACTTACAGTAGCATCAATAACCAAAACTAACCGTGTCCTGGAGGTCAACCAACTTACACTTACATCTGATGGATGTACAATTACTGCAAGTCAACCAACTTACACTTACATCTGATGGATGTACTGCTTCATACAGAGGTACAATTAGTATCATATTCAGCGGTGGGATATCTCCCCTTAAATTCAGGTCCAACAGTTACATTGAAAGTGCTTCAATCCCTCTTCAAAGCCATTTAAAAAAATCCCAAACCCAAAAGTTCTTTCCCCATGTCTGGATGAATGCATCACCTGGACACTGTCACAAGTCACAGATGATGGGACTGTTAGTGTTATATGAAACTACATAAAAATAGATGCAACGTGGGTGACACTGTCACAAGTCACAGGTGATGGGACTGTTAGTGTTATATGAAACAACATAAAAGTAGAGGCAACGTGGGTGACACTGTCACAAGTCACATATCATGGAACTGTCAGTGTTATGTATATGAAACAACATAAAAGTAGAGGCAATGTGAGTGACACTGTCACCAGCTACAGATGATAGCAGTGTCATCTGAAGCAACATATAACTATCTAGAGATGGAGCGAATGACACTTTCACGAGGTACAGATGGGATTGTCATCTGAAACACCACAAGTATCTAGAGGCAAAGTGAATGACACTGTCACACGGCATAGATGATGGGATTGTCCTATATAACAATCAAACAAAGCTATATATGATGACACTGTCATCTGAAACAACATATAAGTAGAGGCAAAGTGAGTGACACTGTCACAAGTCACAGATGATGGGACTGTCATCTGAAACAACATGATTTGTATTTTTGTTAGATAGTTACATAACGTTTGCAACCATTTATTAATCTATAAAACACTAAATTCAACACTTTAGAAGAAATAGTGCTAACGAACATCATATAGCTTGTTAGTTCTGTCATTTGACATTAGTTCAATCAAAGTCAACAGAGGGCCGCCTAAAAGGCACGTACTAAATGGTAGACAAGGCAGGCAAGATTTAACCAGGAGTCAATGATGCATACATTAATCTCTCACTCTCTGTTATTGTTGATACTTTTCATGCAGAGAGACATTGTAATTTCTTTTATATATATTTTACAAACGAAAACAAGCGCTATCAAATGTTATTAACATATTTTGTACATATTTTACTTTTATTCTATCTGAATTCTGATGATTGAAAATTAAACAAATTATTATTATTACTATTATTAATAAAACATGGAAGTGATTTAATTTGGTGGTGGGGAGAGGTTCACACTAGTGCAGCCTACATCTGGTAAGTTACATCAAAGCAGAGTAAGTCACATTATAAAATAACTACTTAGCAGTCAACATTTGTTGATTTCAGTTAATTAGACCCAGTCGCCTTTCCCCAAGTCCATGTTGGGAGTTGAGAAAATCCTGGACAGACCAAGCTGTTATCTGATATGGCTTAGTGAGCTGACAGATTTGCTTAACAGAGTAGGTGAGTTGTTTCTGAGGACTCCAAGAAATAGGTTATGTAACATTATGCAGTTTGAGAAGTTGAGACATTTTACTTTTCATCTATCCACACTTGAGGGTTATATTTTAGCATGTTTACATAGGTGTATTGTAGCACCAGGTAAATAAATTATCATAATTTTTTTTATTGAATAACAACTGACTATATCGAATATGATTTCAGAACACATGCTGGACTAACCTGACAATTATGTTACAAGTACATTCATGCAAACTGATAAAGTGAGTGTTTTCAAGGGTTGTACTGGATGACATTCTCTTATGCTGAAGTAGTTAATCTGTCTGTGTTCTGTCCAGCACAGGTTGTGTATGTAAACAAGTCAAGAAATAGGTGGGACATCACTGTTTTCATGAATGCACAATATACATTTACCTTAACAAACAGGTTAAATAAAACATATTGTCTCCTCCACAATGACCATTTGTTTTTGAGGTCAGTCCACAGTGAACTCCTGTTGACTGTTTCACATAAATGTAGGGTGGATTAAACCGCGAAATGTGAAATTAAGATATTTATATGACGTGACATTAATGTAAATTTGCAGGCATATTTACAGGTTTGTGTGTAGAAGCTACTGGCTGTGAAATAGTGCATTTTGTTGAGAGTTTAATAGGTGGAGGGATTTATGGAAATTGTTCTGCTATGGGCCACATGGATATTTTTGTAAACATTGACAGGCAAGGTATGTGAGGGTGCTTAAACACAGCTGGAGGTATGTGATTTTGATGAAACTTGATCAGCATGTCAATCAGGGTTGGAGTCATTATAATGATAATGAAATGATAACGAAGGTGTTCATTACATTATGATAATGAAAATAATCAATGATAAATTCATGTAATGAAAACGATAATGAACCCCTGTTATGAAAAATAATATAATTTATGCTCTTAGGTTATTTAATTAAGTTGGCACCATTTAAATGGAAATAGCAAATTACACTAGTTTCTCCAGACTTTATGATCACCTCCTGTGAATCATGGCCCTCAATGAGTGTCACCCTTTCACATCTGCATGACTAAATTAATCATTGCAGCTCCCTGCTCTGCCTTGCTGAGCAATGTCTGAAGGGGAACCAGTTAACCTTCCTGTTTATTGTTTCACATGAATGTAGGGAGTATTGTGATATGTGAAATTAAATGTGAAATTAAACTGTCCTTAAGCACCAGTTAATCAATGAAGCAGCAGCAGAGGCGTATGGGATAATCCGACCGTGTTACACCAGCAGACAACTTTCTTTCAAGCATCATTGTTAATTTGTGACCTTTTCATTCAAATAAATATAAGAAACTTTTATGATAGTTGGTTCATGATATTCTTTACTAATAACTGGCCATTGGTGGTAATGATAATGAAACTAACAATGATGGTTTGTAATGATAATGAAAAGTTATGTAGTCACATAATGATAATACTACATTTCATTTTTTACGTAATTATTGTGGAAAGGATACTGAATACTCTATGATGACTCCATCACTTTATGAAAGCTAAATAACTGTAAACTGTGTTTTATTGATTACACATAAAAATCACACTAGCTGTTACAATAGTGTAGCACGTCAATTAATTAATTACTAATACATTAATTAATGTTATGTATTTGTTGAATGTGTGTATGCGCAATGAAAGGATGCTTTTATTTCACATGTATTATGAGAAAGTAATTAATGTTATTTACTATGAACAATCAATTTTGTTTCTGAGCTACATCTTCTTCTTCCCATTAATCACTGGCAAGGCGGGTGCTACATAACAATCAAGTTTGTTTCTGAGCTATATCTTCTTCTTCCCATTAATCACTGGCAAGGCGGGTGCTACATAACAATCAAGTTTGTTTCTGAGCTACATCTTCTTCTTCCCATTAATCACTGGCAAGGCGGGTGCTACATAACAATCAAGTTTGTTTCTGAGCTACATCTTCTTCTTCCCATTAATCACTGGCAAGGCAGGTGCTACATAACAATCAAGTTTGTTTCTGAGCTACATCTTCTTCTTCCCATTAATCACTGGCAAGGCGGGTGCTACATAACAATCAAGTTTGTTTCTGAGCTATATCTTCTTCTTCCCATTAATCACTGGCAAGGCGGGTGCTACATAACAATCCAGTTTGTTTCTGAGCTACATCTTCTTCTTCCCATTAATCACTGGCAAGGCGGGTGCTACATAACAATCAAGTTTGTTTCTGAGCTATATCTTCTTCTTCCCATTAATCACTGGCAAGGCGGGTGCTACATAACAATCAAGTTTGTTTCTGAGCTACATCTTCTTCTTCCCATTAATCACTGGCAAGGCGGGTGCTACATAACAATCAAGTTTGTTTCTGAGCTACATCTTCTTCTTCCCATTAATCACTGGCAAGGCGGGTGCTACATAACAATCAAGTTTGTTTCTGAGCTACATCTTCTTCTTCCCATTAATCACTGGCAAGGCGGGTGCTACATAACAATCAAGTTTGTTTCTGAGCTACATCTTCTTCTTCCCATTAATCACTGGCAAGGCGGGTGCTACATAACAATCAAGTTTGTTTCTGAGCTACATCTTCTTCTTCCCATTAATCACTGGCAAGGCGGGTGCTACATAACAATCAAGTTTGTTTCTGAGCTATATCTTCTTCTTCCCATTAATCACTGGCAAGGCGGGTGCTACATAACAATCAAGTTTGTTTCTGAGCTACATCTTCTTCTTCCCATTAATCACTGGCAAGGCGGGTGCTACATAACAATCAAGTTTGTTTCTGAGCTACATCTTCTTCTTCCCATTAATCACTGGCAAGGCGGGTGCTACATAACAATCAAGTTTGTTTCTGAGCTACATCTTCTTCTTCCCATTAATCACTGGCAAGGCGGGTGCTACATAACAATCAAGTTTGTTTCTGAGCTATATCTTCTTCTTCCCATTAATCACTGGCAAGGCGGGTGCTACATAACAATCAAGTTTGTTTCTGAGCTACATCTTCTTCTTCCCATTAATCACTGGCAAGGCGGGTGCTACATAACAATCAAGTTTGTTTCTGAGCTACATCTTCTTCTTCCCATTAATCACTGGCAAGGCGGGTGCTACATAACAATCAAGTTTGTTTCTGAGCTATATCTTCTTCTTCCCATTAATCACTGGCAAGGCGGGTGCTACATAACAATCAAGTTTGTTTCTGAGCTACATCTTCTTCTTCCCATTAATCACTGGCAAGGCAGGTGCTACATAACAATCAAGTTTGTTTCTGAGCTACATCTTCTTCTTCCCATTAATCACTGGCAAGGCGGGTGCTACATAACGATTTTTCCACAGGACATTGCTGCAAAAACGGACAACACAGAACACAAGTTTTATCATGCCTGCTGTCATGTACTCGTACTTAATCAAAGGGTTAATGAGGCACAGATCCTCTACGATCGCTCAGTCGCGGTACTTCGACGTTCATTCCACCATTCTTCGTTAGTACGACTCATGATAATGAAGAGCGTACACGACGCTTTCGACGAATACGCAACAAGGAGTGCGACTGAGATGGACATCTTTCTTTTAACTTTGATGGGATCCTTCGTTTACAAAATGCCGAATGACAATGGTGCAGAATGAATTTACTGATGACTGTTTCAACTCCGAACCAAACGGCTCTTTTCAGAGCCAACCAAGCTATGGCAAGAGTTGTTACATAGAATTTAGTTACATCGTTATTACATTGAAAATAAAAATAAGATAAATAGATTTCCAATTGTATTCATGAATGGCCTGCCCACCTCAGTTGGCAATGCTTCCCATTCATAGGTACCCGAAAGAAATTTCCATGACACCCATACATGCGTTTTCTCCTTAAAGTTGCGCATGCGCATGACATGCAATATCATCAGTATAATTTAAAAAAGCCTTTGTTCACCAAACGACATATAATCTAACCCATGCATTCTTTTAACTTTAATTATATTAACAATGATATACAATGAGTTGTCCCTTTAATGTTGCGCAAGACATGCAACATCAGTATAATTTTTTTATTACAAAAACAATAGCCTTTGTTCACCAAATTACATATAAATTAACCCATGCAATCTTTTAAATTGAATTATATTAACAATGACATTAGATGTACCCTTGTAGCTGTCATGCGCATAACATCTAACAACAACATCTAATATTTCATTAAATAAAATATGAAATATTACGTTAGAAGTGACTGTATGTGCTGCGGAGAATATTTTAATTTTTTTTCTAAAATTCTTTCGTTTGAAAACATTTTCAAATTTGTTTCCTCTTCATCTTTTTACGAAGCGTAATTGTATGCTCAATACGCACAAACATCACCTACGTGGTTCTGATGGCACTGAGGCGTGGCTAATGCGCAAATCGCACATGCGCCATGTTTATCATGCAAGGGATCATGCCTCAGTTAGACTTCCTGGTTTTTTTACACAAGAATGTAGGGCATAGCAAGTTTGGATATAGGACGTTTTAAAACATTCATATCATCTGACATAAGTGCCTTTGAGCAGGGACATTGCCAGGTTTGCTGGTAGAACCTTTTGACAGTGTAACTGGATTTTTAGATGATTTTAATAGGCGGAAGAATTTTTGAAAAATGTTTTGCCACAAGGCATGAACGCCTAGTAGTTCATGCAGAAATTGACGGGTATGGCATGTTCAGCCATGTTAAGAGTTAGAAATATGTGATTTTGACAAGACTCGACAAGCATGTCACTGAGATGAGGACAACGGCAGGTAAGAAGTTTCAGAATGTTGGATGATCCCGTTTTCTTATAATCATCCAAAACGTTAACATTGGTCACCTATGGGAAATGTAATTGTAGGCTGATTTCAAGTAAACTGACGCCATGGTCACGGCACGGTTATAAAATTTCGATATGCTTATGTTTTGGTCGTTGTTGTTAGCTTAATTATGGATATTGCAGGTAATTTGGATGAAATTATTAGTTTGTTATAACACATTTCTTAGAATTTTGATCATTTTCAATTTCTATAATTTTTTTTAATAAATAAATAAAAATGGCTGCTAATCTGCCCCATGTTGTGTGTGTTTGACATAGAAAATTATCAGTTTCATGCTAGTTAATATTATATTATATTATTTTATAAATTTTTTTGATTACATCTAGTCAACTAGATTTTTTTTATTAAGCGCCGCTATTATTTAAATGTTTAACCATCTCCTTTAGGAAGTGTCCTATAACTGACCTACTATACAGCAAAAATGTCAAATAAATATACATTTTAATGCTGTGCAATAGTGTTTGATGTGCATCAGCTGATATGTTATGCACAATCTGATGTTTAATAAGATATTTAATTGTTACTAAACACCATTATTTTCATTTTCCATCTGTTAAAATTAAAAAATTTTTAAAGAAAATAATCGTTGCGTTTCATAAATGTATATTCACCACGCCTCAATACACATTTCATATTGTGTGCATGTCTTTTTTAAGTGCCTGGGCACAAGGAAATGAAGGTGTGCAACCAAAACCGTAGCTAACCCCATCTCTAGCTAGCCACATCCTTGGCTAACCTCATCTCTAGCTAACCATAACCCTGAAGTGGTTTACAGAAGATATCACCACTCCCATAGGCACAGGTTGATCAGAAAAGTGAACAGTTTGCTTGGAAAAGGCAGACAGCAGTAACAATCACGAATAGCCTGGTACAGAGCGAATACCAAAACGGAAATTTGGTCAGTTTATGAAGGAGCAGGTAGCTATTTTGCACAAGCACAGTCATTTGTGATATTTGTTATGTGGCCCAGTGCATTGGTATCATTGTGTAGCACATATTGTATATTGTTTGTGTCACTGCCACTAAAAGTATTGCACAGATGAGTATTTTCAAGTCTGGCCGCAAAGGGTATCTCGTCATGTGATACCCCTTTATGGTGGTGTATTGAAATCAAGCAGTACGTATTGTATCTTACAAACTAGAAGCATGAAAGCAGTCACATCAACAATAAAATTTAACAATTCTGACACATTGGAAATCACTCAAAATCTTGTTAAATGTGACAAATTGTCATCATGTTTGGATAAAAATCAAGCAATTATATACATAGTAATTTGAAAATAAATTCATTGGTACATTTAAAGAGACAGTAAGCAGGCTTCGTTGGTTCGCAGTACTCCTGAAATCTAGTGTATATAATATGATTTATCAAGTGTCAAAATGCACCTATAATTAAATTATGTGACTGATTTCAGCTAATATTATGGGCAGGGCATTGTGTTGATTTGGCAATAATGATGTGACAAGCTGAAGTGTTCCATAATATGTCTGCCATATGCGTTGTGCTGCAACTTTATATAAAATTGGACACTTTCTCAGAAAAAGTTTCCCTATTTCGGATCATGCCTCAGTTAGACATCCTATTGTGTTACACATTAATGTAGGGCATAGTAAGTTTGGATAAAGGATAATAATAAAAAAATTATATCTGACATAAGTGCCTTTTGCTGGTGCCTGTTGACAGTGTAACTGTGGGTTTTTAGATAATTTTAATAGGCGGAAGAATTTGTTTAATTTTTTTCGCCACAAGGCACGAATGCGTAGTAATTCATGAAGACATTGGTCAACAGTGACGGGTAGGGCACGTTCAGCCATTTTAAGAGTTAGAAACATGTGATTTTGACAAAAGTCGACAAGCATGCCAATGAGATGATGACAACGGCAGAAGTTTCAGAATTTTTTTATGGTTCCTTTTTCTTATTATCACAAAGACAACGTCAAGAGTAGCAACGTTAAGAATAACAACGTCAAGAGTAGCAACGCTAAGAGTAACAACTTCAAGAGTAGCAACGTGAAGAGTAACAACGTCAAGAGTAGCAACGTTAAGAGTAGCATCGTCAAGAGTAGCAACGTGAAGAGTAACAACGTCAAGAGTAGCAACGTGAAGAGTAACAACGTGAAGAGTAGCAACGTCAACAGTAACAATGTCAAGAGTAGCAACGTGAAGAGTAACAACGTCAAGAGTACCAACGTCAAGAGTAGCAATGCGATATGTCAATCTTCACGTGTGAAGCAACCGTATAATCAATAAATCTGATATCTCCTGATCATCATCTTCATTACACGGAAACAGTGGCGCCACCTTCTCGGGTTATTTTGGTTGGCTCCAACTCTGGGAACATAAAGTTACAGCTACTCCGGCAGGTGGCCCGTTCGCGGTGGCTGCATCAATCCAATATCGGCCTTATACGTTTGAGTAATATTTTTACTTATTTCACAGTCAGTTTACCTTTTTCTTGCCTTGACGTTTCGACTGCAATCAGCAACGCTGAGGTGGATGGGTGTCCCAGAGGCAGAGGTGAGGATGTTCGAAGGAACATATGAAGAGACAACAGGTAGAGTAGTGTGCGGACTGGGACTATCGGTGGAATTCAAGGTGAACGTCGGCGGCCTGAGAAGTGGTGGGGAGGGGGGGGGGTGTCCTAAGCCCACTGTTGTCCGTCGCAGTAGAGGGAAGAAGGGGAAGAGGAAGACCGAGACTGGGATTTTAGGACTGCGTGAAGAGAGATTTGGTGGAGAACGAGAGCGAGGAATATGGGGAGTGGAGATTGGTGGCGGAGAGGGCAGTGAAACGGGTCCAGTAAGGAAGTCAGTGTCAGCCTCACCCCGGACAGGGATAAAGACGGGCGCAACAACAACCCAACATTCCTAGTCCCTTTGCTAAAAAACATCGGCGTTGAGTTTGACGCGAAATGTCGATGGTCTGTCACGTCCAGTATATATGTCGTACCGCATACTACCACCTAGGGAATATTGCTTCCACTCAGTCGTGCCTGACAAAGAAAGCAGCGGTTCGAACATTTATCATCTCGTGATATCTAGACTGGACTATGCGAACGCTCTCCCGTTCGGCATCCCTGACGTTCTCATTGGTCAACTGCAGAGTGCGTAACTCAGCAGCCCGATTGGTGGCCCACTGCAGCAGACTAGAGCATGACACCCCTGTGCTGAGAAAGCTTAACTGGCTTCTGATGAAGCAGCGGATCGCGTACAAGAGTCTGCTCTTGACATTCCACGCTCAGCACAGACTCGCACCTGCCTACATCACAGACACCAACCGACGCGCGTGCTACGTTCTGCCACCAATAATGACCTGCGTGTGCCGCCATCTAACAGCCGATACGGGGACGTTCTCAGTCGCAGCCCCGCGGATGTTGAACATTCTTTTTCTCCAGATACATTGTCTCATCCTTAGACATTTTAAAGATACTTTTAAAGACACACACTTTCCGCAAGGCTTACAACTAGTAGCGAATGCATATAATTTATTAATATTTATTCAAATCTTCTTTTTTACAATTTATTTATAACTATTCTACTATGCACATATATGTCATGTTTGAACTAATTTAATATTATTTATTTGATTGATTCATCTTATATCTACATATCTTTACCATATGTATATACATGTATATGCGTCGTGTTTTAACTAAATTATTATCATATATTTAACGCATTACCTTCATAATATATATATATATATTTTAAACGTATCCGAATGGACGTTATCCAGGTATACAGGGCCATACAGGTATACTCATTATTGTTATTTTGATTATTATATTATTATTTATATTATTGCTTTTGTAGTATGGTGAGTGCTGAAAACAGTGGCTTGTTCTGGAAACAGGCTGCATGCGTTGTCTTGAATATTTTATGGAGGCGTCATTGCATACTGACAACGGAAGCGTGAGAGACTGTCGCTCTGCATTGAGGCAGATCGGCACATGTCGCTGTAGGCCTATTTGTCACTGATAATCGCATCCAGCAGCAGCAGTAGTGATCTAGGGGGCTTAGAGAACAATGCTACGAAAGACGATCCTGACGTTGCTACTGATGGCTCTGGTCAATGGGACGCGAGGTGAGTATGTGTGGACAGCTTGTAATTCGTGTGGAACTCTCACAGTCCACTTGTTAGTAGATAGCGATTTAACTGACCATACCTAGGTAGCCAAGAACTACTGCAGGGCAAATGCCAGCAATAGCGTATAATGTAGCACAAAACGAAGAAGGTGCAGACTATAAATATGGGAGACAGAATAGCACTTTATTCAGATGAAGTTGGTTCGTGTACAAGTCTGTGGGCGAAATATGGTGTCCGTTGTGATGTCTAGCGAGAGAGAGAGAGCAAATGGTCGAACTAACGTGTAGTGCGTTGGAGCACATTGCGTACTTGATACTGACGTAGTCTGTCTGATCACGTCCACGATCATCGTTCTTCACTGACAACCGACACAACATTAAACAAATGTGTCATTTATCGATCCGTTCAAGTGATGAACCTGTATTCGCAGCACTGTATGCTACAACAGTATCGGAGACTCGATCCGTTCAAGTGATGAACCTGTATTCGCAGCACTGTATGCTACAACAGTATCGGAGACTCGATCCGTTCAAGTGATGAACCTGTATTCGCAGCACTGTATGCTACAACAGTATCGGAGACTCGATCCGTTCAAGTGATGAACCTGTATTCGCAGCACTGTATGCTACAACAGTATCGGAGACTCACCATGAAACTGCAATGACTAAACGAGTTGTCACGCTCGTCCACCGTGATTGACAACGTTGCTGCCATGAATATGAATAATTTAGTTGTTGCAGATCGATGTTCACATTGAGACTGTGTCGGTGTGACAGTACGTCCCACGTCGATGTCGAGTTTACGTTCCCTCGATCGTTTATATTCGACTTGCACCAACTGATTTAAAACGCACGCACGCACTCACCCACTCATGCACGCCGCATGCACTCACTCACTCACTCACTCACTCACGCACGCACTCACTCACACACGCACACAAGCACGCACGTACGGGCGCGCACACACACTTTGAAAATCCAAAATGGCCGCATTATGTGCAAACGGAAACATTGGTTTTCTGGTTTCTTATGCCATGACATTTCCACAAATGTATTGGTTTGCTAATCTCCAAAGTACGTTGCACAACTGTAAATATTGACAGAGTGAACTTTTTCTTGAATCAACTTAATTGTTATGGAATAAAAATATGACATATTAACATTTATCGTGTTGTGTTGTAGCGAGAGTGAACATCGCGTTGAAACGCCCTGCCAGCCAGAGCTCGGACTATAAGGGGTGGGCACTCGCGAGCCTAGCTGTCGACGGCAACCCAAATGCGGTGTTTAATGCCCGTTCCTGCACGGCGACAGTGGGCCCACAACCGGGCAGTCCGTGGTGGGCCGTGGACATGGGCACCGAACGACGCGTCTTCCAAATCCTTATTGCAAACAGGAGAGAAGAAATGTACAGTCGTAAGTAATATTTTCACCTACAACATATCTAACGAATGTGGCTTCCATCGGATCACTTGATACTGCGAGACAGTGTCGACGTTCTCTTGTCTCGTGTAAAACTCATGATGTTTTCGGTGTTGTTACCGCACAATGAATGCACGTAGCGCGGCGCAGGTCACAGTTCAGTGGTCCGTGTTGGTCGGGTATTGTAGTAAAGTGGGCTACATTGATTGCATTCAGCAACACGCAAACTTGTCGTGCAAATGAGCATTTCGAAGTGAAGCTCTTTGAGGCCACGTTGACAACGACGTTTTGTTCTGTACTCAGATTCACCATGGCGTCGCTAATATGTGATTATCTCATCGCTCGGCTGTCATCAGGTCATCGATCGGAATTCATCACCACAGTGGTAAAATGCCATTATCTGATCGCTTAGATATCAACACGGCATGGCTGAAATATCATGACGTCATCGCTCATATGTCATGATATCATCGCTCAGATGTCAACACAATATCGGTTAGATGTCATTATTTCATCGTTCTGGTGTCATAAAGTAATATTGCAGATGTCTCCACGTCATCGCCCCATGTCATTGCTCATTTGTCATCACGTAATCGCTAATTTTTCATCACTTTATTGCTCAGATGTCATATCGTTATCACTCATATGTCGTCATGTTATCGCTCATATGCCATCACGTTATCGCTCATATGCCATCACGTTATCGCTCAGATGTCATCACGAAATCGATGAGATGTCATTATCTCATCGCTCGGATATCAGCAATTCATTGCTCAAATGTTAGTACATCATCGTTCAGGTGTCATCGTGTTATCACTCTGATGTCATCGTGTTATCACTCTGATGTCATCGTGTTATCACTCTGATGTCACCGCGGCATAATTGTGATGTCGTCATGTAATTTATTGGGTTCTTTTTGATAATGGTATTTTATGCCAGTCCTTAGGTTCCTGTGACACACATTCCAGTACTGACATGACGCGTTGTTTCTCTGATAACTTAATCTAATCATCGTAATACGAGTCGTCGCAGTGTGTTCACCATCATTGCATGTGTTCGTCTCCCGCCACACTGGTCACATTCCTTTAATCCTTCTTTGAGTACGTTAATTTTTTGTTATCAAAATGTATTCGTACGGATTGTATACTCGATTATTAATTAAGTATTTTGAATCGGGGGTCGTTTGTAGTGTAGTGACTATAACTTCTTAATAGAGAACTTCTTAATCGAGAACAGCTGTATAAATGAGTGCCTGGAAATAAACAGTAATTGGATTCGAGTGATGGAATCATACGACTGAACAGATACTTCAATAGAAATTGAAACGCTTCTTGTGTGAACAGGTCTGTCGGGGCAAAATGTAACGAGCTCTGAGTAGCGATTGTTAGAGGGGTGCGGTATAAATTGTTAGAGGGGTGCCGTATAAATTGTTAGAGGGGTGCGGTATAAATTGCTAGAAGGTTGCGGTACAAATTGTTAGAAGGGTGCGGTATAAATTGTTAGACGGGTGCGGTATGAATTGTTAGAGGGGTGCAGTATAAATTGTTAGAGGGTGGCGGTATAAATTGTTAGAGGGGTGCGGTATAAATTGTTAGGGGGGTGCGGTATAAATTGTTAGAGGGGTGCGATATAAATTGTTAGAGGGGTGCGGTATAAATTGTTAGAGGGGTGCGGTATAAATTGTTAGAGGGTTGCGGTATAAATTGTTAGAGGGGTGCGGTATAAATTGTTAGAGGGGTGCGGTATAAATTGTTAGAGGGGTGCGGTATAAATTTAACGCTTTGGCCTGCTTTCGTGTGGTCGGCCCCAACAGCACGAGCAGTCGGTTGGAATTCAACGCAAGTTCGGTGAAGAACACCGTTATTTTTTCCGCTTCAGATCGTCTGCATGATTTCACGGTCGGCTTGACAAATGTTCCACCTACAACAACTGATGGTCCTGAGAAGTCGCCGCACGGAGTGTGCCTCGTCTACAACGGCGTGTTCCCAGCTACCAAGAAGATTCTGACGTGCGACGACATCACCAGGGGGCGATACCTGTTCATCCAGATCAACGGGAACGACAGGACAAACGAAATGTTGACCTTGTGCGAAGTGGAAGTCTACGGTACGTATCTAGACACAGATAACACTTGATATACCGCGGTTGAATAACCGGGCCTAAAAGTTGTACATAATGACGCAAACATACAAGTTGTATATTATTTATTGGTATTGATGAGATGTTATTACATTCACAATATCATTTCGGCTTGAGCAAGAATTGGTTGTCGTGTAACGTGAGCAGTGAATCACAGGAAGCAACTGATGCCTGGCGATGCGATGGTAGACCAAGATGTCTTCATAAACAATTCATCGTTAGCGCAAACCGCTGATGCTTAGCGATGCAGTGGTGGACAAGGATGTATTGGTAAACAGTGCACAGTTAGTGCAAACCGCTGATGTTTAGCGATGCAATGGTGGACAAGGATGTATTGGTAAACAGTGCACAGTTAGTGCAAACCGCTGATGCTTAGCGATGCAGTGGTGGATAAGGATGTATTGGTAAACAGTGCACAGTTAGTGCAAACCGCTGATGCTTAGCGATGCAGTGGTGGATAAGGATGTATTGGTAAACAGTGCACAATTAGTGCAAACCGCTGATGTTTAGCGATGCAATGGTGGACAAGGGTGTATTGGTAAACAGTGCACAGTTAGTGCAAACCGCTGATGCTTAGCGATGCAATGGTGGACAAGTATGTATTGGTAAACAGTGCACAGTTAGTGCAAACCGCTGATGCTTAGCGATGCAGTGGTGGACAAAGATGTATTGGTAAACAGTGCACATTTAGTGCAAACCGCTGATGCTTAGCGATGCAATGGTGGACAAGTATGTATTGGTAAACAGTGCACAGTTAGTGCAAACCGCTGATGCTTAGCGATGCAATGGTAGACAAAGATGTATTGGTAAACAGTGCACAGTTAGTGCAAACCGCTGATGTTTAGCGATGCCTGGAGATGCGTGGAAGACCACGACGTGAATTTATGCACTTTGAAGCATAACACAAACACTGCCTATTTCTCCTATCAATTGCAATTGTTTAATGAAATAGTTTTATTGTGGTTTATTAACAACAAATACAATTCCCTCCTGTCAATACTACGAGAGTTGTAGTGAAAACTTATATTTAGTCAACATACGGTTTTTCCCACACACCCATTGCACATTACTGGTGAACATTTCATGCAGCAAGCACTACAACACAGTGTAGACACAATTTGTTTTGAGCTGTTTATCTTTAAAAAGTCGAAGGAGAAAACATCATATACCATGGAAGAAACTGCGACAAAACAAAAGCTTTCTTGGACCATTTTTGATTAATGCCATTGTATCTCTCTTGAACATAACCGGCATTGTATTTTGGTGGTGAGCAAAGCTTTATTATCATATTGTTACATGTCTATGGCGAAACGTACACATGGCACCTTCTGACCTGAACATTAGCGTGAACCGTTTCAGAAAACAGTGTTGGAAATAGTCATGTATATTGTATACTCCTGGAGAATTGGCCCATATAAACCTACGTTCCATTATGTTGACAGCACACTGAACCACCAATAAACACCTCTGAAATATCATTATTATGTCACCACAAAATTGTCTGTATGACGATGTAACGATTGGACTTACTTTCAGTGTTCTGTTGTAGTGACCACGAATATAGCTTTGGGAAAGCCGGCCTTCATGAGTTCACAGTACGTGCATTCAAATGCATCGCAAGGAAACGACGGAAATGAGACCACAATCTTCCACACTGGCCAGGGATATACTGCGTGGTGGGCAGTCGACCTGGGAATGGATGGAACACGAGTCACCACAGTACGAGTCGTCAACCGCAGACTCTGTGGTAATTGACCAACATCCTTTGTCAAGCGGTTTCAAACATTAGGCTGCACTGGCTGGAGAAATGTCTTTCATTCTGAGGACTTCTGTTTATTCTTCTCCAACTTCTCCTGTTCGCACTTCTTTTATTTATTTTGTCGTATTTGTACTGCGCCTGTTGATTGTACTTCTCTCACTTCTTCTGGCGCACTTCTTTTATTTATTTTGTCGTATTTGTACTGCGCCTCTTGATTGTACTTCTCTCACTTCTTCTGGCGCACTTCTTTTATTTCTTTTGTCGTATTTGTACTGCGCCTCTTGATTGTACTTCTCTCACTTCTTCTGGCGCACTTCTTTTATTTCTTTTGTCGTATTTGTACTGTGCCTCTTGATTGTGATTCTCTCACTTCTTCTGGCGCACTTCTTTTATTTCTTTTGTCGTTTTTGTACTGCGCCTCTTGATTGTAATTCTCTCACTTCTTCTGGCGCACTTCTTTTATTTCTTTTGTCGTATTTGTACTGCGCCTCTTGATTGTAATTCTCTCACTTCTTCTGGCGCACTTCTTTTATTTCTTTTGTCGTATTTGTACTGTGCCTCTTGATTGTACTTCTCTCACTTCTTCTGGCGCACTTCTTTTATTTCTTTTGTCGTATTTGTACTGCGCCTCTTGATTGTACTTCTCTCACTTCTTCTGGCGCACTTCTTTATTTCTTTTGTCGTATTTGTACTGTGCCTCTTCATTGTAATTCTCTCACTTCTTCTGGCGCACTTCTTTTATTTCTTTTGTCGTATTTGTACTGCGCCTCTTGATTGTAATTCTCTCACTTCTTCTGGCGCACTTCTTTTATTTCTTTTGTCGTATTTGTACTGCGCCTCTTGATTGTAATTCTCTCACTTCTTCTGGCGCACTTCTTTTATTTCTTTTGTCGTATTTGTACTGTGCCTCTTGATTGTACTTCTCTCACTTCTTCTGGCGCACTTCTTTTATTTCTTTTGTCGTATTTGTGCTGCGCCTCTTGATTGTAATTCTCTCACTTCTTCTGGCGCACTTCTTTTATATCTTTTGTCGTATTTGTACTGTGCCTCTTGATTGTACTTCTCTCACTTCTTCTGGCGCACTTCTTTTATTTCTTTTGTCGTATTTGTACTGCGCCACTTGATTGTAATTCTCTCACTTCTTCTGGCGCACTTCTTTTATTTCTTTTGTCGTATTTGTACTGTGCCTCTTGATTGTACTTCTCTCACTTCTTCTGGCGCACTTCTTTTATTTCTTTTGTCGTATTTGTACTGTGCCTCTTGATTGTACTTCTCTCACTTCTTCTGGCGCACTTCTTTTATTTCTTTTGTCGTATTTGTGCTGCGCCTCTTGATTGTAATTCTCTCACTTCTTCTGGCGCACTTCTTTTATATCTTTTGTCGTATTTGTACTGTGCCTCTTGATTGTACTTCTCTCACTTCTTCTGGCGCACTTCTTTTATTTCTTTTGTCGTATTTGTACTGCGCCACTTGATTGTAATTCTCTCACTTCTTCTGGCGCACTTCTTTTATTTCTTTTGTCGTATTTGTACTGTGCCTCTTGATTGTACTTCTCTCACTTCTTCTGGCGCACTTCTTTTATTCCTTTTGTCGTATTTGTACTGCGCCTCTTGATTGTAATTCTCTCACTTCTTCTGGCGCACTTCTTTTATTTCTTTTGTCGTATTTGTACTGTGCCTCTTGATTGTACTTCTCTCACTTCTTCTGGCGCACTTCTTTTATTTCTTTTGTCGTATTTGTACTGCGCCTCTTGATTGTACTTCTCTCACTTCTTCTGGCGCACTTCTTTATTTCTTTTGTCGTATTTGTACTGTGCCTCTTCATTGTAATTCTCTCACTTCTTCTGGCGCACTTCTTTTATTTCTTTTGTCGTATTTGTACTGCGCCTCTTGATTGTAATTCTCTCACTTCTTCTGGCGCACTTCTTTTATTTCTTTTGTCGTATTTGTACTGCGCCTCTTGATTGTAATTCTCTCACTTCTTCTGGCGCACTTCTTTTATTTCTTTTGTCGTATTTGTACTGTGCCTCTTGATTGTACTTCTCTCACTTCTTCTGGCGCACTTCTTTTATTTCTTTTGTCGTATTTGTGCTGCGCCTCTTGATTGTAATTCTCTCACTTCTTCTGGCGCACTTCTTTTATATCTTTTGTCGTATTTGTACTGTGCCTCTTGATTGTACTTCTCTCACTTCTTCTGGCGCACTTCTTTTATTTCTTTTGTCGTATTTGTACTGCGCCACTTGATTGTAATTCTCTCACTTCTTCTGGCGCACTTCTTTTATTTCTTTTGTCGTATTTGTACTGTGCCTCTTGATTGTACTTCTCTCACTTCTTCTGGCGCACTTCTTTTATTTCTTTTGTCGTATTTGTACTGTGCCTCTTGATTGTACTTCTCTCACTTCTTCTGGCGCACTTCTTTTATTTCTTTTGTCGTATTTGTGCTGCGCCTCTTGATTGTAATTCTCTCACTTCTTCTGGCGCACTTCTTTTATATCTTTTGTCGTATTTGTACTGTGCCTCTTGATTGTACTTCTCTCACTTCTTCTGGCGCACTTCTTTTATTTCTTTTGTCGTATTTGTACTGCGCCACTTGATTGTAATTCTCTCACTTCTTCTGGCGCACTTCTTTTATTTCTTTTGTCGTATTTGTACTGTGCCTCTTGATTGTACTTCTCTCACTTCTTCTGGCGCACTTCTTTTATTCCTTTTGTCGTATTTGTACTGCGCCTCTTGATTGTAATTCTCTCACTTCTTCTGGCGCACTTCTTTTATTTCTTTTGTCGTATTTGTACTGTGCCTCTTGATTGTAATTCTCTCACTTCTTCTGGCGCACTTCTTTTATTTCTTTTGTCGTATTTGTACTGTGCCTCTTGATTGTACTTCTCTCACTTCTTCTGGCGCACTTCTTTTATTTCTTTTGTCGTATTTGTACTGCGCCTCTTGATTGTACTTCTCTCACTACTTCTGGCGCACTTCTTTTATTTCTTTTGTCGTATTTGTAGTGCGCCTCTTGATAGTACTTCTCTCACTTCTTCTGGCGCACTTCTTTTATTTCTTTTGTCGTATTTGTACTGTGCCTCTTGATTGTACTTCTCTCACTTCTTCTAGCGCACTTCTTTTATTTCTTTTGTCGTATTTGTACTGCGCCTCTTGATTGTAATTCTCTCACTTCTTCTGGCGCACTTCTTTTATTTCTTTTGTCGTATTTATACTGTGCCTCTTGATTGTACTTCTCTCACTTCTTCTGGCGCACTTCTTTTATTTCTTTTGTCGTATTTGTACTGTGTCTCTTGATTGTACTTCTCTCACTTCTTCTGGTGCACTTCTTTTATTTCTTTTGTCGTATTTGTACTGCGCCTCTTGATTGTACTTCTCTCACTTCTTCTGGCGCACTTCTTTTATTTCTTTTGTCGTATTTGTACTGTGCCTCTTGATTGTAATTCTCTCACTTCTTCTGGCGCACTTCTTTTATTTCTTTTGTCGTATTTGTACTGCGCCTCTTGATTGTAATTCTCTTACTTCTTCTGGCGCACTTCTTTTATTTCTTTTGTCGTATTTGTACTGTGCCTCTTGATTGTACTTCTCTCACTTCTTCTGTCGCACTTCTTTTATTTCTTTTGTCGTATTTGTACTGTGCCTCTTGATTGTACTTCTCTCACTTCTTCTGGCGCACTTCTTTTATTTCTTTTGTCGTATTTGTACTGCGCCTCTTGATTGTAATTCTCTCACTTCTTCTGGCGCACTTCTTTTATTTCTTTTGTCGTATTTGTACTGTGCCTCTTGATTGTACTTCTCTCACTTCTTCTGGCGCACTTCTTTTATTTCTTTTGTCGTATTTGTACTGCGCCTCTTGTTTGTACTTCTCTCACTTCTTCTGGCGCACTTCTTTTATTTCTTTTGTCGTATTTGTACTGTGCCTCTTGATTGTAATTCTCTCACTTCTTCTGGCGCACTTCTTTTATTTCTTTTGTCGTATTTGTACTGCGCCTCTTGATTGTAAGAATATTTCCTTCGAATTCTTCAGCTATGTTTCTACCTTTCTCATATCTGCTTACATAACTAAACCGCCATTTTAATGGTCTCATCTGATTCGTCGCTACAACATGCTATGCTTCCGGCTTCTTCCGCCTATGACGCCACCCTGTTCAGGCGTGCTGCTTACTTGGAAACTTAGCCATAATGGCATGTCATAAGGACTAATAGGTATACCACAATAACCGCATTTTCACATACAAACTGCTAATGTAAAACCATCATAGTTATTGTTTAGTCAATAACACGCGCAGACTTTGCACAAAAGCGTCGTAACGGATTTACAGACGACTTACTCTATGCATATATATAAATTAAAGAATGAACATTTTCCATTACAATATTCAATAAATGAATACGCAGTGGAACTAAGAAAGGTAAACTTAGTTAAAAAGAAAAATGTTCAGATGATGGCGAAATGTTATTGTATTTCCTGCGGCCCTAAAACTATCAGCCATGAACATACATTTCCTGCGGCCCTAAAACTAACAGCCATGAACATACATTTCCTGCGGCCCTAAAACTAACAGCCATGAACATACATTTCCTGCGGCCCTAAAACTAATAGCCATGAACATACATTTCCTGCGGCCCTAAAACTAATAGCCATGAACATACATTTCCTGCGGCCCTAAAACTAATAGCCATGAACATACATTTCCTGCGGCCCTAAAACTAATAGCCATGAACATACATTTCCTGCGGCCCTAAAACTAATAGCCATGAACATACATTTCCTGCGGCCCTAAAACTAATAGCCATGAACATACATTTGCATACATAGGCATTTCCAAATGTGTTTCTATGGATAATAGTTTGTGATTTTTTCGTACTTTTCAGAGCGTCGATTAAAGAATTTCACAATTGGATTGACTGACCTACACCCATATCCAAACCTAGATCCACTCAAGTCGCCCTTCCAGTTGTGTACAACCCACGGAGCCCTAGGAAATGAGAGTTGCGATAGTGGTAGTCAACATATACCTGGTACTGCCGCCAGTCTCACCTGCGCTGCTCTGTTGTACGCTTGGGGGCGCTACTTGTTCATAGCGGCCAACGTAGACACGTACTTCCACCTGACAGAAGTTGAGGTGTTTGACGGTAGGTTGATATGACAGTCTATGTTCCGTGTGAAAGTTCGCAATGAACTAACTATGACGACCTAGTGTTACGTACCACAAGTGAAGTAGCTATGACGACCTAGTGTTACGTACCACAAGTGAACTAGCTATGGCGACCTAGTGTTATGTACCACAAGTGAACTAGCTATGACACCCTAGTGTTACGTACCACAAGTGAAGTAGCTATGACGACCTAGTGTTACGTACCACAAGTGAACTAGCTATGGCGACCTAGTGTTACGTACCACAAGTGAACTAGCTATGACGACCTAGTGTTACGTACCACAAGTGAAGTAGCTATGACGACCTAGTGTTACGTACCACAAGTGAACTAGCTATGGCGACCTAGTGTTATGTACCACAAGTGAACTAGCTATGACAACCTAGTGTTACGTACCACAAGTGAACTAGCTATGACGACCTAGTGTTACGTACCATAAGTGAAGTAGCTATGAAGACCTAGTGTTACGTACCACAAGTGAACTAGCTATGGCGACCTAGTGTTATGTACCACAAGTGAACTAGCTATGACAACCTAGTGTTACGTACCACAAGTGAACTAGCTATGACGACCTAGTGTTACGTACCACAAGTGAACTAGCTATGACGACCTAGTGTTACGTACCACAAGTGAACTATCTATGACAACCCAGTGTTACGTACCACAAGTGAACTAGCTATGACGACCTAGTGTTACGTACCACAAGTGAACTAGCTATGACGACCTAGTGTTACGTACCACAAGTGAACTAGCTATGACGACCTAGTTTTACGTACCACAAGTGAACTAGCTATGACAACCCGGTGTTATGTACCACAAGTGAAGTAGCTATGACGACCTAGTGTTACGTACCACAAGCTGCAGTCGACGACGGCGCTGAAAGTGTCACACCAAAGAAATATTGACTTCTGACAATTTGAATTGATCTGAAATAATAATTTACAATTATATATTTCATAAGCAACTGTACTAGCCACCTTCTTTAATGCGATATCTGCTTCGTCTGTCAAATAATTTGCACCAGTTGCTTATTGGTTTAATACAGTGCATTGACCAGAACTGTAGTGTGTTTTTGTATACATTGTGTAGTTCTTTTTTAAAATACTTCACAGATAAGGTTGGACGCATTCGATTGCGTTTTGTAATTAATGATAATGACTATGATTTCCCTAAACAACTACTTTCTGAAAATACACCATACCTGCAACTACTAGTGAAGTTGTTATTTGATCCCATTTCCAACACTACTATAAAGCTGTATCAATCAACTAATTTGCCCTGTTACTACTATTATAAACCCTTCACAAAGCTCTTTTAAATCCTCAAAAAACAAAAAACATACTCTGTGTAAAAGTGACCTCTAAGGAATTATCTCCAGCCTCAGTTTTCTATATTGGAAAAACTAGTTGCTAATCGCCTTCATGAACATATTTATAAATATAAATAATCAAATGATCTACAGTCTGCTTGTAAACGATTCAACTCTACCGAAACGGTTCTTCTCAATATACACAATTATATAGTTGACAACATGAGCACTGCACTTACTTTGTTACATATCTCAGCTGCTTTTGATTTAGTTTTTCATTCAATCCTTCTATAACGCCTCCATAGATATTTTGGCATTTGTGGCACAGCTCTTCGGTGGTTCAAATCATATTTCGGTGATTCATTCATGACTTTTCAGACATAAACCAAATCATTAACATACCAGGTACATTATCTTGCCCACAACACCTTCCATTCGGAGTCCCGCAAGGATCCATCATTGGCCCTGTTCTGCTTAGCTTATACACTACTTTTCTCAATCAAGTCATTACAAATCATAATCTCAGTCATCACATATATATATATATATATATATATATATATATATATATATATATATATATATATATATATATATATATATATATATATATATATATATATATATATATATATATATATACTGATGACACACATGTTAACATATCACTTTCACAATCAAATCCACAAGACTCTCTTTCGACGTTAAGTGAATGACTCACTGACATCTTGTTTTGGATGGAATCAAGTAAGCTAAAGCTTCAGTACATCCACACCAGGTACCGTTCGTAATCCAGGTGTTCAATTTTCGCCAGCGTATTTATCAGGTATGCAAATCGTGTGTTTGCCATATACGTGATCTCCGTCGAATTTGGCGTCACGTATCTTTATCTGCTGCTAAAACAATATCAGCAGTACTAGTTAGTAGCCGCCTTGAATATTGTGATGCATTACTTAACAACATTGATAAAAGAGACTTAGCTAAACTCCAACTACCACAATTTAAACAGTTACACTGACTTCCTGTTACTTATCGAATCAATTATAAACTGTTCACTCTTACATATCGTGTTCTATCTACACAAACACCCTACTTGGCTAGTCCCTTGCATCTATCAATTATCCCTAGGCAGATCAGATCATCTATTTCACAACTTATTGTTCCTAAAACTAATCTTAACTTCGGCAAACGTGCTTTCTCTGTCGCTGCGCCTCGGGTCTGGAATGAACTCCCCCACCACTTTGCAAATATCAGAAACTATGGCTATCTTCCGAGAAAAATATTATTCCAAAATGCATTTCCACCATAAATCTTCTGTGTTTCTATTTCTAATAATGTCTTTTGCGCTACCCTGTTCACGATTATGCTTAATTATTCTGTTTTGTTGCGCCTGAGAGCTCAGGTTCCTAAGGATAGAGGCGACATAAAAGTTAATTTTCATTAATTATTATTATTATTTATTTTGAATCATGCGTACTCCACTTGTGCCTTAGCCATCAAATGCACCCGAACTTTTAACGGTCATATTAGTTACACACATGATGTAAATAATAAATAATACGTTTTGAAAGAATGCTCTCCAACCATTTCGGGTTACTCTGATTCAGTTTTCGATTCAAGCACAATCCAAATGAGCGGCTATCGCAACGACTACAACGTGTCTGAAGTCACCGACGTGAACAACGCCACCTGCCAGCAAGTGACAACACCAGATTCTGATGAAGGTTTCCGTCTGACAGTCGAGGTGCCGACTGTCCACAGCCGTCTGACCGTAACGGCCGTACTGGAAGGAGGAAATTGCCTCGAGTTCCCGGCGACAATTGTTTACACGGAGGGCGACAAGTCAGCCCTGCTCCCCTACGGCAACAACCCTTCGTTCTGTGACCACGTGCCTGGGTCCTGTGTGTTCGACTGCGACTGCAGCGCCATGCCGTGTCAGCTGGTGTCACTCTTCATCCTCAGCGCCCCCTCTGGTCCGCGCCAGTTGTGCGAAATATACATTACATAGATGGCGACACGGGTTCACGGGTCTCCCTGCCATAGCACCCAATTGTGACCCTCTAGTAACCGAACAAGCAAACATAGTATATATATATATATATATACGTATATGTATATATGTGTATATATGTTGACAATAACGTTTTATAGGTAACCGAGCCCTTACTACCAATATAATGTTCAGGTTGTTAATAATGATGTCTAAAAATATTGTTTTAAGTCTTTAGCTTTACGATTTAGATTTTGCATTAAATGGCATATATATGCACAGATAATAATAGATGAATTTAAGTAATTGTTACACTCAAATTAACATATGGAAGTGTCTGCGAACCAGATATGGGGCCGGCGGAAATTAACCACATGACTTCAAGAAAGCTTGTTTGTTTGGGTTGTTTTACATGTGTACAGGTCTCTGGCCGGTTGTTTTACATGTGTACAGGTATCTGGCCGGTTGTTTGACATGTGTACAGGTCTCTGGCCGGTTGTTTGACATGTGTACAGGTCTCTGGCCGGTTGTTTTACATGTGAACAGGTCTCTGGCCGGTTGTGTTACACGTGTACATATCTCTGGCCGGTTGGTTTACATGTGTACAGGTCTCTGGCCGGTTGTTTTACACGTGTACATGTCTCTGGCCGGTTGTGTTACACGTGTACATATCTCTGGCCGGTTGGTTTACATGTGTACAGGTCTCTGGCCGGTTGTTTTACATGTGTACAGGTCTCTGGCCGGTTGTTTTACACGTTTACAGGTCTCTGGCCGATTATTTTACATGTGTACAGGTCTCTGGCCGGTTGTTTTACCCGTGTACAGGTCTCTGGCCGGTTGTTTTACACGTGTACATGTCTCTGGCCGGTTGTTTTACCCGTGTACAGGTCTCTGGCCGGTTGTTTTACACGTGTACATGTCTATGGCCGGTTGTTTTACATGTGTACATGTCTCTGGCCGGTTGTTTTACATGCGTACAGGTCTCTGGCCGGTTGTTTTACATGTGTCCATGTCTGTGGCCGGTTGTTTTACACGTGTACAGGTCTCTGGCCGGTTGTTTTACACGTGTACATATCTCTGGCCGGTTGTTTTACATGTGTACAGGTCTCTGGCCGGTTGTTTTACATGTGTACAGGTCTCTGGCCGGTTGATTGCCATCTTGACATAAATAGTTATTTTTTGTTCCAGCGATATTCTGGATTGTCAAACTTCTATTCCCAGGGCTCTGCGTTTAGAAGAGTATATTTGCAGTTTAGAGCTTAAAGTTTCATAGATATGTCTAGTTGCACGACTTAGTCTGAAACCGCTTACGTCACCTGCCAGATATGTTGTCCACGTCGGTTGGTTAGGCCTAGCTGTGCTATTAGAAATGACAGCACAACGTGTTATTTATCGGTTAGGGGCTAATAAGAACGAGAGTTAACCAGCCGCACGAATACAATGGACGCCGCGTAACAGAAACGTGGATTACAGAACGATCGGTTCAGAAGAATAACATATATTGTCTGGGACGATATAATTCCGTTTTGAGGCTGTAAAAAATGCGCCTCTTAAGTGAATCAGCCGCTTATTATAACGAAGCTGCTCAGGCCCGAAATGATTCTATTAAGCGAAGTACATTGTAATGACAATCGGCATGACGGGAGAGTGATACGTGTTTGAATTTTAATGATATAAAATATAAGGTTGAAATAAAATTATATCATAGTATTTTCTTTTAACATTAAGATACGTTAAGTGTATAAGAAACGTACGTTTAAGGAATGGAGGAAGGAGGGAGTCAGGGAAGGGGGATGTAAGGAGGTAAGGGTGTACAGAGGGAGGTGAGGCATGAACGAAGGACAGAGATAATGGGCGAAAGAGTGAAAGTAGGAAGACGGTAATAATGGAGGGAGGAAGGAAAGAGGGAGGAAGCGACGAAGGATAGAAGGGAGGGAGATAGGTTTGTTGCCACGATCGTATATTATTATCTAGTATTATTATCTAGTCCTTAGCGCACCTTTTGCCTTGTATGTTATGTTTATACTAATCAACCAAAGAATTTGATTACCTTGTGAAGCTGCAATACCACACTGATCTGAAACTTATTGAAACCTATTGTTACTCCTAAGACCTTTTCTTTTTCAGTAGTACCTAGAACAGTATCTCATGTTTTATAGTTTACATCCAAGTTTCCGCGTTCTGTGTGTAGGCATTTATATTTTACAAAATTGAATAACATCTGTCGTTTTTCAGACCATTTAACTAATGTGTCTAGGTTGTTTTGAAAAATGTTGTTTATCACCATCATTGTTAACCTTTCTAAGCAGTTGTGTGTGATCCGCAAATTTCAGTACGTTGCTTGTTATATGTGTACTACAATAGACCCTCCATTGCCTGGATCCATGATCTGTTCCACACTGTCTGTGATAGCCTCTATTTTTGCCCATGGGAAGCAAACCACCGCGTCTTCCCCCTTGCTTAGTGCTCTGTCAGTCTTCCTGACTATCGAATCCTCCACAAGCATCCTCGCTCTCCTCCACACCTCCTCCTTCACTACCCTCTCTATCACTACCTCCTCTATCACTATCACGGAATAGCTCTTGCGGCGGATACCTTCCATCGCATTCTGTCCTGCAGTCGTGTCACGTGGCGTTTTCCTTCTCCCTCACGCCCATCAACATGTCACCTTTCCCGCTCGTCTCCTTGCTATCTTGCGTTCCTGTCGTCTTCACTCCTGACTCCTTCGTTCTCGTCGCCTTCCCCCCATCTCTTTCCGTTCCATATTCTTACGTCCTCTCTCCTTCCGTCCTGTCACCTTACCTCCTCTCAGCCTTCTCCCAGGTGAGGTGAGCTCTCCCTTGCATCTCTCTCATCGCCTCCGCACACTTTATCATCCACTGTCCCCCACCGGAACCACTGGCTCTTCCCTTCCCATCAATGCCAAAAACGAGCTGCATCAGCTGTTCAATCGCCATCTACTCCCTTTATCTTCGCACACCCCCTACATTCTTTATCTTCGCACACCCCCTACATTCTTTATCTTCGCACACCCCCTACATTCGAAAATAAAACTATCCCAATGAACCTCAGCCCAGGACTTTTCACACCCGGACTTGACGAAGTCCACCCAGTTGCTACAACTCTCGCATACTAAACTTAATTTATAACACCGCGTGATTTGTGATTAATAAAACTTTCACATTCTGTAAGATCACCTTGTCGTGTTATATATTTTTTTAAATTATTTTCACCGAAACAATTCCCCCTAATCTTCCATGAAGCGGCATTAAAATGTCATAGTATGTTGCTAAACCATGACACATTAATTTCATTCACAGTCTGTTGCCTGCATAGTCACGTGTTTACGCGACCCCCACGTGGAAGTGAGGCTGGAGACTTTAGAGTCATGAGCCATGTTTGGTTGCATCCATTAGTGTCTTACGCGTCTGGTTCCTGGAAATAATTCGAAAGACACAGTAGTGTCATCTGCATTCGCCGCAACAGTGGCGCCTCACCGTGGGCCCTGGAACCAACGAATCGTCCGTGGTAGCTTAACTTCAGTTCCGTAGCGCTACCTTTCGGGAGTAGACAGATGCCAACGTAAAATCATTTCCATTACGTACATAATTTGTTGTGCACATTTGTTGGTATTTGATAGGAGAGCAGGTCGTATTATTGTCTTGCCAGCGAAATATACGACGGACTATAAAAGTATCAACGAGAAACGAAGACACCTATTTTCAGGCATATTCGATATATTCATCCGGCTCTGAAAACTCTGCCCTTTAATAGTTAATAGCACACGCACACTTAGCCGTTGACGTACGCACGCACGCTCGCATGCTCGCGCACGCACGCACGCTTGCACGCACGCTCACACACGCACGCACGCGCAAACATAACTGAATGTATCTGTGGCATAGACTATAAACGCTTCTACATTGTCATGTCTCTCCGGAAACTGGCCGCATGCGTTGTCTTGAATCCTTTATGAAGGCGTCGTTAAACATGTTGTGACCAGTAATATGGACACAGGCACAGTGACCGCGGAGGCGTGAGTGTCGATGTGTGTTGAGGCAGATCGGCAAATTCGTCAGTCATAATCGTATCCAGAAGCAGCAGTGATCTAGGGAGGATAGAGCAAAATGCGACGAAAGACGATCCTGACGTTGCTACTGATGACGCTGGTCAAAGTGAGTACGTGTGGGCAGTTTGTCATTCGCATGAAACTCTCACAGGCCATTGGTTAGTAGATAGCGAGGAAACTAACCATACTGTACATAGCTCGCCATACGCCTCGAAGCATCGCTGAATGCTGGTTGCCGATAGTGAGGTGAATGACCATAATTATGTAGGGAATGCAAGAAGAACAAGTTGTGAACTATAAACGAGGGAAACAATAACATATTCGGAAGACATTTGTTAAAATACCTATTCTCTCAACAGGCCAACATGCGTAGTGAAATGTTTCTTCTGGAGTAAGTTGGTTCGTATACGATTCTATAGGCACCGATAGCGAAAGAAAAGTTCCTCTGTGAAGCCTAGCGAAGTAGGGATATGTGTTGAGTGTCTTGGAGCACGTATATGACGTATATGACGTATATGACGGATATGACGGATATGACGTATATGACGTATATGACGTATATGACGTCCGCAAGCATCGCTCTTCACTGACAACGACACAGGAAATAAACAAAAACGTTATCTACCAATCCGTTGATACTATTTCTTCAAGTGTTGAACTGTTCACCAGAGACATACAGGTTCATCATGAACCTGTGTTCACAGCACTGTATGTGTCTGCACCAAACATACAGGTTCATCATGAACCTGTGTTCACAGCACTGTATGTGTCTGCACCAAACATACAGGTTCATCATGAACCTGTGTTCACAGCACTGTATGTGTCTGCACCAAACATACAGGTTCATCATGAACCTGTGTTCACAGCACTGTATGTGTCTGCACCAAACATACAGGTTCATCATGAACCTGTGTTCACAGCACTGTATGTGTCTGCACCAAACGTCCACAGCGGGAAATGTAATTTAAAAGATTGCATCAGTGTTGGAGAATCACCGTGACACAGCACTACCTGAGCTGACTACTTGTCACGCTCGTCCACCACGACAATGTTGTTGCTATGAATATGATTAACTTAGTCGTTGTAGATCGATGTTCATATTGATATAGTGTCGGTGTACAGCACGCCTCATATGGATATCGAGTTTACGTTCCTTCAATAGTTTATACTCAGCTCTTTCATAGCTTAAACTGAATTGATGAAGATTGTATGTATGTATGTATGTATGTATGTATGTATGTATGTATGTATGTATGTATGTATGTGTGTATGTATGTATGTATGTATGTATGTGTGTGTATGTATGTATGTATGCATGTATGTATGTACCTTCGTACTTACCCCGTATGTTCGTACATACGTACATACGTACATACGTACGTACGTACGTACACACCTACATACATACATACATGCATACATACATACATACATACATACATACATACATACATACATACATACATACATACATACATACACACACACACATACATACATACATACATACATACATAAATATATACAAAAATATATACATGCATACATACATTGTCATATATACATATCTTGTCATAGTGAACCTGATTATTTTGTGAATCAACTTAATTATTATGGAATAAAAATATGACATATGAACATTTAGCGTGTTGTGTTGTAGCGAGAGTGAATTTCGCGTTGAACTGTCGTGCCAGCCTGAGCTCGGACTATGAGGGGTGGGCACTCGCGAGCCTAGCTGTCGACGGCAACCCAAATGGGGTGTTTAATGCCCGTTCCTGCACGTTCCTGGGCCCACAACCGGGCAGTCCGTGGTGGACCGTGGACATGGGCACCGAACGACGCGTCTTCCAAATCCTTATTGCCAACAGGATAGAAGAAATGTACGTTGTGTTTTCACCTATATCTTATTTAATGAATGTGGCTTCCATCGGAGCGCTTGATAATAAAGTAATAAAAAAATAATGATGTTGTCGATGTCGCTATCACACAATGAATGCACTAGTGCTCGTTGTATGTTATCGATGTCGCTATCACACAATGAATGCACTAGTGCTCGTTGTATGTTGTCGATGTCGCTATCACACAATGAATGCACTAGTGCTCGTTGTGTGTTGTCGATGTCGCTATCACACAATGAATGCACTAGTGCTCGTTGTATGTTGTCGATGTCGCTATCACACAATGAATGCACTAGTGCTCGTTGTATGTTGTCGATGTCGCTATCACACAATGAATGCACTAGTGCTCGTTGTATGTTGTCGATGTCGCTATCACACAATGAATGCACTAGTGCTTGTTGTATGTTGTCGATGTCGCTATCACACAATGAATGCACTAGTGCTCGTTGTGTGTTGTCGATGTCGCTATCACACAATGAATGCACTAGTGCTCGTTGTGTGTTGTCGATGTCGCTATCACACAATGAATGCACTAGTGCTTGTTGTATGTTGTCGATGTCGCTATCACACAATGAATGCACTAGTGCTTGTTGTATGTTGTCGATGTCGCTATCACACAATGAATGCACTAGTGCTTGTTGTATGTTGTCGATGTCGCTATCACACAATGAATGCACTAGTGCTCGTTGTATGTTGTCGATGTCGCTATCACACAATGAATGCATTAGTGCTCGTTGTGTGTTGTCGATGTCGCTATCACACAATGAATGCACTAGTGCTCGTTGTATGTTGCTGTAGGTAGGCTCCAGAAACACGCGAACATGTGCAAATGAGGTTTCCGACGCGAAGCTCTTGGAGACGTCGATGATAACGACGTTTTGTTGTATTTTTACCCAGAATTCGTCTTGATGTCATAATCTCATTGCTCATATGTCATCGGGTGATCGCTCATATGTCATCACGTAACCGCTCAGATGTTATTAGCTGATCGCTTAGATGTTTTGCCGTCATCGCTCACATTTCACAACGACATTCACGAAATCAGTTAGATGTAATTGTCTCATTGCTCAGATGCTGCCACGTCATCGCTTAGATGTCATTATATCATCGCTCAGATATCGCCATATCATATTCTTCTTTTTGTGTTCCTTTCGGTTACCATATTTGAAGCAGTCCTTTGGTTCATCAGTAGCATACACATTCCGCCATTGTCATGGCTATAATAGGTCATTTCACGAAGAAAATATGACGTTCATCTATGATGTAACGGTTATTTTGCTATAGATTTTTCCCGACGCGTTGATTTTTTGATAACTTTGAGTAATCATCTTAATACGTGTCGTGTTTGAATGTAACCATAGTTGCACTGTCTCGTCTATTACCATACTGGTCATAACTTAAAAAAAAAAATGTTTGGTGTGGTATTTCTTTGTACCGTGATGTATGCGTACGGATTATGTACTCATTAACAATTAAGTAAATATTCTGGGATTGTCGGTAACAACCTCACGAGCAATCTTTTCTACTGGTTGGAATTCAACGCAGTTATGATGAATGACACGGTTATTGTTTCCGGTTCAGGTCGTCTGCATGATTTCACGGTCGGCTTGACAAATGTTCCACCTACAACAACTGATGGTCCTGAGAAGTCGCCGCACGGAGTGTGCCTCGTCTACAACGGCGTGTTCCCAGCTACCAAGAAGATTCTGACGTGCGACGACATCACTAGGGGGCGACACCTGTTCATCCAGATCAAAGAGAACAATTTGAAAAAAGAAATGTTGACATTGTGAAGTGGAAGTGTACGGTAAGTACACGACACGTTCACAGAACATATACGACAAATCTACGGTACGTAAATGACACGTTTATGGTAGGCATACGACACCATAACAACTTGACAAGTTTAAGGTATGTATATGGTAATTTTATGATAAGTAGATGGGAATGTTATGTATGGAGAGTCCGTGGAGTAACGAGTTATTAATGTATTCCATTAATATATGGATGCTTGTGTTTCTATGGCAAAGTCCTGACAGGCTGTGACGGTGCGATGCTGTCTCTATCTAGAAACTGACAACAAGCGGCACAGCAGTTGAACAACTGTGCCTAACCGCGTCTGAAAAGTTGTAGATTATGGGAATATTTTTGCATGTAAAACATAATTTCGGTTTCTCCAAGAATTGCTCGTTGTGTGATGTGAAGCTGATGTGGTGCAAACTACTGACGTTTAGCGATACAATGGTATATCACGATGCCTTGATAACGAGGGCACATTTAATACAAACCACAGATTTTTGGTTATGGAATGGTATATCTCGATGCCTGTGAAACATGACATGGAACTCCGTGTTGCAATCGTTTAATTAATTAGTGGCCGTTTCAACCAATTGTCTAGTGACTTTCTAACCCGAAATGCACGGTTGCTCCGGTGGATGGGTAATAGTGGTTTATTAATAATTAATGATTGTTTGTCATTGATATGAGCGTTACTGTGACAAGCTTTAATTCGTCTACAAACATGTCTCAGCATCCATTGTACATCGCTGGTGAACATTTCCTGCAACAAACACTACCATTCAACACAAGCTTGGTGCACCTCCACACAAAATTGGCTATGTTAAAACCGAGAACGCAGGAGGAAACATACAGAACAACGGTCGAAATTGCAACGAAACAAAATCTTTCTTGGTGTAACAGTTACTGTCCTCGGGTTAGCTTGTGTATATATATATATATATATATATATATATATATATATATATCTAGATATATCTAAATAAGAAATGTTGGACTCTTGGGCCTTTGCCTCGGATGGCAATCTTGTTAAATATTGTTAGATATTACAGAATGTCTCCTTCAAATGATTCTAGTGCATTTCTCCCATTGTCGCATTGTTTAATCCAAACCGCCCGTTTAAACATCTCATCTGACTCGTCATTGCAAAATCCGAGGCTTCGGTTACGTCCCTATATATAAAACTTCTGCGTGATGTTGACTAGCAAATGCCGCCTTAATTGTGTATCATGGCAACTAACAAATACACAACAATAGCCGAACACTCACAAACGAACTGCCGAGGTAAGACCACTCTCGCTTACTGTTTAGTTAACATGTTCAGACATTGTTTTAACTGTTTTTCAGGCTATCGATTATACAACTTCACAATTGGACTGACCGAACAACTACCAGATACGAATCACAACCCACTCGAGTCGCCCTTCCAGATGTGTATAAGGCACGGAAGACTAGGAATGCATCGTTGCGTTAGAGATGAACCATTGACACCTGGTGACGCCGCTAGTCTCACTTGCTCTGCCCTCATGTACGCATGGGGGCGCTACTTGTTCGTAGCGGCCAACGTACACAATTACTTCCACCTGACTGAAGTTGAGGTGTTTGACGGTAGGTTGATACGACAGTTTATGTTCCTTGTGAAAGCTCACAATAAACTAGCTACTCCCAGTGTTACGTGCCACAAGCTGCAGATGACGTGTGAAGTATTTACTCCCAAATGTAATTGGTTTGAACAAATTAAAAAAAAATTAATTGCATATTTCCTAAACAAAGTTCAACCCTTCCACTTTGTACATTACCCTGTTTACGGGGTCGCGGAAGAATAGTGGTTGGAGATAACCTCGGCTTCGAATCTTCTTGCTGCCGTTTCAAAACTTTGGCAATTTCGTTCACCTCACGTTGCCACAGTTCACTCAGCTATATAAACGAATACCTAGCTACAGACAAAGGTGGATATATAAACAAGTAGTCTTTGCCACACTGCAACTACTGCGCGAAAACCATTCGTTCATATATCTATATTGACTCACTCAGGGACCCAAACTTTCGTTTGGTACGGAAAACCAGTCATTCGCCATGTGATTGGGCAGCGCCGTAATTTTTATGAAGTGATTGCCTCAAAGCGTATAAGCAGTATAACAAGTATGTGTAATGCAATTATAGTTTTTTCAGACCGGTTCGGTACAGTGAATAGTATGTTGGCTGCGCTCTTTTTTGAAATTGTGTTGTTCTTGAGTACAAAGAGCCCATCCTACCGCTTTGATTACTCGCTGATTTGATTTGATGCAGCTGATGACATCGTTGCAGTCAATAAACAATATGGATATGAATACTCGAATGCATATTTCTAATTTTTCTAGCAACTTACTTATATATATATATATATATATATATATATATATATATATATATATATATATATATATATATATATATATATATATATATATATATATATATATATATATTTGTACATATAAGATCCAACCGTGGAACTGGATGTATTTTATGCAATAGGTGTGAATACTATTCATGTTATTACAGTTTGTCTGTACCTCTGCACAAGTGTCTATGGATATATAGCTTCTACATATAGCATGCCTTATATATATATATATATATATATACATATATATATATATATATATATATATATATATATATATATATATATGTATATATATATATATATATATATATATATATATATATATATATATATATATATATATATATATATACATATATATGTATATATGCATACATATATATATATGTATATATATATATATATATATATATATATATATATATACATATTTACATCTTTAGGTGCTATTATTTCGAAATGCAAACAGGAAGCAATGGTGTGAAAATTATTTTAAACAAATGCTAAAAAAATAGATTTACTTAAGACTATTGTTATACTTTTTATATGTATATCACAATTATACTATTCACGACGTTTAGTGAGATGTGGTATACATACGTACTTAGACATATCTACGTGCTTGTGCGTGCGTTTATATGTATGAATGAAACGTTCGTGGGTATGGCAATGTACGGACCGTGATGCATTGATGACAAAGGGCTACTAACATTGTTATTGTTTTTAATATTATTGTTAATATCTGGACTATTTAGGCTTGGGCAAGGATTTTCCACAGAAATTGCCCTTATTCCTGCATGTCCGCCAGACGTTATTATTCAATGTTTTGGAATTAACTTGACATAGCAAAAACTTCATTATTTTATTTGTTCATGTGTAAAACTTCTCCATGATAACTCGAAAGTTACGAGTTCAGTAGGCTTTCAAAAAGCATACAAATACGTGATTGACTGGCCGTGGCGACATGCTGCTGGCTCTAAGACGACATACTGTTACACAAATGCGAAGCGCCTCGCTTAGCGTTTTGGGCCAATCGAAAAATCATGCGTAAACAATGCTGCATTTATAGACCTCGCGCCTCGTACAAATGTGTCCTATCTGATCGAAATGAAGTTTATTTTGAAAAAGAAATTATGATTCCACCAATCTGTGATATTAATTAATCTTAGATAATGGAAATTATCTTGCCAATGTGATGTAAACGCAACCTTTCGTCTCGGTGTTACTGTTTGATTAACATCTCAAACAGCGCCAAGTTCGTAGTAGCAATCGATCCGGCTTGACATTTAGAATAACATTAATGCAAATTTGTCACGATGACATTTGATTCGTGGGGGAGCCTGAAAATGAAAGTTGAATGTTTTGGGCGAGTTGATGCGAGTTGATGCGAGGTGATGCGAGTTGAGTCAGAATGTGTTATTCCGCGTTGTCATCAATGCAAGAAAAACATACCTGTACTTACAGTTTTTCACTAGAATTGAGGGCATCATGCATTTTGTTAAATGCATGTTTAGTTTATGGCTAAAATCTCACAAAATTACATATATCCAAAACAACAATACGTACAATAAGTACACAAAATATAGGAGGGATGTCAATGATGCTTTCGTAGTAGATATTACATTTTGAAAATGTGTAAATCTGTTATTTTGTCAATTCAGAACATGGTGGGAGAAATTTAAATTGAAAAATAAAATTAACACAGAGGCAAATAAAAATGTGGTAAATTGGGAGATTATTGTTATATGTAGACAATAAAATAAGTTTCTCTCAGCTATGTCATTTTGAGGGGTTTTATTCGGATTTTGTTGATTTTCCCTGAATCAAGGTTCAGGGAAAAATGAAGATGAAAACGATTTGTGTTGTGGGTTTTTCATTCTCCGGGTAGAACAACTGGGGTTGCACATCCTTTCAATACAGGTTCTGGTTGTGAAGCCATTGCAGTATCTATACACTCTGATGGATCAATGGTGGGTGTTTCTTTACATCCTTTCAATACTGGTTCTGGTTGTGAAGACATTGCAGTATCTGTACACTCTGATGGATCAATGGTGGGTGTTTCTTTACATCCTTTCAATACTGGTTCTGGTTGTGAAGACATTGCAGTATATGTACACTCTGATGGATCAATGTTGGGTGTTTCTTTACATCCTTTCAATACTGGTTCTGGTTGTGAAGACATTGTAGTATCTGTACACTCTGATGGATCAATGTTGGGTGTTTCTTTACATCCTTTCAATACAGGTTCTGGTTGTGAAGACATTGCAGTATATGTACACTCTGATGGATCAATGGTGGGTGTTTCTTTCACACAAACTGGATAACTTGACATCATGACACGTTGAAGTGGAACAACATCAGCACCACGAGCACTGTCAGCAGTGCTACAGAATGCAGTGTCCAGAAAGATTGTGAACTTGTCATGTTGACGGCTGCCTCCTCGTAATCACCTTGCGTTATGACTTTTCTTCAGTTTCATATCCTTTTTGTCAATATAATTTATTTTGTGCCAGAATATTTTGTAACGCAACTGCACCAATTATATTCTTAGAATTGAGACAAAAGTCAAGCAAGCGAGGGCTTCCAGGATGTCACGGTTCTTGCACCGGAGTGAATCCTTCTGATAGTTGGGAGCAGATATGAAACCAGAACAACCATTACGACATAGTATATAAATCAGATGAAAAAATATTGGGATATTCCTAATGTATCTTTGAGCAAATTATCATATATAGTCACAACTGAAGTGTAAATCATTCAATGAACACATGGAAAAGTGAGCACGAAAGACTTTGAATTGAATTTAGAAACCTTAATAATTACTTATAACTATATGTAATTCGCTTTTAGTACTGTCTATTAAGTTATTCGGTGATACAATTAGTGATTTCATCCAAACAAAAACGAAATGTAGCAAGCAACTGAGGATGAGAAATTGGAGAAATGTCTTAACAACATGAGTACTTCACAATGTATGTCCATAATCCAGATCAACAGCTAGCATGATAATGCAGTAAAATAAAAATCACAAACTAGGCTATCAGAATCATGAAGATGATTAATTAAATGTGTTTTTCATTATAAATTTTTATATAAGTGTTTTTATTTTTCATATATAGATGTATGTTCTGAAAGAAATATATCCATAGTCATAATTTATATAATAATTTATATTAAACTGAGCTACTGGGAATCACGAATTTAACAATAACAGTGTTTTTATGCAATATTTATAAATTTGGATAAACATTTACCATGATTATGATTGCGTATTTCTATTGCCTCTGATTGTCCTTTTCTAAACAAGGCAAAATCCGTTTCAATTCCGTTTCAGCAAAAGGTAAACTCCGTTTCAAATCACGAATTTTCCCTTTAAAAAACCCAATTTTGAAGTGAATATTTAACCTTAATACAAATCAGATAATTAATTCATCAATATATTTACTTAACAAGCGAACTGCGCGGTTGGTACCGCCTAGCGGACAACCAGACAACGAAAGGAAGGAAGTTTTGTTTATTATTTGTATTGTCTACATAACTCGTTAACTGATGTATTGTCTACATAACTCGTTAACTGATGTATTGTCTACATAACTCGTTAACTGATGTATTGTCTACATAACTCGTTAACTGATGTATTGTCTACATAACTCGTTAACTGATGTATTGTCTACATAACTCGTTAACTGATGTATTGTCTACATAACTCGTTAACTGATGTATTGTCTACATAACTCGTTAACTGATGCGTGCCGACGAATGACGTGACATTATCGCATGAAATGTACATTCCGCACCTATAATTACTGTTTAAGTGTCACATAAACATGTAAATAATCGAAAAGTAATCATGACGATCAACTAATGTTTCTCAGAGCACATTTATGATTCTCCGCATCGATTAACGGAGCTGTAATTTGGAATATTAGCTTTGTCAATCATCATCATGCGTGATTAACCCAACAAATAAACATATATCTTTATCAAGTTTTATATCAGTATAAAGAACATTGTATCATCATTTCAATTATATTAAACAAGTTTTAAATGTTCGCAAATAAAATTTACAAGGGGGGCTTAAGATGAAGGACATTGTAATTGTAAACACCCGTCGCCAGAACCGTCTGTCGGTGTGCATAGCGGCCGCGTTCATTTCAGTGAATTCAATCCGTTTAATAATTTTTAACATAACACAAAACACATTACAATATACCTCAAAACACCTTCAATGACTGAAAGTGGGATAACAAGCTGAGAAAATATCATTTATAAAGAACGTTATCAAACGGCTGGCCCAGATCGACGGGTACCCGCCACCCCTCAAAACAATGATACAGAGGTTCTAGCGTTCAATCGGAAGGCGCCGTGGATCAGCCTATTTCTGCCAGAATGTAGTTAGTCAACAAGTTGACACGTCAGAGGAACTTCATTGTTTTGTTGTCCCAGCTGAAAACAAAAGTTCAGACAAAACATTCACTCCTTGGTGTATTGACCTTACTTTGACAAAGGTCTTTAACAATGTGATTTAACAATCTTAGAGACACATATCAAACTGAAGTATGATATATGATATTGAACGTGAGTGAAAATATTAATATAAATAGTTTTTCTCACTTTAAAAAGATTGACGAACTTGACGACACGAATTAACGTCAGATATCAGAAACTTACTCACTCTCAAATATATTATGTTTTAAAAAATATTTCATTGTACAATTATTCAAGTGTTAAACGATCACTTAATCCAGTATTAGTAGGAAATATTTCAATTAATTGGAAATACATTGTCCCATTTTGGTCAAGTTAATTAATTAAATTGAGTTATCTTATTTGTGTTAATTTAATTAGCAAATTATCTATTGAAATCAAACCATGACTGACACACACTGAATTTTATTTTAAAAGCTTTACAATACTAAAAGCATAAACTATTTATAAATAACTACAATCTACACACACATGCATTACATAATACTTCCAATGACTACCACTACATCCAAATAACACCATCCATGAATACAATACACGAAGGCAAAACGAAATAGATGCAACTACAGCACATCATGAATGTGCAATGAGATGTAATTGACATAGAAAGCCACACACAATAAACAACAATACTTCTCAAACATTCAAATACTAGTCTACAATGGAAACAACATTCAAGCTTATCGCCGCATTCCTTGCACCAAATCTGCGTTACCAATTTGGACCTGGACCATGAACAAGAGCCATGAACGGACGACAACCGCGTGTGAAATAAGGTGTGTGGGGAAAACTGTAAACAATATATGAAGAGACTGGTTCAGAAACGACAGCACAACATATATGATGGGACCAGAATGTTATCACATAGACAAAACAAAGAGCAAAATGGTTGTCATGATGCAATAAAATCAACCAACTGTAAGCGCCTATAGCATGAACACCTGTGGAGTGCGGCTTACAAAATGATAGACCAATGGTGTTATAAACCCGTATATTCCTCCCGCCTTGAATGAAAGTTGTATCTCTTTGAACCGTTTCACGGAATGCAGTCGCGAGGGTGGTGAAGTCCACGCCAAGATGTGGGGATGAGGACACCATCATGTATGTCGTGGTCAGCTGGCAAACAGCAAACACAATCCGTACAATTACTCCAGAGCAGCAGTTGAATGAAACTGATTTACCCTACACGTAATGATGATGTCCGTTTATTTGTCCGTATCACTGCACTTAAGACCAGACATTGCATTCTTCCATTTTCTTTCAATCAATTATTTTCTCATTCTCGGCAAAAACATATAATATGCTTGTCTTTAGAACATTAGTTGTTTCACAATACGCATTGAAAGGTCAATTCAAATAAGTTATTTGCTAAACCTGCGATCCAGATCAGCGTACCTATATTATAAAATTACAAAAAGCTACTTGCCTAAGTGTTTATATTACATAAATATTAAATGCAGTAATAACGTACCGGATTCTGCTCACTCGTCGTCATCCGTCGATGCCAGTCTTCTACGATGAGTTGCCGAGACACCGACCACTGCGGCTCGTTGACATCCACGGTTATATAGCAGCGTGTGGCGTTCTGCAAAACCTGATAGTGTAATCATATACCGCTACTCGCATGTCACGAGAGAGTGGCAGTAACAGCCCACAATCGTCAGTATTTAACAGCTTCTGAACGTAAGGTCGCAATGATGCCCCGGTGTCCCATACAAAGGTCCATCTGCAATATCCGGCCACATGACCAATTAGATCTTAGTATGTGTCCTGTTTGATTAGTTTAGTTCGCACACAGCTGGGCAGCCCACTAACGGACACAGAACGGCGGATGAATATGTTCCATATAAATCAAGACGAAACTACTGAGCGGATAAAGTCAGCAAAACCGGATCTTGCTTATTTATAAGTCTTTCTTACTACTAAGTATTCCCGAGCGCATTGTCCACGTTTCGTTGCACAATAGGCTACCTTGATTAAGTCAGGCGCATTAAGCACAATGTGTTTCTACACAAGCTGGGGACAGGTGTATGACGATTTAATCACAGTAACATTCATGAAAATGACTATGTCACGAAATCCACGACGAAATGCGAAACTAGAATTTTTTGTTTAACAAGATTGATTATTATCAAAAGCAAAACAACTGCTCCTTAACTAAAGTTTATTCGTATCAAGTAGTTCAACTTTCCATAACTTTTATCAAATATCCAGTCGTTTATCATAACCAGGGTCTCTCAGTATTGAAATCACCTTAGTTGTTCTCCTTTGTATTCTTTCTAATTTGTCTATGTCTTCTTCTTCTTCCCTTGCTCCCTTGCGGGGTGGGTTCTAAGTCACTTGGTAGCTTCTTCCCTTGCTCCCTTGCGGGGTGGGTTCTAAGTCACTTGGTAGCTTCTTCCACTTTCATTGTTAATGCGCTCCATCTCCCTCTGTCTTCTGCGATGGTCTTCCACTCTTGGCCGTTCGTACCTGCCCTTTCAAGATCTCGTTTGACACAGTGTTTCAATCGCAGCTTTGGTCTTTCTCTTCTTCTTCTGCCACCCTCTTCTGGTTTCCATGCTCTTTTTGACAGTCTGTCTTCACCCATTCTTTGCACATATCCTGTCATCTCATTCTGCTTCCGACTACTTTAATCTTTAAGTGATTTTCATGCCAATCTCTTCTCCTTCATCTTCCTTCTATCGTTTTGGGTTACATTGCGTATTCCTCGGACCCAGTTTTTTTGTTATCTACGTCTTCTCCTCATGAGTCTCTGTCAGTGCCAGTGTTCCCAACCCTTATATACAGGCTGCTACCACGCATGCTTCCAACACTTTTGCTTTTATTTATTTCTTCAGTTTTCTGTCCCACATAATGCCTTCCTGCTGCTCCTGCTTGCTCTCTCCTCTTTGTTTCCTTACTACTTCCTCCATCCTCACACACTGTACGGCCCAAGTATACAAAACTGTTCACTTGTTTAATGGTCTTTCCGTCAAGAACTACATGTATTTCCACCTCTTGTTCGCCTATCCTCATTATTTCTATCTTGTCCAGATTCATTCGGAGGCCATATTTTTAAAGGTTTTACTCCATTCTTGCAACGTTTTCTGTAAATACTCTTTTTCGTCAGCCACCACTGCTAGGTCATCTGCATATAGTATCTTCTTACGTTCTTCCTGACACATTTCCACTGATCAGGTTCATTAACACAAAGAAAAGCAAAAGACTCAAGGCACTTCCCTGTCTAAGTCCTACTCCCACTCCAAATTGTTCCTGTTTCTCTTTCAGCTCTCACCACTGCTGTTGTCTCTTTATATATTTCCTCAACCATTCTGACGTCTGCCTCTCCAACATTCATCCATCTCATCATCAGGATTGGCAGGTAACGAAGTAAAAGACTTCGTTACAATACTTGAGTAGTTATTTCAAGTAATTGTCATGTAACGAAGTAGAATGTTGACTAAATTCTTTTACTTGTAACGAAGTAGTTTTAACTAAAGTAACTTTTTACTTTGTTACTTTTATTTACTTTGCAATATATTTTCGCTACATTTTTGCGAAACCGCTGCTGTGATAGTGCTCCACCGTCAATGACATTTCATAAACTGTGCATAGTCGCCAGGCCAAAAGCTATTAATATCATCCAATCGCATGCCAGTTCGCGATCATATTTGCATAAAAACCTCTCTTTGGGCAATCACAACATCAAGTACTTTCAGTTAAATACAGAATTTAATTAATTATGAGGCACAATCTGCCTTTTTATCGATTTGTTCCACTGGGGTGTGGGAGGAGCTAGATTGTATAACAGGATATGTATACGATATGCATCTGAGTAGGTAGAGGGTCAGTCTAGTAGTAGTACTAGCCTCTCAGGGAAACTGGTCAGATAAAGACAGATATACTACCACATAGCACTGTCCATAGTAAAATTAACACAAAGACATTTGACACCTAGCTGACGAAGCCATCTGGCTTGTGAATAGCAAAATTATCATGTCTTCTCAGACATGTCTTATCTGCTCACACAAATATTGAAACAACATGCTTTAGCAGCTAGTTGTGTTGGTTACCTGGTACCAGCTTGGACTAGAATTAATCAGAAGACAGATCAGTGCAACAGAGTAATGCTGATGCTAATTAAAAGTGTTCCCTCTCATATATATATATATATATATATATATATATATATATATATATATATATATATATATACATATATATATATATACATATATATATATATATATATATATATATATACATATATATATATATATACATATATATATATATATATATACATATATATATATACATATATATATACATATATATATATACATATATATAAATATATATATATATATATGTATATATATATATATATATATATATATATATATATATATATATATATATATATATATATATATATATATATATATGTACTTTTACTTTGTTACCTGCCAATCCTAATGATGAGATGGATGAATATTGGAGAGGCAGACGAGCCGCAGTGGTCGGTGTCTCGGCAACTCATCGCAGAAGACTGGCATCGACGGATGACGACGAGTGAGCAGAACCCGGTACGTTATCTCTTGTTCGTAAGTCGGGCATTAATTATATTCCACACTGCATTGAATATTTAAGTAATATAAACACTTAGGCAAGTAACTTTTTGTAATTTTATAATATAGGTACGCTGATCTGGATCGCAGGTTTAGCAAATAACTTATTTGAATTGACCTTTCAATGCGTATTGTGAAACAACTAATGTTCTAAAGACAAGAATATTATATGTTTTTGCCGAGAATGAGAAAACAATTGATTGAAAGAAAATGGAAGAATGCAATGTCTGGTCTTAGGTGCAGTGATACGGACAAATAAACGGACATCATCATTACGTGTAGGGTAAATCAGTTTCATTCAACTGTTGCTCTGGAGTAATTGTACGGATTGTGTTTGCTGTTTGCCAGCTGACCACGACATACATGATGGTGTCCTCATCCCCATATCTTGACGTGGACTTCACCACCCTCGCGACTGCATTCCAAAATGCAAGCAACCCGACTGATGAGACCACAGTCGTTGGCAATGCTACATCAATAGGCCGCGGGATGTCGACGCCCCAATACGGCATTATCGTTGCCCTGACGACCACCGGCGTGTTTGGCGTCTTGTCGAACGTCGCCGTGCTGGCAGTACTGCTCCAGAAGAGGAACCGAAAGGAAGGACATCGACGTTGACACTTCTACGGCGATGTCAGTCACCGCCAACACCACGGCTCATTGACAATCACGTGAACAATCCACCAGTTGGAGCAAAATGGAAATAGCGCATCAAGATCAATTAAGACATATAAGTAATTTGCTGCATTTGAACCAAGTCATATTAGCACACCGCAGCTGCTGCCGATGATAATGTTATGCTGCTGCTTTTTCGCCGCCTGTCGTTGTGTTTACACCACCCGCTAGATGGGGACACTTTTTGCGCTGTCTGGACATCTTCAGATCGGTTAAACGACATCGGCTGTCTCAATTTGTAGACACACGTCGGTATGACAATTACGTACTTTACTTTACTTTACCCACCAAATGTTGCCGTGAAACGGTTCAAAGAGATACAACTTTCATTCAAGGCGGGAGGAATGGACGGGTTTATAACACCATTGGTCTATCATTTTGTAAGCCGCACTCCACAGGTGTTCATGCTATAGGCGCTTACAGTTGGTTGATTTTATTGCATCATGACAACCATTTTGCTCTTTGTTTTGTCTATGTGATAACATTCTGGTCCCATCATATATGTTGTGCTGTCGTTTCTGAACCAGTCTCTTCTGATCTTGTTTACAGTTTCCCCACACACCTCATTTCACACGCGGTTGTCGTCCGTTCATGGCTCTTGTTCATGGTCGAGGTCCACATTGGTAACGCGGCGTTGATGTAAGGAATGCGGCGATAAGCTTGAACATTGTTTCCATTGTAGTATTTGGATGTTTGAGAAGTAGTGTTGTTTATTTTGTGTGTTTTCTATGTTAATTACATCTCATTGCACATTCATGATGTGCTGTAATTTCCTTTTGCCTACGTCTATTGTATTCATGGATGTTGTTATTTAGATGTAATGCTAGACATTGGAAGTATTATGTAATGTATATGTGGATTGTAGTTATTTATAAATAGTTTAAACTTTTAGTATTGTAAAGCTTTTAAAATAAAATTCAGCGTGTGTCAGTCATGGTTTGATTTCAATAGATAATTTGCTAATTAAATTAACACAAATAAGATAACTCAATTTAATTAATTAACTTGACCAAAATGGGTCAATGTATTTCCAATTAATTGATATATTTCCTACTGATACTGGATTAAGTGATCGTTTAACACTTGAATAATTGTACAATGAAATATTTTTTAAAACATATATTTGAGAGTGAGTAAGTTTCTGATATCTGACGTTAATTCGTGTCGTCAAATTCGTCAAACTTTTTAAAGTGAGAAAAACTATTTATATTAATATTTTCACTCACGTTCAATATCATATATCATACTTCAGTTTGATATGTGTCTCTAAGATTGTTAAATCACATTGTTAAAGACCTTTGTCAAAGTAAGGTCAATACACCAAGGAGTGAATGTTTTGTCTGAACTTTTGTTTTCAGCTGGGACAACAAAACAATGAAGTTCCTCTGACGTGTCAACTTGTTGACTAACTACATTCTGGCAGAAATAGGCTGATCCACGGCGCCTTCCGATTGAACGCTAGAACCTCTGTATCGTTGTTTTGAGGGGTGGCGGGTACCCGTCGATCTGGGCCCGCCGTTTGATAACGTTCTTTATGAATGATATTTTCTCAGCTTGTTATCCCACTTTCAGTCATTCTCTTAGCCACATGGAACGCAGGTACATTGGCATTTTTAAAACAATATTGACCATTTCTCTATGAGAGCTGATCTCGGAGATGTACCACATTGCTTTAAGTCTTTCACCGCAATTTCTAAGCCTTTCTAAGCGTCTGCGAATTCTCTAAAGCCATCGCAGTCCTTATGGAAAATTATCTGACCAATAGTTACCCTCTTAATACATGCATCTACAACAGTGTACGTATTGCCAGACATGTCTTCTAACAGCTCCGTGGCCCTCTTACATCCTACATTAGACTCCATTACGACGCATGATTCAGTCACCTTACTAACCTTACAAACACACATTTGCATAAGCCTGGCTAGTTTGACACTGTCATCAACAGTCTCTTTGACGTTGTTATCGAACGCCCTAACAAACCTCCAATACCTCAGGGGTGGAAATCAAAGTTCATCAGCTCTATCTAAGGCATTTACATCATCTACAACATGTTTTGTTGTTGTCTGAACAGTTCAAACCTGGGATTGTCAAGTTCAGGTTGTTCGTCCGTGCATCGAGGCGGCTTCCTAGTAGACTGTTCACATCCATTGGTGCCACCTGTCGGGGTAAGCGCTATTGACAGGCGACACAAAGCAGCTCAGTGGCGCCCTCTTTCCGATAGCTCGTGGAGCAGTTGTCTTGTTTACCTCGCTTTTTTTCGCTTCATCGGCTTCATAGACCTTCGCCTCCGCTTCAGCTATGGCAATGTCAGTTTGTACTTTCAGGAGCTCCCTGTGTTGTCGTAATGGTTGCTCCTCCCGTTCTAAACACTGTTCCGTCTCAAGGGCCGCGTAAGCCACTGCGAGTCCTGCCGCCCTGGCTCGTGCATGTGTACTACTGGTGGTAGTAGCAGTACTGGACGCGCGCGACGTCGATGAACAAGATACGTGACTCACTGAATCTTCGGGTTGAACAAAATAACGACTATACCCATGTCTCAAAGGTACAATATGTTAGTTTAACAATTAAGATTTCCACCAAAACAAAACATATATATATATATATATATATATATATATATATATATATATATATATATATATATATATATATATATATATATATATATATATCGTTACGGACGGATTGTACCGTTGAGACATGGGTATAGTCATTATTTTACTATTTGTAATTAAGGTTAGGCCTACTACAAAATGTTTTTTAATTATTATTGGTTTCGCTCAATCTTTCTTGCACCTCGAACTCGCACTGGCGAACGTCAAATAAAATGGCCTTGTCAAGTTGAGCTATCACGACGACACCGCCGACACACCGCCACTTACAGTACAATAATTTGGCCTCTCGACAGAATTGCTCCATGGGATGATCAACGAAGACAAGAAAGAGCCAGATGTTCAACCCGAAGATTCAGTGAGTCACACATCTTGTTCTTTTGTGTCCTTTGTTAGATATATCATCTTCCAATTCATTTATATGTATATTAAAAACAGTATAGGGCCTAATACTGATCCTTGTTGTACCCCACTCAAAATACATTTCCAGTTTGAAATCTCACTATCTACTATTACTCTCTGTCTTCTGTGCGTAAGCCACTTTTCTATCCAGTTGATTACATCATTGCCTATACCGTGAACTTTTAGTTTAAGTAACAAACTTTGATGTGGCACTGCTTTCTGAAAATCTAAGTAGACAACATCTACTGGTGACCCATCATCTACCCACTTTGTAATTCCCAAGAAACATCACAGTTTGGTTAGATATGACCTTATTTTTGGAACCCATGTTGAGATATATTTATTAATTTATGTTTTACAAGGAATACCACAATGGTGTACTAATTTGCCCTACAATATCCTTAAGCAGTTTTGGTGGTATCCCACCACCTCAAGGTGATTTATTAGCCTTCATCTTCGTAATTTTCTTTGGCATCATTTCAGAACTTAAAAATAACTGCCCTAAATGATCTGATTTATCGCCGTCAAATTTAGTAACCTATTGGAAGTGAGCTGATATCTTCTGTGGTAAAAACTGCGCGCGCTGAAATACTCATTCAGGACCTCTGCCATTTGAAACTTGTCTGAAATTATGTTTCCACTGTTGTTTTTCAGTGGTCACACCTTATCTCGAACTTTGTATTTACACATTACATAAGCATATACACTCTTGCTGTCATTTTGTTATATTAACTGCCAACTTTTGGATTTTCTAATTTCAGTTGTGCCTAGGTTAAGTGCCTCAGTAGTTTGTGTAGTCGTCTACATTTCCATTGTGTTTATATACCCCCCAGAGCATCTGTTTGTGAGCAATTGTTCTAATAGTCTCTTTTGATATGTGTTTCTTTCTTGACCATTTCCCTAGTTTTTTTAATGGAACAAATATCTCAGTAATGCCATCAATCTTACATTTTAATCAAGTCCAGCATTCTGTTGCCATCTTGGTCTTCAGCAAATTATTCCAATCTATTTTTGCTAGATATGTTTTCATCTCTTTATTTTTGCCTTTGTTGAAGTTCCTCCTCCATTGTGTTTATATGTTTATATGTTATATGTATTCCTTGTTTTTTACTTTTATATTAAAATGGATCTGGTTATGGTCTCTGGAACCCAAAGATACTTTAACTTTGTCAACTAATTAATTTTGAGAAGACAAACTTAAATCTAGCACATTCCCACATCTGGTTGGTTCCAAGACATGTTGAGTAAGGAAACTATCCTGTGTTAGAAGTAGAAACCGAGCACTCTCTGATGATTTCTATTGTATATGGCCATGGTTAGAATCACCCATTATAACACACTCCCCCTTAATCACCTCCCTTATAGCCTTTTATAGTTTTACATCTTCTTCTTGCCCTAAGCTTTGACTTCGATAAACTACTTAATGTTGAGTTCCTGGTAACTATATTACACCAAATTGCTTGCTCACAATCTGCTTCACTTTTCAGTGTTATTTCATGGATGCTTTTATATATAAAATTACTCCACATCCCCTTCTTATTTCCCATCCTTCCTAAACATTACATAGCCTGTTAGTGCTAACTCAGCATCTACTATATCTTTATTTGCCCATGATTATGTGATACCTATTACGTGAGGGTCAATATCAGCTGCGCTATGTGTGTAATGTAATATGTGTAATTATAAAGTAGCATTAAATGTAATATCGTTGTTATCGGAATTATCATGTAATAATGTATCATCATTACTGTAAGCAGGTAGGTTGGCATTGGCCACTATCAATGTTTGTCAACATATAATGTTCATATAATTGTCTAGGTGTGTGTCACCTCAGGTAATCTGAGAAGCTGTTCCTTCCTGCTGGCTAACACGCGTTGAGACAGGTCTTCGTTGAAATACAGGTCTCGCGGCTTTTGTGTGCGGGCTGCATGTAGAATGGTGTCCCGATCTTTGAAGCTTTCAAACTTCACAACGATTGTTCTCGGTTTGCTGGAGTCGCAGCCTCGGTGTCCGCCGACGTGTCTACGTTACCCTCGGTGTCCGCCGACGTGTCTACGTTACCCTCGATGTCCGCCGACGTGTCTACGTTACCCTCGGTGTCCGCCGACGTGTCTACGTTACCCTCGGTGTCCGCCGACGTGTCTACGTTACCCTCGGTGTCCGCCCACTTGTCTGCGTTACCCTCGGTGTCCGCCCACGTGTCTGCGTTACCCTCGGCCACACCATCAATTCGCAGGTTGTTGCGACGGGGCTGGTTCTCTAAACAGTCAATGCTGTTTTCAATTTCGTGTTGCACTGAAATCACGATCTCGATACGTTTAACTACGTCATCTAGTACATCAGATTTTTTCATGAAGGGATTTTGTTATGTTGTCGACTTCATTCTGCGTGAAATGCAGACTCTCCTTCAGTTCTGCTGCATCCCTAGCCGGCTCCCTCACCACGTCATCGAGGCTGCATCCCTAGCCGGCTCCCTCCCCACGTCATCGAGGCTGCATCCCTAGCCGGCTCCCTCATCACGTCGTCGAGGCTGCATCCCTAGCCGGCTCCCTCACCACGTCGTCGAGGCTGCATCCCTAGCCGGCTCCCTCACCACGTCGTCGAGGCTGCATCCCTAGCCGGCTCCCTCACCACGTCGTCGAGGCTGCATCCCTAGCCGGCTCCCTCACCACGTCGTCGAGGCTGCATCCCTAGCCGGCTCCCTCACCACGTCGTCGAGGCTGCATCCTTAGCCGGTTCCCTCACCACGTCGTCGAGGCTGCATCCCTAGCCGGCTCCCTCACCACGTCGTCGAGGCTGCATCCTTAGCCGGTTCCCTCACCACGTCGTCGAGGCTGCATCCCTAGCTGGCTCCCTCACCACGTCGTCGAAGCGCTTGTTCGTGGCTTCGAGGAACGGCTGTAGGCACGCCTGGAATGCGGTCTGTTGCACGGCCATCTGCTTCATAAATACTTCTTCCTGTCGAGCCAGTGCACTACTGACGATGGCATCGATGTCCGGGTCCTGGTCGGGAAGTGACGACGACCGGGTTGTTTTACCCATTTCAACGGGATTTTATTCAAGAAGTGACACCGCTAATAGATCGCACAGTGGCCGCTGCGGGTCAGTATCGACCACACCAATTTCGTCAGCCCTTTCAACGGTCGCGCCATTTCGGTCCGTTGCTCAGAGCTATTAAGCGTTCCGGACCTCACACACAGCTAAGGGTAAAGGTTCCCGCCGTTTGTCAACGGTACATAATATCAATGATGGTTTATTTTGTTTGTGTTTTATTCACAATGTTGAACTATACGTCCATCCGGCGACAACAGTGTTTGTCTCATTTATTCGTCCTTTCTACGGCGCTTCATAACGTTGATGACCAGACTAGTTTCTGCCTAGAAAGACCAGGGAAGGGTAGTCAATGTGGTAATCACATCGAAATTAGAATATTGTGACGCTCTACTGAATGGCAAAACGTCGTCAGTCTAGAGCTAGAGTGACTCTATAAACCGTGACTATCAGAAACATCGTAGGGATGCCCAAGTACACTAACATCACTCCTGTGTCCAGAGACCTGCATTAGCTGTCTGTGCTGGAGCGCACTCGCGCCTACTTCCTGGTCCACATGAGCTGTCAAGAGCTGTCGTCGCTGCAGATCTGTGAAATAACCTGTCAGTGGCAATGTATGAACTGACCAGTAAGACCACTTAAATGGACTTTAAGAATTATCATTATTATTATTATTAAAAGTGTCTATCGCAGTCGCGACAGCCAAAGATGTTGGGTTCAGTTGTCGACGTGATTTCAACGATGTGCCGACAACACATATATCCACGTCATTATAACGTTGATAACTACACAAGTTTCTTCCGAGAAAGACCAAGGAAGGGTAGTCAATGTGGTAATCACATCGAAGTTAGAATATTATGTAACCGCGGAATCGCATGAAGACGGGAAATGGTGATTTCCTTTATTTTGTATAATAAAACTATATCAAAAAAACCTGTAAAACATACAAAAATATTATTACTACATGCACTACTACAATAGTTACACAGGATCATTAATCAACAGAGTCAAAAACATCTATTCCCTGCATAACATTGGTACATAATTATTACCTATAGATTATCTCCGACACCAAATAGCAGGTTGGCACCTGTGGTATTTGTATCTAGATTTCTATCCAGCAATATGCCATGACCGACTTAGTACCAATAAGATACATAGGTTTATAGTCTTTAAACACTGTGTCAACTCCTAAGTGGTGAAGTATACAACAAATATACTCAGCTAAAAATGCAGCTACAATTAATAAAAATTTGATGTACTCCATGAATAACACAATATCAGTTATGCTTAACATCCCTTATAACATATAAAGGTACACAATCCTTGGAGACTACGATTACACAAATCAGTACTAATACCCACAAACACATATATATATATATATATATGCAGTGTCTATAATTTGTTCCTTAAGATAGTTATGGATGACCGTCAAATTAAATGTTTCCTAACCTAATAGTAATACTTCATGACAACCCATAAAACCAAAATAACAATGCTCACCCCAACTGGGCACTGCAGGCCTAATCAAAAATGTAAAACTGTGTCTGAGCACCGACTCAGTGCAACCACATCCTGCAATTTACAGGGGGTCATCTGCACCTGTAAATGATATACAACCAATTATCAGTTGTAAATGAATAAACAAAAGAGTGACTAACTACATTATTATATGTATGCTAACACAATGGTGTCACCAGAAATGTATCAAGATACCAATACTACATTAAATGATCAAACCAACACTAGATCCCTGTTTACAAGTTACTATCTAGTGTGGCCCCAGCTTGCTCTCAAGCATTTGTCCCTTGGGAATATTTCACACACCCTACCCAGCCAGTGCCACATGGTGATTAATCACGACAACATCAAAGAGAGGGAGAGTGCTCCAGTCTGATTCTGGCTTAACTGTACAGAATGTTATATAATTATACCACACATGCACAGTCCCTGCATAATGTATTTTGTCTATAATAATACATTAACTATATGTAACAGTACTAAACATGAATAAACTTAACTTTCTAACCTGTTCTACCAGCTACTGGCTACAAGCTTTCAAAATGTCATTAAGCCCTAGCTGCTAACAAACAGCTGGTGGAGACATTCCTCCCTAACGTCCAGACAGTTCATTTGCTCCCCATCTTCTTAGCACATCAGTAATCTGAGTCACTATTAAGTAATTACAACTGAACATATAAATATGTTTACATAGAAAGATGGAAGATTCTCTAGTAGACATTTTGGTACCATTGTAAATTGAAAGAATTCATTTTCTAAGGTATAACAAAGTATTTAGAAACTTACCAAAACAGGGTTGTTGTTGTCTTGTTGACAGTGGGATCAGCCTGGCCCACTGGGACACAGCCCCTCCCCCTGACCACATGTGACCACTGTCTCTTGGGTAAATGTTTTATTTAAACAACTTAATTATTAGTAACAGGACCAGCAATGGACACAATAAATGCAATTAACCATAAGACAAATAGTTATAATAATAATAACTAATTAACTAGATTATCTATAGATTACCCAGGGTGCTGCCATATGGTGGCAAGTAATGGCACCATCAACCCTGTGCTCTTCTGGTATTATCGCGTGACCCTTGCTGGGTGACCGGCGGTGTGATTGGTGGGGCAATTATAAATTACTAAATGTCCAGTAACCATGCCGGTTACAATTACAACGCTCTACTTAATTGCAATCTACTCAATTGCACACGTCGTCAGGCTAGAGGGACTCTAATAAACCGCGACTGTCAGAAACATCGTAGGGATGCCCAAGTACACTAACATCACTTCTGTGTCCAGAGACCTGCATTGGCTGTCTGTGCTGGAGCGTGCTCGCGCCTACGTCCTGGTCTACATGAGCTGCCAAGAGCTGTCGTGGCTGCAGATCTGTGAAATAACCTGTCAGTGGCAATGTGTGAACTGACCAGTGAGACCACTTTAAGTGGACTTTAATAATTATCATTATTATTGTTAAAAGTGTCTGTCGCAGACGCGACAGCCAGTTTGCGTGAGCAAATGTTGTTCGGTGTAATTTGTTCCACTGGGTTTTGTTTTTGGCGATTCAACGCTACTGCTCCAGGTCGGCCATTGTCTTTAAAAATAATACTCAGGATAATATTTTAAAAACTTCAAAAATACTATATTTAAACCAACATTTTAACAACTAGAAATACTACTGGCGGTGTATTTAATATATTTTAGTGCCTAGCTGTTATATGGCATGTTGGTCTTTCAAGAATTTTTTGTATTACATTTTAATGTGATTAAATATAATATAATTGCTGTGTATTTATTTAAATGTAATTATTGATATGCAATTTAATTTTAGTTCTCGCAGATGAGTCACACGTGAAAGGGGCCTTAATGTATACTCAGTTGTAATCTAAGTAATACCTCAATTATAGCTTTACGAAAAACTACAATGCTTAGTAACTGGAAAAGTAACTTTGGTTAATACCAGATGCGCATTTCCACAAGAGAAAATTTTGCACCTACAAAAGACTGAACTGATGGCGGACTCGACGGCTAGACAGATTATAAGGAGGCGTCAGCAGTCTAACTTAACATTGAACTGATGGCGGACTCGATGGGTAGATAGAATGTAAGGAGACGTCGACGGTCTAACTTAACATTGAACTGATGGCGGACCCGACGGCTAGACAGAATGCAAGGAGACGTCGACAGTCTAACTTAACATTGAACTGATGGCGGACTCGATGGGTAGAGAGATTGTAAGGAGACGTCAATGGTCTGAGGTTGTGGCTACAAATCATCATTATCAACATCCCATACATAATATAATAAGACATGGGAACACTGAAGAAATGTCTTAAATAGTTGTACATCCCGATAAAAATACGTATTATATCAATCTGAAAAGGTGCATACTGGAAGGAAAAGCACAAAGGTAATTTAAATCACGATGAATAACATCACAGTGTTGATACAATTAATTATACTATCAAGAACGTCATAAATATTAATTAGATATGCATTCAATGCATGCAATTCAATCTCACAAAACCGTTAATTGAAAAGAAATAACACGCAAGCTGCACATCAACTCTTTATTGTAAAAATGACAATCCCCGCCTTCTCCCGATTGAACAAGTGAGACAACATCAACCTTCAGTAAATACACAACAGCATGATAAGTAAACACGTAATGTAAACCAGCGAACAGCCACAGTGTAACATTGTGGTGGAAGACAACGTGAACAAATGGTACTTTCCACTATATGTAGTGTCCAGGGCAGGAGTTTCCATACTCCGTCTTACAGGCCGATAAAAAATATAGTGGCAGATATAGTTGTGTCCACATATATATGATGGATATTATCACATTTATTATTGTTATTAATATTTTAATGTAAATTGTAACTCACTTTTAACTGAAAATGTGATGACTGAATGGATATTCGACTGAATAATGGGATACCCAAGTTAAAGGGTCCATGTAATAATTGGAGGTTGCTGTCCACAGCGTAGAGAGAACTTTATCTTTAAAAAAATATATGATATATCTCTGGTGAAACAAAGAATATGACCATCAACGGTCGTACACAAACAACTACGTCACAGCCTTGTGCAAGAACATATGATATAGCTCTGGTGAAACAAAGAATATGACCATCAACGGTCGTACACAAACAACTACGTCACAGCCTTGTGCAAGAACATATGATATAGCTCTGGTGAAACAGAGAATATGACCATCAACGGTCGTACACAAACAACTACGTCACAGCCTTGTGCAAGAACATATGATATAGCTCTGGTGAAACAGAGAATATGACCATCAACGGTCGTACACAAACAACTACGTCACAGCCTTGTGCAAGAACATATGATATAGCTCTGGTGAAACAGAGAATATGACCATCAACGGTCGTACACAAACAACTACGTCACAGCCTTGTGCAAGAACATATGATATAGCTCTGGTGAAACAGAGAATATGACCATCAACGGTCGTACACAAACAACTACGTCACAGCCTTGTGCAAGAACATATGATATAGCTCTGGTGAAACAGAGAATATGACCATCAACGGTCGTACACAAACAACTACGTCACAGCCTTGTGCAAGAACATATGATATAGCTCTGGTGAAACAAAGAATATGACCATCAACGGTCGTACACAAACAACTACGTCACAGCCTTGTGCAAGAACCTCTTGCTTAAGAAACTACGACAAACGGGAGTCTGATGTAAAATTTACAATAGTCCTTCGTAGGTCGCGGTTCAGGACGAAACATTCACACTGATCAAGACACAGCACACAGAATTGTAGCGAGACATCACACAAAGACACATGGCTCAATAATTATTTGTCTTGTGATCTCTACATCACGACTGTGACAGTTGTCACATTTGTGTGGTTTCTCCCCACAGCTAATCCCCAATATGAATTAAATGTGTTACAATTGCATGCATATGAATTTGCAGATGATAGTATAAATGACCACTCTATAGAAAGTGGCATCTCAGATAACATATTTAAAGGTTTATTAGAACACATTGCGCACATACGTACAGCTGTTTATTATTAAACTATTTCAACAGGTGTCACACACGACGGGTTTCTCACCTGTGCGAGTAGACATGTGAGTATCAATGACCAAAGATGAGTCCAAACTACATGTATAATGTTTAGAATGTTTCCATGATGTGTCAGTGCGAATATGCCATTGTAAATTACCTTTCATTAATCAGCGAACTCCACTTTGTAAGAGGTTTCTCCCAATGAATACGGACATGTCTCCTCAAATTCCCACTTTATCTGAACATGTACCACGGTTTCTACCAGGTGTTACTATTTTCTGAGAATTGTGTACCACAGGTATCATATCTGAAAGGTTTTTCTCCAGTATGTGTCTTCATATATATATATATATATATATATATATATATATATGTATGCATAAAATGGACTCTGCAGAATCACATTACTAGGATTTCTTCATATTATGGATACGGACGTGTTTCTTCAAATTACCAATTTGTGAGAATTGTGCAATACATATATCATTTGAAAGGTTTCTCCCCTATATGGATGCGGATGTCTTCAAAACTTTAGTTTCTGAAAATTATGCACCACACGCATCACATTTTAAAGGTCTCTCCAGTATGTATATGGATATGTGTCTTCAACTTATCACTTTGTGAGAATTGTGCACCACAGGTATCACATTTATACGGTTTCTCCCCAGTATGGATACGAACATGTGTCTTCAAATGACCACTGACTGAGAATTGTGCACCACACATATCACATTTGAAAGGTCTCTCTCCAGTATGGATACGGATATGTGTCTTCAAATCACCATTTCGTGAGTATACTGCACCACAGATGTCACATTTGAAAGGCCTTTCCCCAGTATGGACACGGATATGTTTCTTCAAGCTATCACGTAATGAAAACTGTGCACCACATGTAATACATTTGTAGGGTTTCTCTCCAGTATGGATACGGACATGTCTCTTCAAATTACCCGTTTCTGAGAATTGTGCACCACAGGTATCACATTTGTAGGGTTTCTCCCCAGTATGGATACGGACATGTTTCTTCAAACTACTCCTTTCTGAGAATTGTGCACCACAGGAATCACATTTGTAGGGTTTCTCCCCAGTATGGATACGGACATGTTTCTTCAAAGTACCACTTTCTGAGAATTGTGCACCACATGTATCACATTTGTAGGATTTCTCCCCAGTATGGATACGGACATGTGTCGTCAAATGACCACTTTGTAAGAATTGTGCACCACAGGTATCACATTTGAAAGGTCTCTCCCCACTATGGACACGGACATGTGCTTTCAAACCACCCTTTTCTGAAAATTGCGCACCACATGTGTCACATTTGTAGGGTTTCTCCCCAGTATGGACACGGAAATGTATCTTCAAACTACTTTTTTGTGAGAATTGTGCACCACATGTATCACATTTGAAAGGTCTCTCCCCAGTATGCATACGCAAATGTATCTTCAAACTACCCTTTTCTGAGAATTGTGCACCACAGGTATCACATTTGTAGGGTTTCTCCCCAGTATGAATTCGGGCATGTTTTAATAAACCACTACCACTTAAAAATCCATCTCCACAGGTATCACATTTGAAAGGTTTCTCAAAGGTACAAGTGTGCACATTTAAGGGCATATTTAAATATTACTGTGTCTAACGTGTTCCCACATTCATCACATTTGAAACATGTTTCAACAGTACAAATACTCTAGTATGTCTTTAAAGGACAACTAGAATTAAACTGTGAAATTTCATAGGTGCCACACTTACCCAGTTTATCACCAGTGTATCTGCACACATGTACTTCTAAGCAAACACTCTATAAAATCTGTTTTTCCAATGTCACATATGAATGTTTTATCATCAGTTGGAGTGCATATGTGCATCTTTAAGGGAAAATACCCTTTTCAACAGATTCCACATTGATGTGGTTTCTCACCAGTGTGTGTGTGCACACATGTACATATATTTAAGAAGTCTGCATTTGATGGATTTTTCACCAATGTAAGTCTGCATGTGTAACTTCAAAAAGCTACTCTGAAAAGACGTTTTTTCCTCTTGTATCACTTTGAAAGGGTTTTGCACCAGTCTGGGATTGCAGATGAGTTTTTATGTTACAACTGTGTGAAAACTTTATCACAGCTGAATGTTTCCAACCACAAAGGATGTTGTCACAGGTTTCTCTTGTGCATCAAGGCAAACATGTGGACATTGTGTGACTTGGCTCGATGTCCTATACTGTGTTGGTGCACTGTCCCTTTCTGTTGGAAAGTGTTGTCACTGTCCCCAGTGAAACAAGTAGAAGTGGACATTCGTTATTGTCAACACGAGTGAGGCTGCAGGTTCATCAGTTCATTGTAGACACTTGTGGCACAAACAGCTGTCCACACGCATCAGTCACCTGAAACAGCATAAACGTCATGACAAGAAGACACTGGATTAACGACAGTATCAGACTTTAGCACTGTCAGCTGGCCAGGATTTTCAATGTGCATGTTTAGTGCAATTCTTACAGCGAAATCGTAGAGTAAAAAATATATTGAAAATGTGTCTATATGATTCCCATTTCATTTGGACCAACAAAATTGGATACTTTGAAGTTTAGCCCAAAACTACAACCCTAAACATGGACTTTTTATTAATAAAACTCTAACTGTTATCACGGGATAATTTAAAGTGGAACAAGTCATTGTTTTGAGTTAATGCACCTATAAGAGTGACGAAAACATAACTATTTGTGACTACAATTAAGAATATCATGCCAGTGGTTTACTAGGAAACATCTCAATTTCATTGGCCGTGACATACTGTCAGATAAACATGTCATGAGTGTGCAAACATTAATTGTGGACTTGTGGTTACTGCCAGCCACAAGATGCCTAACAATTTTCACTGATTCATATATCATGTATATTTAATGCTTATATTTCTTAATTTTTTTTACGTTGTGCTATTAAATGTAGTTGGAAAAGTATTTTCAATTTAAGTAAATTTTTAAACCATATTTGAATGCATATCATGTGCATTTGCATGCGAATCGCACCTTTGAATGGAATGCAATCCCAAGCCAACTCTTCCTGAATGATATAAATTAATTCACAATGTTTATTTTAAAAATATGTTATTATTACTATACAGCGTTACTATAGTATCATACAAGATGTACTCGTGGAAATGTACTGATAGTTGTACTCAGCTTTGAGCAATGTACTCGTTCTCAGCAATCACCAATGTACTCGTACTCATACTTTACTCAAGAAAATGTACTCGGCCCCAGGTCTGGCGTAATTGCAATGACACTTCTAAAATGTTTAAATCAATAACAATTACCCCATTTCAATTACGATTATATTAAATGTAATCGTAATTGAAATGGGGTAATTGCTGAAAACAGCATATTTTACGCAAATGTAACCAGAAAATATTATTATCCAGTAATAAATTGTATTCTGGAAATTAAGTGAAGTAATGTTTTCTACACAATTTGGTAAAAAATAACCACGTATGTAATACTCAGAACATTATTTAAAAAATCGGCCGATTCGGTGTCAGTTTCAAATTGACTAGGGATATTAATACAAAATTCAGATTGTAGAACTGTTTTTTAATGTTTATGGCAGAATGAGAAACTGAAATGTGAATACAGTTTCAAAATCGATAAAGAACTTCGAGATATGAGTTTTGGAAGACATCAACTTTAAATAAATTGTACAGCTCAGCCCGACTGTAGACCTAGTGCATTTGACATTGATTGGGATGTCAATAAAATATTCAATTGTAGATCTAGTTGTTAAAATAGTTTCATGAGATGACAGTATCCATGAAAACTTAAATGCGAAAGAAGTTTCAAAATCAATAAAGTACTTTTCGAGATATGATTTTTTAAAGATGTCAACATTTTACAAATGTTTTATATGCCAAGTCTGTGTTGCATTTGATACTGACTAAGATGTCAATAAAAAATTCAAATTGCAGACATGGTTTTAAAAATAGTTTATGATATCATAGTATGTATGATAAAATCAAATGTGAAAAAAATTTCAAAATCAAGAGTATTTTTTTAAATATAATTTTTGAAGACATCAAAATTAAGGAGTTTATGCCACGTTGGTGTTGCATTTGATATTGACTATGAATGTCAATAAAAATTCAAATTGCAGATCTATTTTTCGTTATATATTAGCAGCCGTGTCATAAGGAATTAAAATGTGAAAAAGTGTCAAGACATCAACTTTTTACAGATCATGCATTTTTGTATTAACCATTGCCTTTGATATTAACTATATTAATGCCTTTAATGTACATATTATATCTATGTTAGAAATTATTAATTCATATGTCATGAAAAAGTGTCAAGACATCAACTTTTTACAGATCATGCATTTTTTTATTAACCATTGCCTTTGATATTAACTATATTAATGCCTGAAAGAATGTGGTTTAACAACTCTAGAGACAAGGAGGTTAAGAGGAGATCAGATTGAAGTTTTTAAGATATTGAATGGGTATGAAAATATTGATAGAAATATGTTTTTCTCACTCAAGAAGGATAGCAGAACTAGAGGACATGAGGTAAAATTAGTAAAGGATCAATGTAGATTGGACATCAGGAAGCACTCGTTCTCACAGAGGACAATAAATGAATGGAACAAATTGTCTACAGATTGTGTAACTGCTAGCAGCGTGAATATGTTTAAAAACAAGGTTGACACATATCTCAGGAGGGCGGGCTATAAGTAGATGAACATTGTTGGACTCTCGATAAGCCAATGGCTTCCTTGTCCACTTGCCATCTGGGCCTTTGGCTTGGATGGCAAATCTTGTTAAATCTTTAATATACATATTATATCTATGCTAGATTATTATTAATTCATATATATGTCATGGAAAATCTTGCTGTGACACAATCATAAATATTCACTTGTTATTTTCAGACATTTATCCATAAAAGAAGTCTCGTACAATATGTTGACCATACAACATGATTATTATCAGGGTTCGAAATTAACGTCAGTCCCTCGGTCCGCGCCGATTTTGACGTCGGACCGACAAAAAAATTAAGTTACTGGTTCTGCAGTCCGATTATTCGCACGGGTCATTCGTTGAGATAATATGGTATTATTGCCGAAAGGCTGCGCCTGACTGATAGGCTGAAAGTACGGTGTCATTGATATGCGTGACCTGATTGGTCAAGATTTACAGAGATCACGCATCCTGGCCATGAAACTCCTCCTTGTCAACCATGTTGATATTTCTGTGAAACACAAACTTACTCAATAAATAATTTTTCCGGATAATTTTGTAGATTTGTTTGTGTAAATACACTTAGACTTAGGTGATGTACATATTAACTGTAAAAAACTAGCAACCATACATAGCGTTCTAGAGTAAAGTCTACCATGTCCTTGTCAAAGTTTGGCTTTACGGAATGCGAGCTGCCACCCCCTAAAAAGCAGAAAACAGACGAAGAGAAGCGTGAAGTCGGTCGATTGTATGACAAAGATAAACGTCAGAGGACATTCAAACATTCCTGGTTGGTGGAATTTTCTTGGCTAATATATGACCCAAATACAAACAAGATGTGTTGCCTCATATGTCGGTCTACCTTTGGTCCTCTTGCAGTAAATAAGCTGCCTGATCATGGGATATTTCGGAAATATTCCATTCCATAAATGACATATTAATCAAAATGTACAATTTTATTAAACAAATTAATAAAAATTTATAATTTTATTAAATATTACACAAACTTAAAAAAAAATCCCCCTTTACCCAATATTCCCAGGACTAGTAACTTTTCAGCAGTACCAGCAACTTTTTGAACTTGCTGGTCCTGTGCCGCAGCCTGTGGACCAGGAACATATTTTCATTAGAGGAAAACCCTGATTATTATGTCATGAAACATCTTGCTGTGACAAAATCATCAATATCCAAATGTCATTTTCTAATCAATCATTGTGAAATACACTAAACGGGGCTATATATGTGCTTTTAATGCAGAACATTAAGTATGTTTAAAAAGGCGCTCGCCACCAGGTAGCACATGCGTCATATTATCGCTCACAGTCCCATACTAACAACGATAACTGGAGGGTAGAATTACTAACCGTGAAAATTGCCACTTACAATATAGATATGTCGGTACCGATATGTCACATAATCAAATATTACAATCACTTCAACATAATTAATAATGCGATACAATAATATAAGGACAATGTAAAACCACCTTACGAATTTTTGCGATGTACAACAATTTGCAATCGAGCCACCTAGTGATACAACGCAATTTAATATAGGTGCTGCCACCTTGCGATTACCACAATGGTCATATATGGTTAAGACAATTACATGTGTATTTTTGTTATCTAGTGATAGTTTGGTCGCAGCAGTACCCAATCTATAAAGGACATAGACAAGCTAGAAAGAATATAACGAAGAGCAATTAAAATTATTCCAGAATTGAGAGACCTTAGTTACGAAAGTCGCTTATTACAATGTGGTTTGACAACACTTTCTTCTTCTTCTTTGCTGTCCATCGTTTTCGATGATGACATCAATGGAGGGGGTATCCTTGTGCTTTGCTCTTCGGTGAGAATTTAAGCCTATTTGTGCCACAAAACCTCTGCCGCAGTCATCGCAGAAGACGGTAGGCATAGAAGCACCTAGAAGGCCATGTCGACGATTGTGCTCACGTTGATATTTTTTAATTAACTTTTCTTCTATATGGATTTTTCCCTGATGTATGGCCCGCCTCCACTTTTGTCTGTCGTGCGCAATAGGTTCCCATGTGTTTACAGGGATGTGTGTTGTTTTGAGATGTCTTTTTAGCACATCTTTGTATCTCAAACGTTGTCCTCCACGAAGGCGTTTCCCCCTGGATAATTCCCCATAAAACACCGCCTTTGGGAGTCTATCGCTGCTCATTCGGGTAACATGTCCAGTCCAGCGGAGTTGGGATGCAGTCAGAATGGCTTCTATACTTGACATGTTGGCCTGTCTCAACACGTCTATATTTGAAATGTGGTCTTTCCATGATATCCGAAGGATTTGTCGTAGATGCCGGAGATGCACTTTGACAAATTTTCTGATGTGGCGACGGTAGAGAGTATACGTCTCAGCTGAGTACAGTAGTGTTAGCAGCACAATCGCCTTGTACACCTTGCACTTTGTGGAGATTGCAATGCCATGTTGTGACCATACTCGCTTCCAAAGTCCTCCAAAGGCTCCTGGGGCAGCACGTATACGGTTGTTAATTTCCATGTCGATGGTGTTGTCAGATGCAATCGTGCTGCCCAAGTATGTGAAATTATTGACTGACTTTAGTGGGGTGCCATAGATTTCAATGTGTGGACTGGTTGAAGTTTGTCCAGGTGGAGGTTGGTGGAGTGTTACAGTTTTCTTTGTACTAATCGTAAGTCCAAATAAGGTTGCAGCTTGTTCAAAGTGTTCACAAATCTCTTTGATGTCTTCTAGTGTGTGCGCAACAATAGCAGCATCATCTGCAAACAGCAGGTCACGAATGCAAAGTTCACGAGTTTTTGCGTTTGTTCTCAGTCTAGCCAAGTTGAATAACTGTCCTTCAGTTCTAGTGCGGATGAAAACGCCCATACTCAAGTGTTCCGATGCTGCAGATAGTACTGGTCCAAGAAAGAGAGTGAACAAAGTGGGTGCCAAGACGCATCCTTGTTTTAATCCATGACTGATTTCAAATGGATCTGTAATTGTTCCACCAACAGACACTGAACCAGCCATGCCATCGTGAAATTCCTGAATTAGCTTGACAAAGGTCTCAGGGCATCCATATCTTCTAAGTAAGATCCACAGGGTTGATCTGTCCACTGTGTCGAATGCCTTTGACAAGTCAATAAAAATCATATAGAGGCTTTGTTGTTGTTCAACAGCTTTTTCCTGTAGTTGCCGCAAGGTGAATATCATGTCAATTGTGGAGCGTGAGGTGCGAAACCCACACTGGCTTTCAGGGAGAATCGATTCTGCAATTGTTTGTCTTTTCAGAAGGATTTTTGCTAGGATTTTTCCCGCAGTTGAGAGCAGTGAAATGCCCCGGTAGTTCCCACAGTCACTACGGTCACCCTTCTTTTTGTATATTGCGATTATCAAAGCGTCTTTGAACTGCTGTGGTAATTCTTTTGCTTTCAAACAAGTAAGGTAGAATTTCAGGAGTTGAGTATGAAGCGCTTCACCTCCATATTTATATATTTCAGCAGGTATACGATCCAGTCCTGGTGTTTTCCTGACTTTGTTGATTTGATGGCAGCCACAATTTCCTCTAGTGTTGGTGGATTTGCAATGTCTTCCTGTGTTGGGTGTTGTTCTATCGTAGCAAGTGCTTCTTCTGTAGCAGTCGTTGGGCGATTCAGTAGCTCGCTGAAATATTCCCTCCATCTGGACACAATTTCTGGCTTCTCTGTGTAAACCTGTGAACCTTCTGCATCTCTAACTGGTGCAATAGCGTCTTTTGGGGACCATAGATCTGTTTGATTGCAGCAAAGAATCCTTTTGAGGAATTTTCATCAGCTAGCTGTTGCAGTTCGTCAGCTTTTTTGTCCCACCAGGCATTTTGCATCGCTCGTAGTTTTTTTGTAGCTTGGATTTTGCTTGTGCATAGCGCTGGTTTCGACTTCTTGTCTGTTGTGACAGCAATGCGTCATGTGCCCTACGCCTTTCATCCAGTAGCGATAATATTTCCTCATCATTTTCATCAAACCAATCTTGATGTTTCCTTGCTGTGTGTCCCAGTGTGTCAACAGATGTTTGGTATACTTTCTCACAGAGATTCTCCCACTGATCATTGATCGTGCCATCGCATGGAAGGTTTGTCATGTTGGCTTCCATATTTGTCATTAACAGTGCCTGCATCTTGCTGTCTGCCAGCTTACTGACATTTAGCTTCTTCATAGGTGTAGGGCCAGTTTTCCTAAGAGGTGGCTTGATATGGAAGTTGCACAGTGAGCGAATGAGGTAGTGATCGGTTGAACAGTCTGCACCACGCACTGCACGTGTACTTCCTATGTCAGCTAGGTCTACTGTTCGTGTTATTATGTAATCTATTAAGTGACAGCGTTTCGAACGTGGGTGTTGCCAAGAGTAGTACCAATGTTCAGGCATTTTGAAAAATGTGTTTGTGATCGCAAGTTTGAAATGCGTACATATAGAAAGGAGTTGTTCACCATTTGAGTTTGACATGTCCCTTCCAAACTTTTCCAAAGCTATTGGCCAAGACGTAGAGTCATCTCCCACTCTGGCATTGAAGTCTCCAAGTGTAATTACTTTATCAGTAGATGGGATCTTTTGGTGCGTTTGACCCAGTAGTTCGTAGAATTCTTCCTTTGCTTGATCTAGATTTGTCATAGTCGGTGCATAAGCACTGATGACGGTAGCATAACGGGTTATCCCTATAGGTATTCTGAGGGTGGTGAGACGTTCTGATATACCAGTCGGTAGAGTAGGGAGTTGTTAAACGAGACTATTGGCAATCGCAAATCCAACCCCTGCTTCTCTCCTTATCCCATGTTCTTTCCCTATCCAGAAGAATGTATGGTTCTTTTCTTGTAGTGTGCCTTGTCCTTCAAGACGAGTTTCTTGAAGAGCAGCTATATCTATGTTATAGCGATCAAGTTCTCGAGCAACTAGCGTTGTTTGCCTTTGAGGCCTGTCCGCATCTTTCAAGTCTAATAGGGTCTTCACATTCCATGTTGCTATTGATAGCTTCTTCTTCATTTGTTTCGTACCGCTGGTATTAGAGTCCCACCAGCCGCGGCATGCTGGTCAGGAGTCAAATTGAAGAAGCTTTGTTTACCCCACCTTTTCTAGGGGCGTCCCCGGATTGGGGCAGGCAGTGCATCCCTAGATAAGGCTGCCTGGTCGCCTGGACTGCTGCCCTGCATTGTTGTTGTTCATCAACAACACACGACCATCATATCCAAGCCGCCTATGTGTAGAGCTTCAGCTAATAGCTTCCAGTTACTCCAACCTGCCATCGTGGCGTTCACCCTGTCGCCATAGGACTTCTCCCAACATCTTCGCTCGCGCTCTTGTTTTAGGTGCCAAGACTGTCGCGCATCAGTATCAACACCCTCTGGACCAGGAAGACTTTTGTCCAGTGGAGCACTCCGTGCGACGACTAGAAGTCTAGTTTGTTGCCCAGCAGTGGAGAGAAGTTGCCTCCCACTCTTAGTTCTAGTGTCACCGTTGGTCAAGGTAAGTTGACTCTTCCGCCGGCACCAGATACGAGCATCGCTGCTGCCCGACACTGACTATTTACCCATAGTTGGGGTTTGGAATGGTGCCTGTCGGGACGTATCCACTCGACGGTGGGCCCTGCACACGACACGTCTGGGGCTCCAATCTGCTCCGAGATCTCTAGCACATTTGCCTGGGGCCGCAGGGTACCAGTATCCGCAGTGTACCACGAGGAGGTTGTGCAAGAATCTTGTCTATGGAGAGGCTATATACCAACAGGGGAGACTTACGCACTCGGCTCCCTTTTCACTCCAAGGAGCTATCTGGCATACCTGACTACACACCAGGAGACTAAGAGGAGACCAAATAGAAGTGTTTAAAATAGTGAACGGTTATGAGGACGTTGATAGGAATATGTTCTTCAAACTTAAAGAAAGCAGTAGAACCAGAGGACACAAAGCAGCATTAGTTAAGGAGCAGTGTAGGTTGGACACGAGAAAGTACTCTTTCTCACAGAGGGTGATAAATGAATGGAACAAACTGCCAAATTATTGTGTTAATGCTAGTAGTGTGAATATATTAAAACATATAATTGACAGATATTAAAATTTTGATAAGGGTGGGCTACACATAGATGAGAAAATTGTTGGACTCTCGATAAGCCAATGGCTTCCTTGTCCATTTGCCATCTGGAACTTCTTGTTTGGGATGGCAATCTTGTTAAATCTTGTTAAATGACAGTCCTCCTAATTAGCCCTAGAATTTGATTTCCTTTTGAAGCAGCAATCCCACATTGCTCTGAAACTTTCATGTCAGCACTAAATGTTACTCCTAAGTCCTTTTTTCTTGTGTGGTCCTACCTAGTACAGCATCCCCCATTTTACATTCTTCGTCCATGTTTCCATGTCCTATACGTATGTGTATACATTTACACTTCCCAAAATTTAAAAACATTTGCTGACCATTTAACTAATTTTTCTGACCATTTAACTAATTTATCTAGATCATGTAAACTTTGCTTATCTATATCATTAGTAACCTTTCTGAATACTTTTGTGTCATCAGCAAATTTGAGTACTTTGCTAGATATGTCATCTTACAAACCATTTATATATATATTAAAAACAGTATATAGCCTAATACTGATCCTGTGCTACCCCATTCAAAACCGATTTCCAGTTTGAAATCTCACCTTCTACCATTACTCTCTGTCTTCTGTGTGTAAGCCACTTTTTTATCCAGTTGATTACATCATTACATATACCATGGGCTTTTAGTTTAAGTAACAATCTTTGATGTGGCACTTCTTCGAAAGCTTTCTGAAAATCTAAGTAGACAACATCCACTGGTGAGTTCTATATCGATAGCGTCACTCGTCTCTTGCTGCAACTCCATGGCTACGAATGACGGTTCGTGTGGTGGTGGAATAGTGGTAGTGGTGGTGGTGGCGGTGGTGCTGCTGGTGGTGGTTGTGGTGGTGGTGGTGCTGCTGCAGGTGGTACGTGGTGAAGGTGGTGGTGGTGGTTGTTGTGGTGGTGGAGGTGGTGGAGTTTTTGGTTCGTCCCACACTCTCATATGACAGCGGCTTCCTCTTCACCTAAATAGCTGCACAGGCAATGTTCCACATCGCACAGGCAATAATCACAGGGTCCATCTTCGGTTGCAGTGGTGACGTCACACATGTCACCCGACATATCTGGGATTTCGGCAAGTCTTCATAGTTGCCTAAATAGCTGCACAGGCAATGTTCAACATCGTACAGTCAATATGTGCAGGATCTGCAGTGATGATGCCACACGGGCAAAAAAAGTGCACATTGCACAAACAATAGATGCAGTCGATCTACAGAATAAATAAATACAGTTAAGTACAACATTACGGGTCGCTTGTCGATCTCAGATTCCATCGTGTTCTCGTGACAACGTAGCTAGTGCTGTCTCTGTCGTAATGTCTTGCCACCACGACACCCCTCAACTTGGTCTCGACCATTGATTTTGGAGGCGCTAAGTAGTCTACGGTCTTCCCGTCGATGGACATAACATGATGCGTTCAGTTCTTTTATCTCGGTCATCGATGTGGCTCTGTTCATGTAGTCGTCAGCGTCTGTTATGTCACATTCAGGGTCGATGTCGTCGTCGTCTTCCCACATCTATTACGTCGTCGTCCGTTGTCAGATCGATGACGTCACACGGTTACCTGCAACGTCACACATCTCACAACGCCTCTACCTTACACCATCACCACTTCCACGCCCGTCAGTGTGTAGTTAATGTTAATAGACCTTTTCTAAATGTCCTTATCTTTTCCTCTACTCTCGCACCACGGATTATAGACATGGCTTGACAACGGTCTTCTTCGCTGTGCAGATATTCAAACACATTGGCGTCGAACGACAGCATTCATAGTTCAGTCGTGATTGCAAAGTGGTCAACCAACCTTTGTCAACCATGCATAGCACACAGGTACCCACCCGGACAGGCCAGTGACGACTTTCTTACCCGAATGGCACCCTATATACGTAGGTCCGCGGAGCCAAGCACGTACAACAATGACGACTGGTCTGCACAGGGCATATTCAATACTACTTGCCTCTTTCAGTTGCGACAGCTCCACCTCCAACTGTTGCAGTTGCTGCTGCTGCTGAGCCAGGTAAATCATAAAACATTTCTGCGCCATTTTCGGATGTCCAGAAGACACAAACATAGATTTGACCAAAGAGTATAATAATAAATCTATGACTGAATTGTGGGAACATTTCAAGCAGTGTTATACAACAAAAATATAGAGCCGGGATCTAGATTAAAACCTCCATAGATATAACTCTTTGCAAAAGGCAAAAAAACAAGTAAACGTTCAAAACAAGTAGTGGCAAATAAAAGTGGGCTTTCAGTTGATCATATAACCTATGATTTACAAACAGAAACGCTACAGACTGAAAGGACGCAAATTGCACTATGAAGAAAAGTTGGTCGACCAAATAAAAGCTAATGATAAAAGATTCTGGAACTATACTAGACACTTTACCAAAGCATCGTCAACAATTAGTGATCTTACTTTTGAAGAACTTTTCAGATGATAACAATAAAGTAAAAATATTAAACATTTATTTCATTTCCCGAGCCAGAATTACTACATTCTCTACTATCAACTTTAGATACCAATGCAAAATGTACACTGTACAATTTAGAAATTTTACCCACCGAAGTAAGTTAACTAATTTGAAACCGGACAGAGCTAGTGGTCCAGACTTATTAAAGGTAAATGTTTTAAGAAACTACTGAGCCTTTTATATTCCTTTAGCGTTTGATATTCCTTTTGCCTTTGACATTCCTTTATACTATGTACTTAACAAATCCACACAAACAAGCCAAATACCACAAGATTGGAGGGATTCAAATGTAACACCAATCCACAAAAAAGGCACACGAAACAAGTGCAACTATTACATATCAGTGTCACTCATATTGCATGTGGTTAAACTACTGGAAAGAAACAAGACCGTTTGCTTACTTTGACTTTTCAAAGCCATTGGACACTGCATCTCATAAACGATTGATATATAAATTAAGTCAATATGGTATTAAAGGCAAATTGGTACTATGGATTCAATCTTTCCTAACATGTAGAAGGCAGAGGGTAGTCCAAAGAAATGTTCATTCATCATGGAAAAATGCCAGAAGTGGGATCAATTCTATGGCCGTTACTATTTTGTTATTTTTAAACGATCTACCCGACTCAGTCAAGGCAACGGCCAAACTGATACACAGATCTGGTCAAATATATCTGCATTAGCTGACTGTGAAGCTCTCCAAGGTGATCTAAGCAAATTTGCAGTTTGGTCAAAAACTTGGTCTATTAAACTTCAATGCCACAAAACGCGTAGTCCTTAAAATAAGACAACGCCTTAGCTATTCACACTAATTAATGGAGAATATTGAAGTTGTAGAAGAGCAAAAGTATTTCGGAATCACCATCTGTGAAAACCTAAAACCAAGCACCCACGTCAAATATAACACAACAAAGGCAAATCATAGGATAGGACTAATTAAGCGATGCTTTGAAAGTAGATAGGAAAATATTATAAATACCTTACACGAATCAATGATACGACCAATGATAAGACCAGTACTTATGCATCGCCTGTTTGGAACCCTTTCTACAGAAAGGATGTAGATGAATTTAAGAAAGTTCAGAAGAGAACACTGAAACTCAGCAGAAAACTTATCGAATCAATTCCTTTGGAAAAGAGACGACTTGAGGCGGACCTCTGTGAGGTATATAAATATCTCAGTGGCCTAAACAGGAATAACCAAGAACATTTTCCTATCGATGTAGCAGCAATCTGAACACCTTCAAAACGAAATGAAAAAATTTGAAAAGAACAGTAGGCTGACCAATTCTTGGCGTCAGAAAAACTAACTCAGTGAAACAATGCAACTCAAGTCGTCCTTTATGTTTTGTTGGAGGGCATGCTATGGCTTCCACACATTAATGCATGCAGATCAATTATGAATGTGTATATAAAGCAGGAGATACAACTTATTTTAACACAAAGAAAGCTTAAAGCACGGTATCAAAGATTAAACTGTGCCGACTTTGCGATCTGAAAAAGTAACGGGACGTGAGTTTCGTGGATGCAGTTCCAGATCTGTGGAATAACAAGTAAGTGGCAATGTGCGAACTGACCAGTGAGAACACTTTGAGTGGACTTTAAATTTAAAAACTAGAAATGCTATTAGAGGTTATTTCATATATTTTATCGCCAAGCTCTTATCTAACCTATTGGTCATTCAAGACAATGTTTAAATTTAATGTGACTAAATATAATATAATTGCAGTGTAATTATTTAAATACATACCCAACTGTTATCCACCAAAGACAGAACTGACGACGGACCCGATGGGTAGACATATTATAAGGAGACTTCAATGGCCTAACTGAACTGATGATGGACCCGATGGGTAGACAGATTGTAAGGAGAATTCAATTGCCTAACGGAGGTTGTGGCTATAAATCATCATTATCAACATTGCCTACATACTATAATAGCAAATGGATACAATGAAGAAATGTCTTAAATATTTGTATATCCCAATAAAAATAAATCATATTATATAAATCTGAATATGAGTATACTGGAAGTAAATGCACGAAGTTGATTTAAACCACGATGATTAAAATCAGTGATAATACAAATAATTATACAATCAAGAACATCAGTAATATATTTTTAATTAGATACACATTCAATGTATGCAATTCAATTTCACAAAATCATTAATTGAAAAGAAATAACACGCAAGTTGCACATCAACTCTTTATTGCAAAAATGACAATCCCCGCCTTCTCCCGATTAAATAAGTGAGACAACATCAACCTTCAGTAAGTACACTACAGCATGATAAGTAAACACGTAATGTAAACCAGCGAACAGCCACACTGTAAAACTATTCCATGAGAAATAAATAGAGGTTGCTATCCATAACGTAGAGAGAACTCCATGTAGCTTAAACATATGATATCGCTCTGGTGAAACAAAGAATATGACCATCAACGGTCGTACACAAACAACTACGTCACAGCCTTGTGCAAGAACCTCTTGCTTAAGAAACTATGACAAACGGGAGTCTGATATAAAGTATACAATAGTCCTTTCTAGGCCGCGGTTCTGGAGGAAATATTCACACTGATCAACAATTATTTGTCTTGTGACCTCTACATCACGACTGAAAATTGTCACATTTGTCGAATTTCTCCCCACAGCTAATCTCCATTATGTATAAAATGTGTCACATAGGAGTCACAGTTATAGGGTTTGTACCAGTATGCATATGGGTTTGCAAATGATAATATAAACGACTTCTCTATAGAAAGTGGCATCTCAGGTATCACATTTAAAGATATTCTCCCCTTTATTAGAACGTACCGTTCTTCACCTTACTACCATATATGGACTATGATCCACAAGAGTCGAACTGCAATGGCTTTAAAAGTTTAAGCCACCAGTGTATGGAACATTTTTCCATAACCATCACATTTGAATAATTTCTCAACAGTACAAATGCGCACATTCACATTTAAAGTACTTTTATTTATAAACTATTCCAACAGGTGTCACAAACGAAGGATTTATTCAAACTACAACTTTCTGAGAATTTGCACCACAGGTATAATATATATATATTTATATATTCCATGGATAATCACATTACTAGGGTTTCTCCCAAATATGGACACGGATATGTTTCTTCAAATTACCACTTTGTGAGAATTGTGCACAACATGTATCACATTTGTAGGGTTTCTCCCCAGTGTGGATACGGACATGTGTCTTCAAATGACCACTTCTTGAGAATTGTGCACAACAGGTATCACATTTGTAGGGTTTCTCTCCAGAATGTATACGGACATGTGTCTTCAAATTAACACTTGTTGAGAATTGTGCACCACATTTACTACATTTGTAGGGTTTCTCTCCAGTATGGATACGGACATGTGTCTTCAAATGACCACTTTGTGAGAATTGTGCACAACAGGTATCACATTTGTAGGGTTTCTCCCCAGTGTGGATACGGACATGTGTCTTCAAATTACTACTTGATGAGAATTGTGCACAACAGGTATCACATTTGTAGGGTTTCTCTCCAGAATGTATACGGACATGTGTCTTCAAATTAACACTTGTTGAGAATTGTGCACCACATGTACTACATTTGTAGGGTTTCTCTCCAGTATGGATACGGACATGTGTCTTCAAATAACCACTTCTTGACAATTGTGCACCACATGTACTACATTTGCAGGGTTTTTCTCCAGTATGGATACGGACATGTCTCCTCAAACCACTACTTACTGAGAATTGTACACCACAGGTATCACATTTGTAGGGTTTCTCCCCAGTATGGATACGGACATGTTTCTCCAAACTACTTTTTTTTTAACACTGTGCACCACATATATCACATTTGTAGGGTTTCTCCCCAGTATGGATACGGACATGTGACCTCAAAGTACTACTTACTGAGAATTGCGCACCACAGGTATCACATTTGTAGGGTTTCTCTCCAGAATGGATACGGACATGTGTCTTCAAACTACCCCTTTGTGAAAATTGTGCACCACATGTATCACATTTGAAAGGTCTCTCCCCAGTATGGACATGGACATGCCTATTCAAACTACCAATGTGTGAGAAATGTGCACCACAGGTAACACATTTTAAGGGTTTCCTGCCTGTGTGAGAGCATACATGTTTTGTTAAACCATGACTACTTAGAAACCGATTTCCACATGTGTCACATATGATAAGTTTCTCAAAGGTATCAGTGTGCACAGTTAAGGGCATATTTAAATACTACTGTTTCTTACCTGTTCCCCCATTAATCACATTTGAAGTGCATTTCGACAGTCCAAATAGTATTTCTTCAAAGGACAACTGGAACTAAGCTGTGTTCCACAGGTGTCACACCTACACAGTTTATCACCAGTGTATCTGCACATATGTACTAAGCCACCATTCTGTAAAATCCGTTTTCCAGAATGTCACATTTGAATGTTTTCTCACCGGTGTGTGTGTATGTGCACCTTTAAGCTGTTGCTGTCCAAATAGCCTTTTCAACAGATTTCACATTGATGTGGTTTCTCACCAGTGTGAGTGCACACATGTACATATATTAAAGAAGTCCGCATTTGATGGATTTTTCGCCAATGTTAGTTTGCATGCGTAACTTTAAAAAGCTAATCTGAAAAGACGGTTTTTGCATTTGTGTCACTTTGAAAGGGTTTTGCACCAGTCTGGGAGTGCAAATGAGTTTTTATGTTACAACTGTGTGAAAACTATGTCACAGCTGAATGGTTTCCCACCAAAGTGGTTTCTCTTGTGCATCAATCCAAAGATGTGGATATTGTGTGACTTGGCTCGATGTCCTATACTGTGTTGGTGCACTGTCGCTTTCTGTTGGAAATGTCCCCAGTGAAACCAGTAGAACTGGACATTTGTTATTGTCAACGTTAGTGAGTCTGCAGGTTTAACAAGATTTAACAAGATTTGCCATCCAAGCCAAAGGCCCAGATGGCAAGTGGACAAGGAAGCCATTGGCTTATCGAGAGTCCAACAATGTTCACCTACTTATAACCCGCCCTCCTGATATATGTGTCAACCTTGTTTTTAAACATATTCACGCTGCTAGCAGTTACACAATCTGTAGACAGTTTGTTCCATTCATTTATTGTCCTCTGTGAGAACGAGTGCTTCCTGATGTCCAATCTACATTGATCCTTTACTAATTTTACCTCATGTCCTCTAGTTCTGCTATCCTTCTTGAGTGAGAAAAACATATTTCTATCAATATTTTCATACCCATTCAATATCTTAAAAACTTCAATCTGATCTCCTCTTAACCTCCTTGTCTCTAGAGTTGTTAAACCACATTCTTTCAGGCGTTCTTCATAACTAAGGTCTCTAAGTTCTGGAATCATTTTAGTTGCTCTCCTTTGTATGCGTTCAAGCGTATCTATATCCTTCTTACGATATGGTCTCCATGCTTGTATACAGTATTCTAAATGAGGTCTAACTATTGCTTTATAAAGAGGTATAATTAACTTTTTTCCCTTATATGTTATGTTTCTTCTAATCAATCCAAGAATTTGATTACCCTTTGAAGCTGCAATACCACACTGCTCTGAAACTTTCATATCAGCGCTTATTGTAACTCCTAAGTCCTTTTCTTTTACAGCAGTACCAAGAACAGTAGCTCCCATTTTATAGTTTACATTCAAGTTCCCATGTCCTGTATGTAGGCATTTACATTTCCCAAAATTGAACAGCATCTGCCATTTCTCAGACCATTTCACTAATCTGTCTAGATCGTTTTGTAAATGTTGTTTATCACCATCAGTATTAACCTTTCTAAACAGTTTTGTGTCGTCCGCAAATTTCAGTACGTTACTTGTTATACTCTCGTCCAAGTCATTGATATAAATTAAGAATAATATAGGTCCTAATACTGATCCTTGAGGTACCCCACTCAAAACCGATTTCCAATTTGAAACTTCGCCATCTACTACAACTCGTTGTCTTCTGTCAGTCAGCCATTGTTCTATCCAGTCAGTTATGCTATCCCCGATACCATGGGCTTTTAATTTAAGTAGCAATCTTTGATGTGGCACTTTGTCAAAAGCTTTCTGAAAATCTAAGTAGATAATATCTACTGGCGATCCCATGTCTATCCACTTAGTGATTTCTTCCAAAAAACATAACATATTTGTTAAGCATGACCTCGCTTTAAGGAATCCATGTTGAGATGAATTTAATAATTTATGCTTAACGAGGAAGTCCACCATATGGTCTTTAATTAACCTTTCTAATAATTTACAAATCACTGACGTTAAACTCACTGGTCTGTAATTCTCTGACTTATTTCTCGAACCCTTTTTAAATAATGGTATGATGTTTGCTTCTTTCCATTCAAACGGAACAACTCCCTCTTTTAATGACAAGTTGAATACTCTTGCAAGTGGTATACTGATTTGATCTACTGTTTCCATTAGTAATTTTGGAGGAATCCCATCCACTCCCGGTGATTTGTTATCCTTCATTGCCTTTATTTTCCTAGCTACCAATTCTGGAGTTACAACTAACGGTCCTAAATAGTCAGATTTAGCCCCCTGAAATTTAGCATCAGCAACTGGTAATGAACTAATATCTTCTTTTGTAAACACTGAACTGAAGTAACCATTTAGGTCTTCCGCCATTAAAAACCCCTGTGATATTATATTTCCAGCACTGTCTTCTAGAGGTCCAACCTTGTCTTGTACGTTTTGTTTACTCCTGACATATGCATAAAAACTCTTGCTGTCAGTTTTTATGTTACATGCCAGGTTTTGCTCATAGCTTCTTTTAGATTGTCTGATTTCAGTTGTAGCTGCATTAAGTGCCTCTTTGTATTTTGCATAGTCTTCTTCCTTTCTGGTACGCCTATAAACCCTCCACATAGTTTGTTTTAGCATTATTTTTCTAATTGCCTCTTTTGACAAGTGTTTCTTTCTACACCGTTTTCCTTGTTTTCGGAAGGGAACAAATTTATCAATGATACTCTCAATTTCATATTTTAGAATATTCCAACATTCAATTGCAGTCTTATCCATCAGCATGTTATTCCAATCTAGCTGTGCTAAGTATTTTCTCATATCTTTGTAGTTACCTTTGTGGAAGTTTCTCTTGTACGTTTTCTTATTTTTACTTTCTGATTTTACATTGATGTCAAAATGTATTTGATTATGGTCACTATTACCCAATGGTTCAAATATTTTTACATTGTCCACTAATTCTTGTTGTGATGACAAAACTATATCTAATACATTTTCTCCCCTGGTTGGTTCTAGTACGTGCTGAGTAAGAAAGCTATCCTGGATTAAACATAGAAATTGTTGATCCTCAATCCCTGTGCTCTCTAGAGAATTCCATTGTATGTGTCCATGGTTAAAATCTCCCATTATGATACATTCCCCTTTACTAACTTCCTTTATAGCGTTTTTTATTTTTGTGTTGTCCTCTTCGTTTATGTTTGGACTTCGGTAAACTAATCCAATAGTTAATTTTGAATTTCCTGAAACAATTTTGCACCAAACAGCTTCATCGCAATCTGCTTCCCTTTCTAGTTTTATTTCATAAGCCTGAATAGATTCTTTAACATATAAAATAACTCCCCCGCCCCTTCTTCCTATTCGATCTTTCCTAAACATTACGTATCCTGTCAGTCCTAATTCAGCATCTGTTATATCTATGTTAGCCCATGATTCAGTTATACCAATTATGTGAGGGTCAATATCTTCTACCATAATGTTTAATTCGTTTTTCTTATTTACTATGCTCCTTGCATTTAAACATACGCATCTATAACCTTTTTCAGAGATGATTTTCGGATGATTTGATATTGGTTTATCTGTGCTAGTGGCCTCTTGTTCTGCTTGAGACACCTCTAGGTAACCCCCCTGCACTTCTAGTTTAAAGAATGTTTACTTCCAAAAATATTTGTCATTGTACCCAAGTCGCTATCTACTGCTGCTGAAAGTTTGTCCGCGAATACTGCCGCCCCCTTTCCACTTAAATGAAGCCCATCCTTCATGTACATATCAGCTCTCCCAACAAAACTTCCCCATAAATCCACAAATCCAACTTCCTCTTCCCTACACAGCCTCTGGACTAACATGTTAATTGCCATCCCCCGACAATTTCGATATTTATGACCCCTCCTGCCCATTACAGGTAAAATCCCTGACAGTATTACCTGCTCAACCCGCGTCTGTTTTAGTGTTCTGACCAACTGCCTATATTTCCTAACTATGGCAGTTGTACCCTCCCTCTCTACGTTATTTGTCCCTACATGTACTAAAACAGATCCACCCTTACCCGAGCCTACGATGTTTTTTACCCTCTCAGTTATCGCCTCTATTTTGGCTCCAGGCAAGCAGACCACCACATCATCTCCCTTGTTTAAGACTCTGTCGGTCTTCCTAACTATCGAATCCCCCACAAACACCCTCGCTCTCTTCCTCACCCCCTCTATCACTGCTGCAGAATAACTCTTCCTTTCGATCCCCTCCATCACATTCTGTCCTGACCCCTTCCCTTCCGTCTCCCCCACTCCCTTCTCCTTCCCTCCTGTCTCCCCTACTCCCCTCTCCTTCACTCCGGTTGTTTTCCCTCCCGTCTCCCCCACTCCCTTCTCCTTCCCTCCTGTCTCCGCTACTCCCCTCTCCTTCACTCCGGTTGTCTTCCCTCCCGTCTCCCCCACTCCCTTCTCCTTCCCTCCTGTCTCCGCTACTCCCCTCTCCTTCACCCCGGTTGTCTTCCCTCCCGTCTCCCCCACTCCCTTCTCCTTCCCTCCTGTCTCCCCTACTCCCCTCTCTTTCACCCCGGTTGTCTTCCCTCCCGTTCCTTTCCTTCCCGTCTCCTTACGTCCTGTCTCCCTATGACCTGTCACCTTCCCTCCTCTCAGCTTCCTCCCAGGCTGAGGTGAGCTCTCCCTAGCATCTCTTGTGTCTTTCCCCACTTTATCGTCTACTGTTCCCTCACCGGAACTACCGGCACAACTCCCCTGTTCCCTTCCCACCATTGCCACAACGAGCAGCCTCAGCTCTTCCAACTCCACCTCTAGTTCCTTCATCCTTGCGCATCCCCTACACTCAAAACTAAAACTATCTGCCTGGACCTCAGCCCAGGACTTCTCGCACCCAGACTTGACGAAATCTACCCAGTTACTACAACTGCCACAAATTAAGTGCCTTGTGGCCTTTAACTGCCGTTTGCACGGCGCCATCATACAATTTAGTTTTAATTAGTTTGCTACGTTAGCCTTGAATAAGGCTGTTTTTGTGATCAAAAGAACACTTTAGGCTAACAATCCTGCCACCTAGCGAATACGGAGAACACTGTGTAACAAAACAACGAAGTCAGTGTGTACTAATTTACGCTAAAATCCTGCTGTTAATTCCTTTTTACCGAAAACGTTGACTACCACTATGTCAGATATTACCTTATGTATGTAATTTAAGTAAATAAATCACTTTATCTTATATATATATTAGCTAATGTAAACGATAGCTCGATGCACGGGTTGAATGACCTGTAAACAAACTCCCTTTTATCACTCGTTGAGTTTGAATCCGGGAAAAAAAAATACTACCTCTGTTAACAACAACGGTTTCTTAATATGTCTACAAGAAGTTGGTGAACAATATATGTATAATACTAATTCTAACCAATATTCACTGTTACTGACTATTCACTATGTTATCTAAATTTTCGAATTGTAAACACCCCTATTAACGCTCGCTGAATTCCCTGACAGAATCCGAAACTAACTTACTCTAAAATACTCCCTCTGACTAATAATTAACAAAACCTGTTTCCTAATATATGTCTACAATACGTTTGTGTATAATATATATGCAATAGTAATACTTATTCTATTTGATATTCCACGTATTTCTGTAAATGATCTACACCAAATTCAAGTCGCTGCACCAAGTCCAAGCACCAAAAGGTTCAACAGTTCATTGTAGACACTTCTGACGCAAACAGCTGTCCACACGCATCAGTCACCTGAAACAACATAAATGTCATGATAAGAAGACAGAATTAAATACAGTATTAGACATAGCGTCAACAGCTTTAGCACTAGCCCAGAGTATAATGGCAACTGGGTACAATTTTCAATGTGTATGTTTAGTGCAATTTTAAGAGCCAAATTATACAGTAACAAATATATTGATATTATATGTCTGATCCCCATTTCAATGGGACCAACAAAAGTGGCTACTGTATGACGTATAGCCCAAAACTGCAACCCTTAAAATGTAATGGACTTTTTATTAAAACTCTAACTGTTATCAATTTAAAGTGAAACAAAAATCATTGTTTTGAGTTAATGCACCTATAAGAGTTACAAAAATATAACTATTTGTGACTACAATTAAGAATATCAGGCCAGTGGTTTACTATGAAAACACACAACAGTTTAATTTCATTGGCCGCGACATACTGTCAGTTAACCCCATGTCACGAGTGTGGGTAGCGTATCAAAATTCGCTTGTCAAATGTAAATATATTTTATACACATCTTCATATACTTGTCAATAGGATATGGCCATTTGCGTTGAAACTCTGGTGATGTAACATATGTTGGCCTTTGTTTACAATTACTAAACTAGTCCTCTTGGTGACTAATTACCACGTTTGTTTGGGACTTTACTTTGGTTCTATGTATAATGACTTCCCTGAAGACACCATTTGTAGTATAATTTCCTGATTTCTACAGAGCTAAGTATGTGTTTATCTGTCTCGCTGGTTAACATGTAAGTCCTCATGACCACAATCTCCCACTTTTAGAACACATTCTGAGTAAACCCCTGGCATAGCATTCTTGATTTTACTGTTAAGAAGATAGAACAAGTGGACAAGGAAGCTATTGGCTTATTGAGAATCCAACAACTGTTAATCTGTATATAACCCACTTTTCTGAGATTTGGTTAACTTTGTTTTTAAATATATTTACACTGCTACCATATATTCAATCTGTAGATAAATTGTTTAGTTTATTTACTGACCTTTGTGAAAACACACACTTCCTGATATCCAATTAATAATAACCCTTTACCAATTATACTTCGCGTCCTCTAGTTCTACTATCTTGGGTGAGACAAAATGTTCCTATCAATATTTTCATACTAATTCAATATCTTAAAAATTTTAATTTGATCACCTGTTAACATCCTTGTCTCAAGAGTTGTTAAGCTTGTATACAGTATTCTTAATGAGACATAACTACTGCTTCTTACAAAGGTATCACTAGTATTATACTAAGTGGTGGGATATCTCCCCTTAAATTCATGTCCAACAGTTATATTGAAAGTGCTTAAATGCCTGTCCAAAGCCCTTTGAGAAAGTCCCAAGCCCAAAAGTTCTTTAACCATGTCTGGGTGAATGCATCACCTGGAAACTGTCACACGTCACAGATGATGGGACTGTTAGTGTTATATGAAACAACATCAAAGTAGAGGCAATATTAGTGACACTGTCAAAAGTCTCAGATGATAGCAGTGTCACCTGAAACAACACATAAGTATCTAGAGACAAAGTGGATGACACTGTCACAAGTCACAAATGATGGTATTGTCCTATATAACAATCAAACAAAGCTATATATGATGACACTGTCATCTGAAACAACATATAAGTAGAGGCAAAGTGATTGACACTGTCACAAGTTACAGACATGGGACTGTCATCTAAAACAACATGATATGTATTTTATTTTGTCATCTTGTTACATAACATTTGCAACAATTTATCAATCTATAAAACACAAAAATCAACACATTAGAAGCAATAGTATTAATGAACATCAGATATGTCATTTGACATTATTTCAGTCAAAGTCAATAGGGGGCCGTCTAAAACGCAGGCACTAAATGGCGGACAAGGCAGGCAAGATTTAACCATGCAGGAATCAACGATGCATACATAAATCTCTCACTCACTCACTCACTCTCTGTTATTGTTAATACTTTTCTTGCGTGCGGACATTGTGATTTCTTTTATCAATATTTTAACAACATTTAACATAGCAATTGTTGAGGGCTATCAAACATTATTAATATATTTTGTACAAATTTTAGTTTTATTCTCTCTGAATTCTGATGATTGCAAATAAAATAAAATTATTATTATTACTATTATTAATAAAACACAGAAGTTATTTAATATGACAGGAATAAACAGTGTTCACAAGCTGACGTGTAGGTAGGTCTCTAATGTTAAATCAATCAATTCTGCTTTGGAATCAATCTACGACTGATTGCTCTTTTTTATGACGTGTCAGGGTTGAAAAAAATCATGATTTAAAAAAATCTGACTTTTTATTTAAATCAGATTTTTTTATTGATTTTTTTTAAAATCTGGTATATAAACATTTATTTTGATGTTTATACTCATAAACTCTTTCAAACGTGTTCTATTCAAATCGATTGGGGTACTTGTCTTAACAGAGGGTACATGATTTTTGTTTATATACAGTTATATAATTATAACATAGTTTGAAAATATATGTATACATGTATAATAATATATTTTATTTGATATAGCACCATATCTAATTTTTAATTGTTAATGGCACTCATTGGGTCGAATCCACCCATTAGAAAATGTCCACAAGGCCTCGCCCCCTGTAGTTGCATAATCTGTTTTGGAAAGGAAAGCATGCTGTGCCTCTGTGGCTGTAGCCCTAATAATTATTGTTTGCTGAGCTGGTGGATTAGCACTTGTCCAGGGCTCTGCCTACTTTAAGGGTCTCTAACCAGAGTGCAAACTGGTACAATATTAGTTTGTAGCTCAGACTGTCTCACTTGAGTCAACATACTGAATTGGTAACAACTAGCACAAGCTCTAAGTGGACTTTAACTCAGGGCTTCTGAATTGAAAAGATACTTCCTCTGGAAGAAAAGTTTGTGTGGCTTCACTGCATTCTAAAAGGGAATAGCTCAAACAAACACAAAACGTTGTTTATCTTCATGCTTGCAAAAAACTATTTGTGTTAAATTCATATATATCAGCGTTTAAAAAATCATAAATACTTTTTTTATTTAAATCATGATTTAAATCAAACAACTGTGGAACATGTACATCTATCATAATTTGGTGACTTTTAAATCAATATCCTCTAAACAAGCCAGACCACAGTTTCACTTCCTGTGTTGTTTGCATTTCAGAAACTGCATTTAATATGTGCTTCTGCTTAAAGATGTCTGTTAGGTCAAGGCACTAATCAAGTCATCGCCATAGAATTTTGCTCGTGCCTGGCCGGCCCTCTGCATTGGAAACTGCCAGCAATCCTGAAGGAGTGATTTGGTGGTTTGGTGTCAAAATCATCCTGAATTAGCCATGGCAATCAAACCCCAATGCAAATCCCACTGGGTTCCTGTTGGATTGCTGCATCTGATAGTTTGTGGAAATGGTGGCCGGCCTTGAAGTCGCCAACTTTCATCTTAATTCCACCAGTAGGTGGACATTTCTCCTCACACTTTCTGCTATTAATAATATTATAATATTCGTACAAACTGATCAAGTGAGTGGGTTAGGGTTAGGGTTGAACTTCCTGTTTATGGTTTCACACGAATGTAGGGCATATTAAATTATGAAATTCATATGACGCGACATTAATGCTATTGAGCAGGATATTCACAAGTTTGTTTGTAGAAGATATTGGCTGTCAAATAGTGCATTTTGTTGATAGTTTAATAGGCATAGGGATTTATGGAAATTTTTCTGCTATGAGTCACATGGATATTGTCGTAAACATTGACGGGCATCGCACGAACGGGTGGTTAAAAAGAGATGGTAGTTGCTGTGAAAAAATTTCAGAATTGTTGATGGTCCAATTTTCTTAGAATCAGAGAAAACGTTAGCATGGCCACCAATGGCAATGCAATGTTACACTGTGCTGTGCCTAGGCTATGGTCTGACGACTAAAATTTTTCTCATTTTACAAATGTGAAATTGTTATTTAGCCTTTATTATATATTTTTTAATATTGATAAAAATCACGATGGATACACGCACGCACGAAATGCAACAACAACACATGTAAAGAGGGAGTACATCAATTCTTGCCCGCCTGTAAGGAGGCCATAGCCATAGGCAGACATAGTGAATGTAGTTACTATATTATCGCTCACAGACAGCTGTCTGGTAGACATACTAACAGTGAAGCCTGTCACCTCCGACATACATATGTCACATGATAAAAAATTGCACTCACTTTAACTTAAATAAAAATAAGATACTATGGCATAAAGACAGTGTAAAACGACCTTACGAATGTTTGCGATTTTCAACAATTTGCAATCGTGCCACATAGGCTAGTGCTACAACTCGGTATAGTAAAGGTGCTGCCACCTTGCGATTATCATACTGGTCATGTGGTTAAGAGAAGATCTAATTGAAGTATTTAAAGATATTGAATGGATGTGAAAATATTGATAGAAATATTTTTTTCTCAAGAAAGATAGTAGAACAAGAAGACATCAGGCAACATTTAGCAAAGGATCAGTGTAGATTGGACATGAGGAATTACTCGTTCTCACATAGGACAATTAATGAATGGAACAAATTATTTACAGATTATGTTAATGCATGCTAGCAGCGTGAATACGTTTAAAACCAAGTTTTACGCATATATCAGGATGGCAAGTTACAAATAAAAAAAGTTGAACTCTAGACAAGTCGATGGATTCCTTGTCCACTTGTCAACTGGGCCTTTCTCTTGGATGGCCATGCATATTGTTAAATCTTTTTATTACCTGGTAAACTCGATCATCATATTTTAGATTGGACCTCCACCAATCCCATCTCCCACCTATTATTGAGGCCAACCCCCATAGATACGGACATGTGTTTTCAAACTACCCGTTTCAGAAAATTGCGCACAACAGGTGTCACATTTGTAGGGTTTCTCCCCTGTATGGATACGGACATGTAACTTCAAACTACCTTCTTTGCGATAATTGTGCACCACAGGTATCACATTTAAAAGGTCTCTCCCCAGTATGGATACGAAGATGTGTCTTCAAACTACCATTTTCTGAGAATTGTTCACCACAGGTATCACATTTGTAGGGTTTCTCCCCAGCATGGATTCGGGCATGTTTTGTTAAACCATTACATCATAAAAAACGATCTTCACATGTATCACATTTGAAAGGTTTCTCCCCAGTGTGATGTCCACATGTGTCACATATAAATATAATACAACTGTGCGAAAACTTTATCACTTTTTCCCACCACAAAGGATGATGTCACAGTTTTCTCTTGTGCATGAAGACAAAGATGTGGACATTGTGTGACTTGGCTCGATGTCCTACACTATGTTGGTCCACTGTCCATTTCTGTTGGAAAGTGGTGTCACAATCCCCGGTGAATTGTGTTTTTCTCAACGTGAGTGAGTCTGCAGGTTCATCCGTTCATTGTAGACACTTGTGACACAAACAGCTGTCCACACGCATCACAGTCACCTGAAACAACATAAATGTCAAGACAAGAAGACACAGAATTAACGACAGTATCAGATATAGCGTCAACAGCTTTAGCACTAGTCCAGCGTCTACTGGCAGCTGGCCAGGATTTTCAATGTGCATGTTTAGTGCAAGTTTTACAGCCAAATCATAGAGCAAAAATATATTGAGAATGTGTATGATCCCCATTTTAAAGGACCAACAAAATTGGCTACTGTATGAAGTATAGCGCAAAACTGCAACCCTTAAAAGTTAATGTTTTTTTAAATTAAAACTCTGTTATCACGGGTTAATTTAAAGTGAAACAAAAGTCATTGTTTTGAGTTAATGCACATATAAGACTGACAAAAACATAACTATCACGCCAGTGGCTTACTAGGAAAACAGAGAACATCTTAGTTTCATTGGTCATGACATACTGTCAGATAACCCTGCCATGAGTGTGCAAACATTAGTTGTGTACTTGTGGTCATTGCCAGCCACAACATGCCTAACAGAGTTCTTTGATTCATATCATATATATTTAATGCTTATATTTCTTTTTTCTTGTTATGTTGTGGTATTAAATGGAGTTTGAAAAGCATTTTCAATTTAAATACATTTTAAACCCACATTTGAATGCATATTCTGTGCATTTGCATTTGAATGTGAATCACACATTTGAATGGAATGCAACCCACAGTTTGGTCCAAATTCTCCAAAACAAAGAGTTTTTTATACAAATAATACAATTTTCGCTCAGCGGATTTTGATGAAGTGCCTATTATAAGAAGTCTCGTACAATATGTTGACCATACAACATGATTATTCTGTCATGGAACATCTTGCTGTGACAAAATCGTGAATATCCACGTGATTTTCTCAATCATCATTGTGAAATACATTAAACGGGCCTATATTTGTGTTTTTAATGCACAAAATGTATGTGCATTAAAGCAGTTCTTTGGAAATTGTCATCTCTTTATAATGTACAAAATTATTCATTAACACTGTTAATATAACTAATTCATGCAATTCTATGCATTTACTTTATTAGAATTATGTTATTATTAATCACTAATGACCATAACAATATATCGATATCATAACTCCGCGTACGCGGAGTTTCTACTTCGCGCCAGCATTCATGATCCATATAAGGCATGCTCATGAATATTCGGTACCGTCCGTAAGACTTCGGTTAGCTCCGCTGTGTTTATGAGGCAAGAGAAACGTGTACCACGTCATCAACATGTGTGTGTTTGTATTGGCTACCGCCAAGTTAGTGAATCATGGCCGAGGCCAGTGAATTTGTTAAAAGAAAACGTGGGCCAGCTGCTGTTTATACAACGGAATCGGCAAAGAAAAGAAGAAAAAGAGAAAGGGACAATCTGTGGAATAAACGGAGAGTAAACATAGCGGCAGCCCATGATAGATGGATGGAATTAAAAGAAGTGCACCAGCTTTCCACCCACGAAGCCGTCGCATTGTTGTTGTTGTTGGACAACTTTGACAAGTGAGTGTGGTTATCTTCAGTCGACATATTTTAGTTAATAAATCTTTTTTAAATGTTAGTACAATTGTGACAAATGATGTCAGACGTGATACCTGTTGACTGGTACAGTGATAAACATTGTATAGTGTTAATTTATTACGAATCGGTCCGTGTGTCCGCACCCATCGGTCCACGCCCACGGTGACACGCTGACAGTGCAGAACATTTCGCAAAAAGGAATTTGAAATGAGATGAACGAAACAATCTATTAGAGGCAGTTTTAAATTTTACATTAATTTATTTCAGATATAAGAAAATACATTTTTTTACGGCCTATAGAGTAGAATCATTAGAAAGTTTTTTATACTAGCTGAGGTAGAATCAACTTAAACTTGGGTTTTATTTGTTTTACTCAGGTGAAAATATGGTTTGCTGTTGATTTCACTGGGTTCCATGTTATTAGTAATTAACCCATTTTGTAATCATTTATGCACATGTACAATATGATAACATTGTGGTGCATGTAAACTGTTTTGTAAATTTTATTTATAATGTAAGAAGTTTCTGACAAATAGCATAGCAACATTGAGAGAGTTGTTCAGTAATGTCGATGACTAATTTTCTTATTTCAGCCCATCATTTGCATCATCACCCATCATGGCCAGTGGAGGAATGAGTTGCCTTGCTGAAGAAGCAGTTTCAGGAGGGTGCTGTGAGAGTTAAGCTAGTCAGAGTGATGTCAGTGAATATGAGTTTGGAGCACAGTTCTCGGATATTGATGATGAGTAAGTAGTCAGGTGTTTCGTCTTTTTGGTGGATATATAGCCATGATGTTTGTTTTTATTTTATTATTTTATTTTAGTGTGTGTGTGTGTGTGTGTGTGTGTGTGTGTGTGCGTGCGTGCGTGCGTGCGTGCGTGCGTGCGTGTGTGGTGTGGTGTGGTGTGGTGTGTGTCTGTGTGTGTGTGTGTGTGTGTGAGTGTGTGTGTGTGTGTGTGTGTGTGTGTGTGTGTGTGTGTGTGTGTGTGTGTGTGTGTGTGTGTGTGTGTGTGTGTGTGTGTGTTGTAGATATTAGATCTATAGCCATGATGTTTGTTTTTTATTTTATTATTTTAGTTTGTTTGTTTGTGTGTGTGTGTGTTTTGCCTCGCAACATGCTTATTTCACCTTATACATGATTGATATAAACAGCAGACACCAAGCTTTGTCTATGAATAACAGTATAACTGACATGTAAATTATACTATCATATTTCAGTGGAATGGGTGTCTGTAAATGTTAGTCACTTCGTGTCTATGAGAGTTTGCATAATTTGTGGTTATTTTTCCTAAAATATAATCTTCAGTTATTCCAAATTATTGATCTGTCGGGTTACCAGAAGCACAACTATTTTTTTTTTACATTAGCAAACGGGTGTTTTGTAAACATTCAATAATAAATGTTTTACATTTCAGAGTGTCTGTAGTGCTAAATGACACTATGCAAGGATTGGATATCAATATGTCATGTGAGGAGGAATTTGGGATAAAATTGTGTACATACGAGGAGGATTATGAGGAACTTGACATTTCGATGTACAAAGCATCAAAGTCAAAGGTTTCACATGAAGATCTCGTGATTGAGGTAAATAAGGATGACAGCTCCACCAAGCCTTTGATGATTGCATCAGCCAATTGATAGGATTCATCAAGCCACTCCGGTGTACATCATGTTTCAACTCGTGTGGAACAGTACTGAGCAAGATCGGATCAGCATTACAAGTTGAATGGGTAATTTTATTTTAAACTTATTTTGTATTTGAGATATCTTACTCAGCTGGCAAGATTACTGGGAGTATGCTTGCTCGATGTTCAGTGCCCCAATCCACCCATAATCCCCATACCAGAAATATATCATGTCATTCATCTGAATCAATGGTCCATTACACTTTTTTGTGTTGCATAATTACTAATTTGTCGAGTAGAATATAACTACAATATCAAGTGCTATTTAAAATGTTATTATTGTTTGTACATTCATATTTAATAAAGTAATTGCTTAACCTTGACTATTATCGAATCTGGCAGATTTGTGAACGTGGCCATGTCTCGCGGAGATGGTTATCACAGCCAAAGGTGAAAGGCATATTGCTTGGGGATTTCCTGCAGGCAACCTGCATTGTGTTATCTGGGAACAACTATCAGAAGATGTCTCTGTTCTCAGACTTCATGAACATAGGTTGCATTCAACCTAGTGCCTTCTACCAAGTGCAGAGCCTCTACATCATCACAGCAGTGATAGAGGAGTTTGACATGATGAGGCAGGAGCTGGTTGACAAATACAAAGATGACCCTCTGGTGATCAGTGGTATGTCTAGTCAGTTATTTCAGTATGTTTTAAAACTAAACAATGTTGCACTGTAAGCATGTAGCTACTGTGAATATGCATAATATACTGTAATACACAGGGCTTAAAAAGGTGTTTCTGTTAACGAGCCGAGGAAAATTAGGGTAGGTAGGTATGGATTTTTTTTAAACCTCTACCTTTGCTACAGTTCCAGATAGAATGACAAACATCTATCTTTTGCTCAAGTAATATCTTCCAATGCTAACTAAAGTCCATTGAAATATCAGTTAAAAAAATAGGACCGATCTTCACCAAATAAGGGCAGTCAGGACCTAGTGCTTTTTTAATCTGGTAAAATCCCCTGGTTTTCAGAAACTGCCCTAAAGTGTTGTGATTCAAAATATTGGGTTACTAATATGTTTTTTAGGTGATGGCCGCATGGACAGTCCTGCGAATTGTGCAAAATATTGCACATATAGTTTCATGGAACACAACAGCAATGACGTCATCCATGCAGAAGTGGTGGACAAGAGAGAGACAGGTGGTAACTCCAATGCTATGGAGACAAAAGGATTTGACCGGGGTCTGATCTTCCACACACAGCAGGATGGAATCACCCTACGATCACCTGCTGATAATTTTTTGTGTACCCACATGATGAACATGCGGTACGACCCATGACGGAGAGATTTGTTTTTGTTAGCCTCTTCCTGTTCTAGTAATGTTATGGTCTTGGTGAACCAGTTTTGGGGTCAATAAAAAAAATAGGAAATACATACACAAAAAGGCTTAGTTATAAATGACATTTCCATTTCCTGTGGTATTCTGAACCACATCAAGCCCAGTGCATTGACTACCATATATCTAAAAATTGCTGATCTAGTAAAACCTGTCTTGGGCGACCACCCCTTCTGCACAGCCAGTGGTTCCTCAAGACAGGTGGTCTTCCGTAGCAGGTTGCAGGTAAAACAGTACAATCGTACTGATTTATGATTGTATGTATGAGATAAGGTACAAAGACATGGTGGCATATGTATACACCTGTATTGTGTTCACTTTATTGGCATTTTTGTTTCCTTACATGTACAGTGTATTGGAAAGAAGAACTCGATTAAAAGGTCCCAAATCATGCACGTTTGTCTATACCTTACAACATAAATTGCCAGTTAAATGCAACTCGTATAACACTTGTATAATATAACAATGTCATACAGACTTCATTTAATTAAACATTTATAATTAGCAAAGTGTACCACACAACAACAAAATGGTGGAGATTAGTATATAATGAGAGGTATTCCACCTGGCGGATAATGGGGCACTATAACTACTGTGATCGGTCGACCAATCTGGCTTTCTTTCCCATCAAATTTCGACTGTTGGCGTGTTCCGGTCGCTCATAACAGGTCAAAATAATGTTGATGTGATGGATGTTGGTCGCCTTTGGCAAGTGGTCGCTCATCGCACATACATTATTGTTAGAAACAATTTGTGCGTACGATTGTGGTCGCCCAAGACAGGTTCTATTGTACCTCGATTTGCTCCTTTTGCAAGGATGCATTCATCTGGTGGGCAGCCCTTTCCTCTTCGTCCTGCCTTCTCCCTCTTCCCCGAGTTCCACGGGCTGCCCTAGAACTTCCCCGACTCCTTTGACTTCCAATGCCACGACATCGCCTTTGACCACGGTCACTACCTCGTCCCCGGTCCCCTCCACCAGTTTCTGCCACAATGTTGAACTGAAATATTAACAAAAAGCCAAGTTAAATTACCATGGTAATATGCATAATGTGTTCAATCTTAAGACACATTCAACTATGTGTGTGGATATATTTAGTTTACTAAGTATCCTGTTCACAAGCTTCTTTGTTTGCACTTCTCTTTAAAAAATAAGTGATTTGAGAAACCATGGTCAAAGTAAGATTTTGTAAGGTCTCTCGTGTGCACAAATTGCATGTATGTAATATTTACTGGCTAAGAAAAAAAATCAGGTTTTGCCTCTGTGACATTTGCTCAAAATATTTAATGCACAATGACTTATCATTTTGCTGCAAAATACTCTCACGTGTGTGCTGCACTAATGAGGACAACGGATTTGAATCAACACATCACAAGAGAGGGTAATTTCACAGACAGTCAATTTTGTTATCCCTGTCACATTCCAACAACGGCGCGATATAAACCCATAGTCCCAGATTTGGGCAACATCAAGGACCAGGTTAAACCTCTGGCTACGGTTGCACATTCTGCTATTTTAGGTGTGCAGTTTCGTTCAGTGCATGCCAAATATTGTGCAATTTAGTTTTATTAACTGGAAAGGCGATACCCTTGCCTTGCTTAGACACAGACCGCCGCTGCCGCCGCCGCAGACGGTAGACGCGGCGGACGTTATAATTATACTTAATCGAAAAGTTGCCCAGCGAACCGCATTAGAAAGCAAGATAAATAAACAATGCATAAGCTTCCTGCATTGATAAAAGTAGCTGTCAATACATATGTCTACAAATTGCTGATTTAAAAAGCCATTGCTTGAATAAACTCACCTCGGAGCCTGACATGTTGACTGTGTGTGACGTCAGCATTCCCTGTGTGCTTCACTGAGCATGCGTGCATACTTATACTCGGGCTGCATAATTAATCATCCACATGGCAGCAAGCTCACAATGCTTCATGTAAACACAATTATTTGTCGGCTTTTTTTGCGCATATAACACCCAAAGTATGCATAAAATGCAAGAAATAAGTGGCAAAGAATGTACTTATGGGAACTGATCACGTTTTGATACAGTACATCTCAAATGCATGTTACCTCACAAAGAATCGCTTTAAGCATTTTTTTAAAAGGCTCTTGCCACCAGGTATCATGCATCATATTATCGCTCACAGTCCGATGACTGGACGGAATAAATACTAACAGCGATGAATTCCAAATATTATCACTTCTCCATCTAGAAATGAGCAATCCAATTCTACCTACACCTGGTCTGACAACTCTATGCTTAGTACCCCAACACTCCACACATCACAAAATGCAGGCTTAACTTTCGCCCCAAACCCACAAAACACCTCAACCCCCGAACGTCACAAGAAAACCCAAGGAAACACACTTAAAGAATTTTTATAAACACCAACAGCGTTAAGAGCGTAGAAAAAGCAACCCAACAAAAGGCACCTATTCAATATAATAACCTAGACATCATATTTCTAGTTGAAACTAAATTAAATGCAAACTATGCTACACACTCTTTCCTACCACCCAACTATGAGGCCATCAGAAAGGCCAGGAATGTCCATGGCGGTGGAGTCCTTATTGCCTTCCGTGACAACATTGTAGCTGCACCCCTCCAAAATTTAAACTCAAATTGTGAAATAGTTTGGACAAAAAATCACTTTGCACGAAACAAATGCATATACTTTGCATCTTATTATCGACCCCCAAATGACCACCTCCAATCTCTTGAAGCTCTCCATGACTCCCTAACTAAAATATATAGATCACAAAAAACTCCCCCTAATGTAGTCATAGCTGGAGATTTTAACCTCCCTGATATCAACTGGACAAATCACCAGACCACTAATAACAGTACTGCTATAGCAAGCATAACAAACTACTAGAAATAACTAACGACTTAGGACTGCAAAACATGGTAAACGACCCCACACGAATCGCTTCTGGCAACATTCTTGACCTCATACTCACCTCAAATCCTTCCATTATCAGGAACACCCATACCACTCCTGGTATGAGCGATCACGAATCCGTGACCTTCAGTGTCAACTTAAACCCAGTTCGCAACAAGACCCCCCCCCCACAAAGTGTATATTTACAAATCAGCAGACTGGGACGACATAGACAAAATAAATCGTGAGTAGTACGACATGGACCCCAACTGACAGGATATAGACATAAACTGGACCGTTTTCCGCGAACGTCTGACTACCTTAATTAACATTAACATACCTAGACTAAAGCTAAAACCCACATTCCCTGGATAACACGTGAACTAATTACAATGCAGAGAAGACGCAATAAAAGCGACAAAAAGGCAAAGCAAACTGGACTAAACAGTGACTGGGAAAAATTTAAGGAATTCCGAAAGCAAGCTACTAAAGCATTAGCAGAATCTTACAAAGACTATGTTAACAACCACACTGGAGACAGCCTGAAAACTAATCCAAAGCGATTCTGGTCATTTATTAAGGCAAATAAACGAGAAAATATTGGCATTCCCACACTTCGAGTAAACGACTAGCCAATAATAAATGATCATGATAAAGCAACTGCCCTAAACAACCAATTTAGCTCTGTATTTACCCAAGAAAAGCACCCTATCCCCCAAATAGCCCCCTATACTTACCCCAACATCCCCCTTCTCGAAATTGGCATAGATGGCGTAATAAAGCAACTGGAAAATCTAAACCAGAACAAAGCTACAGGCCCAGGTGAACTCCCAGCCAGAGTCTTTAAAGAAACTGCAAAGCAGATAGCTCCCATCATCACTCAAATTTTCCAACAATCATACAACACAGGTAAACTTCCTAACGACTGGTTACAAGCATTAGTTACTCCTATACACAAAAAAAAAACACAAAATGATAACAGACGGAACACAAATCCAGCAGAACTAAGTACTACCCTTGGATGGCCAACCATCGAACGAAGACGTGTCATTAAACAAGCCACAACCTTCTACAAAATTCTAAATAACATTATTGAGATCACTCCCCCCCGGCCTACTAACCCGCTCTCGAACCCATGGACAATACGTAGCCCCCAGGTGTCGTATAAACGCAATGGTCTTTTCATTTTATCCCCGAGCCATTCGCATATGGAATATAATTCCACCAAAAATTACCAACACAAAAAACACAACATCATTTCAAGAAGCTATTATGGAACTCCCCTTCACCACACCTCCTCACCTAAACTGCATTTAAAACACAGTGCTCAGCGTAAACTTATCCATGGTGTGGGTGTGGAGACTGTCTATGTGTGCATGTGGCAAGACAGCGACAGTATCCATACACATAACCAACCTATTAAAAATGTTCGCTTAACATCCTATACATAAAATAAATAAAACTATCATATGAAAACCCTGTCAGCAATATTAAATATACTAGTCCTTTAGTCGAACAGTCCACCACAAACTCCTGCGTTAGCCCAAGTTTGGGCTGTTTGAAGTATAACCACTTGAGACCATACGAATTTTTATGACGTACAACAATTTGCAATCGTGCTTCCTAGTGACACAATGCAAATTAATAAAGGTGCTGCCACCTTGCGATTACCATTATGGTCATATGGGTAAGACGAGATCAACATTAATTGAAGTTTTTAAGATATTGAATGGAAATGAAAATATTTATAGAAATATTTTTCTCTCACTCAAGAAAGATAGTAGAACTAGAAGACTTGAAGAAACAATAGTAAAGGATCGGTGTTGATTGGATAGCAGAAAGAGTACTAGTACTAGCTCATGGAACAAATTGTCTACAGCGTGAATATGTTTAAAAGCAAGTTTGACACAGGGTATCTTAGGATGGCAAGTTACAAATAGATTAAACATGGTATACTATCGATAAGCCAATGGCTTCCTCATCCACTTGCCAACTGAGACTTTGTCTTGGATGGCAATATTGTTAAATCTTGTTGAACTTACCACTTTTTTATGGGAGACCTCCCACAAATGCCACCTCCCACCTATTTTGAGGCCAACCTCACGCCTCCACTGCCTGTCAAGCACCCCCTCGTGTGTATATCAATTATATCCTCAAATATACACGAACGTACACATATGTATCAATGCATCCCTATGTATGGACCAAGTTCTACGAAGATGTCTCTTTGTAATCACTGTAGTTATCCCTCATGCATTCTAACTGATACAATTATAATTGGAAACAGCTCCGTCTCTCCTGTTCACAACACTGCCAATTTGCGGATATTGCTGTAGAATCTCTAGTTCAAAGAACCACTGCTGTCTTTAGCGCCATGATTGTACGACGAGATGCCTGTGCTGTTCTCCCTGTATGTCCAACCAGTTGGCGAAGTCATCAGGAGACACGGGGTAAACGTCCATCAATACGCTGATGATCTCAGTTGATTCTTGCCTTTACATTGAATTCTAAGGCACTGCTTGATGTGCTGCAACGTCTTGAACCCTGTGTCACAGAGATGCGTGACCGGCTGACCACTCATTATCTTAAATTGAATGATCAGAAGAGCAAGTTCCTTCCGATTGTTCCAGCGTCAGCAAAGGAATTGTTAGATGGGCTCGCCACCACTGTTGGTGGAGCGTTCATTCCGGCAGTGGATGTTAGATGTGCTCGCCACCACTGTTGGTGGAGCGTTCATTCCAGCAGAGGATGTTAGATGTGCTCGCCACCACTGTTGGTGGAGCGTTCATTCCGGCAGTGGATGTTAGATGTGCTCGCCACCACTGTTGGTGGAGCGTTCATTCCGGCAGTGGATGTTAGATGGGCTCGCCACCACTGTTGGTGCAGCGTTCATTCCGGCAGTGGATGTTACATGGGCTCACCACCACTGTTGGTGCAGCGTTCATTCCGGCAGTGGATGTTAGATGTGCTCGCCACCACTGTTGGTGGAGCGTTCATTCCGGCAGTGGATGTTAGATATGCTCGCCACCATTGTTGGTGGAGCGTTCATTCCGGCAGTGGATGTTAGATGTGCTCGCCACCACTGTTGGTGGAGCGTTCATTCCGGCAGTGGATGTTAGATGTGCTCGCCACCACTGTTGGTGCAGCGTTCATTCCGGCAGTGGATGTTAGATGGGCTCGCCACCACTGTTGGTGCAGCGTTCATACCGGCAGTGGATGTTAGATGGGCTCGCCACCACTGTTGGTGGAGCGTTCATTCCGGCAGTGGATGTTAGATGTTCTCGCCACCACTGTTGGTGCAGCGTTCATTCCGGCAGTGAATGTTGATGATCTTGGTGCATACCTGGACAATCGCATGAACAGGTCTGCCAACACATCAGTGATCATCAGGTCCTTTCTACTTTCACCTTCATTATATCAGCCACATAAACAACGTTCTGTTGAGAAAGACAAGGGAAATGGTAGGTAGGGAAAACTGGGGCTAATTGGTATCAGGGGCAAGTTGCTAGATATTCATTTTGCGAAAACATAGCGCACATATGGAAATACCATCGACAGTAGATGGTTGGAAGACCACCAGGAGACACACTGTCCAAACATCGGGAATAAAGTAGACGAAATTAAAGAGGTGTGGACAAAAAAGACATTTTAACCACCTAAAATTTTTTTTGGAATGCCCACATAATATAATCTGATGCAGCCACTGTTTATGTTTCGTGAAGGAAACTTGAAACATATCTACTAAATAGTATACAGGGTTAAGCCAAGTAGAAGTTAAACTGAAATTCCAGATGTGTTATCGTCCACATGCGTTCAACTGGATTTGTTTTTGGGGCAAGCTGTTACAAAGTATTAGGGCAAGTTGCTACAACGGTTACAACGGCTGCTGCTGCTGCTGCTGCTGCTGAGCCAGGTAAATCATAAAAACTTTCTGCGCCATTTTCGGATGTCCAGAAGACACAAACATAGATTTGACCAAAGAGTAGAATAATAAATCTATGACTGAATTGTGGGAACATTTCAAGAAGTGTTATACAACTAGTGCAGAAACATGTCCCATTAAAAAATATAGAGCCGGGATCTAGATTAAAGCCTGCATAGATATAACTCTTTGCAAAAGGCGGCAAAAAACAAGTAAACGTTCAAAACAAGTAGTGGCAAATAAAAGTGGGCTTTCAGTTGATTATATAACCTATGATTTACAAACAGAAAAGCTACAGACTGAAAGGATGCAAAATTGCACTATGAAGAAAAGTTGGTCGACCAAATAAAAGCTAATGATAAACGATTCTGGAACTATACTAGACACTTTACCAAAGCATCGTCCACAATTAGTGATTTTACTTTTGAAGAACTTTTCAGATGATAACAATAAAGCAAACATATTAAACATTTATTTCATTTCCCGAGCCAGAATTACTACATTCTCTACTCTCAACTTTAAATACCAATGCAAAATGTACACTGTACAATTTAGAAATTTTACCCACCGAAGTAAGTTAACTAATTTGAAACCGGACAGAGCTAGTGGTCCAGACCTATTAAAGGTAAATGTTTTAATAAACTACTGAGCGTTTTATATTCCTTTAGCGTTTGATATTCCTTTTGCCTTTGACATTCCTTTATACTATGTACTTAACAAATCCACACAAACAAACCAAATACCACAAGATTGGAGGGATTCAAATGTAACACCAATCCACAAAAAAGGCACACGAAACAAGTGCAACTATTACAGATCAGTGTCACTCACATTCCAAGTGGTTAAACTACTGGAAAGAAACAAGACCGTTTGCTTACATTGACTCTTCAAAGCCATTGGACACTGCATCTCATAAACGATTGATATATAAATTAAGTCAATATGGTATTAAAGGCAAATTGGTACTATGGATTCAATCTTTCCTAACATGTAGAAGGCAGAGGGTAGTCCAAAGAAATGTTCATTCATCATGGAAAAATGCCAGAAGTGGGATCAATTCTATGGCCGTTACTATTTTGTTATTTTTGAACGATCTACCCGACTCAGTCAAGGCAACGGCCAAACTGATACACAACTCTGGTCAAATATATCTGCATTAGCTGACTGTGAAGCTCTCCAAGGTGATCTAAGCAAACTTGCAGTTTGGTCAAAAACTTGGTCTATTAAACTTCAATGCCACTAAACGCGTAGTGCTTAAAATAAGACAACGCCTTAGCTATTCACACTAATTAATGGAGAATATTTAAGTTGTAGAAGAGCAAAAGTATTTCGGAATCACCAGCTGTGAAAACCTAAAACCAAGCACCCACGTCAAATATAACACAACAAAGGCAAATCATAGGATAGGACTAATTAAGCGATGCTTTGAAAGTAGATAGGACAATATTATAAATACCTTACACAAATCAATGATACGACCAATGATAAGACCAGTACTTATGCATCGCCTGATTGGAACCCTTTCTACAGAAAGGATGTAGATGAATTTAAGAAAGTTCAGAAGAGAACACTGAAACTCAGCAGAACACTTATCGAATCAATTCCTTTGGAAAAGAGACGACTTGAGGCGGACCTCTGTGAGGTATATAAATATTTCAGTGGCCTAAACAGGAATAACCAAGAGCATTTTCCTATCGATGTAGCAGCAATCTGAACACCTTCAAAACGAAATGAAAAAATGTGAAAAGAACAGTAGGCTGACCAATTCTTGGCGTCAGAAAAACTAACCCAGTGAAACAATGCAACTCAAATCGTCCTTTATGTTTTGTTGGAGGGCATGCTATGGCTTCCACACATTAATGCATGCAGATCAATTATGAATGTGTATATAAAGCAGGAGATACAACTTATTTTAACACAAAGAAAGCTTAAAGCACGGTATCAAAGATTAAACTGTGCCGACTTTGCGATCTGAAAAAGTAACGGGGACGTGTTTCGTGGATGCAGTTCCAGATCTGTGGAATAACCAGTCAGTGGCAATGTGCGAACTGACCAGTCAGAACACTTTGAGTGGACTTTAAGAATTATCATTATTATTATTATTAAAAGTGTCTGTCGCAGTCGCGACAGCCAGTTTGCGTGAGCTGCTGGCTCTTACACCCGCGTACACAACTTTTCTACAAATATTGTTCTGTATAGTTTGTTCCACTGGGTTTTGTTTTTGCGATTCTACGCCGCTGTTCCATGTCGGCTCTTTTCTTTAAAAATAATAGTCAGAATAATATTTTTTTTAATCACACATACTATATATTAACCAACAATTTAAAAACTAGAAATGCTATTAGAGGTTATTTCATATATTTTAGCGCCAAGCTCTTATCTAACCTATTGGTCATTCAAGACAATGTTTAAATTTAATGTGACTAAATATAATATAATTGCAGTGTAATTATTTAAATACATACCCAACTGTTATCCACCAAAGACAGAACTGACGACGGACCCGATGGGTAGACATATTATAAGGAGACTTCAATGGCCTAACTGAACTGATGACGGACCCGATGGGTAGACAGATTGTAAGGAGAATTCAATTGCCTAACGGAGGTTGTGGCTATAAATCATCATTATCAACATTGCCTACATACTATAATAACAAATGGGTACAATGAAGAAATGTCTTAAATATTTGTATATCCCAATAAAAATAAATCAATATTATATAAATCTGAATATGAGTATACTGGAAGTAAATGCACGAAGTTGATTTAAACCACGATGATTAAAATCAGTGATAATACAAATAATTATACAATCAAGAACATCAGTAATATATTTTTAATTAGATACACATTCAATGTATGCAATTCAATTTCACAAAACCATTAATTGAAAACAATTAACACGCAAGTTGCACATCAAATCATTATTGCCAAAATGACAATCCCAGCCTTCTCCCGATTAAACAAGTGAGACAACATCAACCTTCAGTAAGTACACTACAGCAAGATAAGTAAACACGTAATGTAAACCAGCGAACAGCCACACTGTAAAACTATTGCATGAGAAATAAATAGAGGTTGCTATCCATAACGTAGAGAGAACTCCATGTAGCTTAAACATATGATATCGCTCTGGTGAAACAAAGAATATGACCATCAACGGTCGTACACAAACAACTACGTCACAGCCTTGTGCAAGAACCTCTTGCTTAAGAAACTACGACAAACGGGAGTCTGATATAAAGTATACAATAGTCCTTCCTAGGCCGCGGTTCTGGAGGAAATTTTCACACTGATCAACAATGATTTGTCTTGTGACCTCTACATCACGACTGAAAGTTGTCACATTTGTCGAGTTTCTCCCCACAGGTAATCTCCATTATGTATAAAATGTGTCACATAGGAGTCACAGTTATAGGGTTTGTACAAGTATGCATATGGGTTTGCAAATGATAGTATAAACGACCTCTCTATAGAAAGTGGCATCTCAGGTATCACATTTAAAGATATTCTCCCCTTTATTAGAACGTACCGTTCTTCACCTTACTACCATATATGGAATATGGTCCACAAGAGTCGAACTGCAACGGCTTTAAAAGTTTAAGCCACCAGTGTATGGAACATTTTTCCATAACCATCACATTTGAATAATTTCTCAACAGTAAAAATGCGCACATTCACATTTAAAGTACTTTTATTTATAAACTATTCCAACAGGTGTCACAAACGAAGGATTTATTCAAACTACAACTTTCTGAGAATTTGCACCACAGGTATAATATATATATATATTCCATGGATAATCACATTACTAGGGTTTCTCCCCAATATGGACACGGATATGTTTCTTCAAATTACCACTTTGTGAGAATTGTGCACAACATGTATCACATTTGTAGGGTTTCTCTCCAGTGTGGATACGGACATGTGTCTTCAAATGACCACTTCTTGAGAATTGTGCACAACAGGTATCACATTTGTAGGGTTTCTCTCCAGAATGTATACGGACATGTGTCTTCAAATTAACACTTGTTGAGAATTGTGCACCACATGTACTACATTTGTAGGGTTTCTCTCCAGTATGGATACGGACATGTGTCTTCAAATGACCACTTCTTGAGAATTGTGCACCACATGTACTACATTTGTAGGGTTTTTCTCCAGTATGGATACGGACATGTCTCCTCAATCCACTACTTACTGAGAATTGTGCACCACAGGTATCACATTTGTAGGGTTTCTCCCCAGTATGGATACGGACATGTTTCTCCAAACTACTTTTTTGTGAACACTGTGCACCACATGTATCACATTTGTAAGGTTTCTCCCCAGTATGGATACGGACATGTGACCTCAAAGTACTACTTACTGAGAATTGCGCACCACAGGTATCACATTTGTAGGGTTTCTCTCCAGAATGGATACGGACATGTGTCTTCAAACTACCCCTTTGTGAAAATTGTGCACCACATGTATCACATTTGAAAGGTCTCTCCCCAGAATGGATATGGACATGTCTATTCAAACTACCAATGTGTGAGAAATGTGCACCACAGGTATCACATTTGAAGGGTTTCCTGCCTGTGTGAGAGCATACATGTTTTGTTAAACCATGACTACTTAGAAACCGATTTCCACATGTGTCACATATGATAAGTTTCTCAAAGGTATCAGTGTGCACAGTTAAGGGCATATTTAAATACTACTGTTTCTTACCTGTTCCCCCATTAATCACATTTGAAGTGCGTTTCGACAGTACAAATAGTATTTTTTCAAAGGACAACTGGAACTAAGCTGTGTTCCACAGGTGTCACACTTACACAGTTTATCACCAGTGTATCTGCACACATGTACTAAGCCACCATTCTGTAAAATCCGTTTTCCAGAATGTCACATTTGAATGTTTTCTCACCAGTGTGTGTATGTGCACCTTTAAGCTGTTGCTGTCCAAATACCCTTTTCAACAGATTTCACATTGATGTGGTTTCTCACCAGTGTGAGTGCACACATGTACATATATTAAAGAAGTCCGCATTTGATGGATTTTTCGCCAATGTTAGTTTGCATGCGTAACTTTAAAAAGCTAATCTGAAAAGACGGTTTTTGCATTTGTGACACTTTGAAAGGGTTTTGCACCAGTCTGGGAGTGCAAATGAGTTTTTATGTTACAACTGTGTGAAAACTATGTCACAGCTGAATGGTTTCCCACCAAAGTGGTTTCTCTTGTGCATCAATCCAAAGATGTGGATATTGTGTGACTTGGCTCGATGTCCTATACTGTGTTGGTGCACTGTCGCTTTCTGTTGGAAATGTCCCCAGTGAAACCAGTAGAACTGGACATTTGTTATCGTCAACGTTAGTGAGTCTGCAGGTTCATCAGTTCATTGTAGACACTTCTGACGCAAACAGCTGTCCACACGCATCAGTCACCTGAAACAACATAAATGTCATGATAAGAAGACAGAATTAAATACAGTATCAGACATAGCGTTAACAGCTTTAGCACTAGCCCAGAGTATAATGGCAACTGGGTACAATTTTCAATGTGTATGTTTAGTGCAATTTTTACAGCCAAATTATACAGTAACAAATATATTGATATTATATGTCTGATCCCCATTTCAATGGGACCAACAAAAGTGGCTACTGTATGACGTATAGCCCAAAACTGCAACCCTTAAAATGTAATGGACTTTTTATTAAAACTCTAACTGTTATCAATTTAAAGTGAAACAAAAATCATTGTTTTGAGTTAATGCACCTATAAGAGTTACAAAAATATAACTATTTGTGGTCTACAATTAAGAATATCAGGCCAGTGGTTTACTATGAAAACACACAACAGTTTAATTTCATTGGCCGCGACATACTGTCAGTTAACCCCATGTCACGAGTGTGGGTAGCGTATCAAAATTCGCTTGTCAAATGAAAATATATTTTATACACATCTTCGTATACTTGTCAATAGGATATGGCCATGATGTTTGCGTTGAAACTCTGGTGATGTAACATATGTTGGCCTTTGTTTACAATTACTAAACTAGTCCTCTTGGTGACTAATTACCACGTTTGCTTGGGACTTTACTTTGGTTCTGTGTATAATGACTTCCCTGAAGACATCATTTGTGGTATAATTTTCTGATTTCTACAGAGCTAAGTATGTGTTTATCTGTCTCGCTGGTTAACATGTAAGTTCTAATGACCACAATCTCCCACTTTTAGAACACATTCTGAGTAAACCCCTGGCATAGCATTCTTGATTTTACTGTTAAGAAGATAGAACAAGTGGACAAGGAAGCTATTGGCTTATTGAGAGTCCAAAAACTGTTAATCTGTATATAACCCACTTTTCTGAGATTTGGTTAACTTTGTTTTTAAATATATTTACACTGCTACCATATATTCAATCTGTAGATAAATTGTTTAGTTTATTTACTGACCTTTGTGAAAACATACACTTCCTGATATCCAATTAATAATGACCCTTTACCAATTATACTTCGCGTCCTCTAGTTCTACTATCTTGGGTGAGACAAAATGTTCCTATCAATATTTTCATACTAATTCAATCTCTTAAAAATTTCAATTTGATCACCTGTTAACATCCTTGTCTCTAGAGTTGTTAAGCTTGTATACAGTATTCTTAATGAGACCTAACTACTGCTTCATACAGGTGTATAACTAGTATTATACTAAGTGGTGGGATATCTCCCCTTAAATTCATGTCCAACAGTTATATTGAAAGTGCTTAAATGCCTGTCCAAAGCCCTTTGAGAAAGTCCCAAGCCCCAAAAGTTCTTTAACCATGTCTGGGTGAATGCATCACCTGGAAACTGTCACACGTCACAGATGATGGGACTGTTAGTGTTATATGAAACAACATCTCAAAGTAGAGGCAATATTAGTGACACTGTCAAAAGTCTCAGATGATAGCAGTGTCATCTGAAACAACACATAAGTATCTAGAGACAAAGTGGATGACACTGTCACAAATGATGGGATTGTCCTATATAACAATCAAACAAAGCTATATATGATGACACTGTCATCTGAAACAACATATAAGTAGAAGCAAAGTGAGTGACACTGTCACAAGTTACAGACATGGGACTGTCATCTAAAACAACATGATATGTATTTTATTTTGTTATCTTGTTACATAACATTTGCAACAATTTATCAATCTATAAAACACAAAAATCAACACATTAGAAGCAATTGTATTAATGAACATCAGATATGTCATTTGACATTATTTCAGTCAAAGTCAATAGGGGGCCGTCTAAAAGGCAGGCACTAAATGGCGGACAAGACAGGCAAGATTTAACCATGCAGGAATCAACGATGCATGCATAAATCTCTCACTCACTCACTCTCTGTTATTGTTAATACTTTTCTTGCGTGCGGACATTGTGATTTCTTTTATCAATATTTTAACAACATTTAACATAGCAATTGTTGAGGGCTTTCAAACATTATTAATATATTTTGTAAAAATTTTACTTTTATTCTCTCTGAATTCTGATGATTGCAAATTAAATAAAATTATTATTATTTTTATTATTAATAAAACACAGAAGTTATTTAATATGACAGGAATAAACAGTGTTCACAAGCTGACGTGTAGGTAGGTCTCTAATGTTAAATCAATCAACTCTGCTTTGGAATCAATCTACGACTGATTGCACTTTTTTATGAACGTGTCAGGGTTGACAAAAATCATGATTTAAAAAAATCTGACTTTTTATTTAAATCAGATTTTTTTTTAATCTGGTATATAGACATTTATTTTGATGTTTATACTCATAAACTCTTTCAAACGTGTTATATTCAAATCGATTGCGGTACTTGTCTTAACAGAGGGTACATGATTTTTGTTTATATACAGTTATATAATTATAACATAGTTTGAAAATATATGTATACATGTATAATATGTTTTATTTGATATAGCACCAGATCTAATTTTTAATTGTTAATGGCACTCATTGGGTCGAATCCACCCATTAGGCAATGTCCACAAGGCCTCGCCCCCTGTAGTTGCATAATCTGTTTTGGAAAGGAAAGCATGCTGTTCCTCTGTGGCTGTAGCCCTAATAATTATTGTTTGCTGAGCTGGTGGATTAGCACTTGTCCAGGGCTCTGCCTACTCTAAGAGCCTCTAACCAGAGTGCAAACTGGTACAATATTAGTTTGTAGCTCAGACTGTCTCACTTGAGTCAACATACTGAATTGGTAACAACTAGCACCAGCTCTAAGTGGACTTTAACTCAGGGCTTCTGACTTGAAAAGATACATCCTCTGGAAGAAAAGTTTGTGTGGCTTCACTGCATTCAAAAAGGGAATAGCTCAAACAAACACAAAACGTTGTTTATCTTCATGCTTGCAAAAAAACTATTTGTGTTAAATTCATATATATCAGCGTTTAAAAATTCATTAATAAAATTTTTATTTAAATCATGATTTAAATCAAACAACTGTGGAACATGTACATCTATCATAATTTGGTGACTTTTAAATCAATATCCTCTAAACAAGCCAGACCACAGTTTCACTTCCTGTGTTGTTTGCATTTCAGAAACTGCATTTAATATGTGCTTCTGCTTAAAGATGTCTGTTAGGTCAAGGCACTAATCAAGTCATCGCCATAGAATTTTGCTCGTGCCTGGCCGGCCCTCTGCATTGGAAACTGCCAGCAATCCTGAAGGAGTGATTTGGTGGTTTGGTGTCAAAATCATCCTGAATTAGCCATGGCAATCAAACTCCAATGCAAATCCCACTGGGTCCCTGTTGGATTGCTGCATCTGATGGTTTGTGGAAATGGTGGCTGGCCTTGAAGTCGCCAACTTTCATCTCAATTCCACCAGCAGGTGGACATTTCTCGTCACACTTTCTGCTATTAATAATATTATAATATTCGTACAAACTGATCAAGTGAGTGGGTTAGGGTTAGGGTTGAACTTCCTGTTTATGGTTTCACACGAATGTAGGGCATATTAAATTATGAAATTCATATGACGCGACATTAATGCTATTGAGCAGGCATATTCACAAGTTTGTTTGTAGAAGATATTGGCTGTCAAATAGTGCATTTTTTTGATAGTTTAATAGGCATAGGGATTTATGAAAATTTTCTGCTATGAGTCACATGGATATTGTCGTAAACATTGACGGGCATCGCACGAACGGATGGTTAAAAAGAGATGGTAGTTGCTGTGAAAAATTTTCAGAATTGTTGATTGTCCAATTTTCTTATGATTAGAGAAAACGTTAGCATGGCCACCAATGGCAATGCAATGTTACACTGTGCTGTGCCTAGGCTATGGTCTGACGAGGAAAATTTTTCTCATTTTACAAATGTGAAATTGTTATTTAGCCTTTATTATATATTTTTTAATATTGATAAAAATCACAATGGATACACGCACGCACGAAATGCAACAACAACACATGTAAAGAGGGAGTACATCAATTCTTGCCCGCCTGTAAGGAGGCCATAGCCATAGGCAGACATAGTGAATGTAGTTACTATATTATCGCTCACAGACCGCTGTCTGGTAGACATACTAACAGTGAAACCTGTCACCTCCGACATATATGTCACATGATAAAAAATTGCACTCACTTTAACTTAAATAAAAATAAGATACTATGGCATAAAGACAGTGTAAAACGACCTTACGAATGTTTGCGATGTTCAACAATTTGCAATCGTGCCACCTAGGCTAGTGCTACAACTCGGTATAGTAAAGGTGCTGCCACCTTGCGATTATCATACTGATCATGTGGTTAAGAGAAGATCTAATTGAAGTATTTAAAGATATTGAATGGATGTGAAAATATTGATAGAAATATTTTTTTCTCACGAAAGATAGTAGAACAAGAAGACATGAGGCAACATTTAGCAAAGGATCAGTGTAGATTGGACATGAGGAATTACTCGTTCTCACAGAGGACAATTAATGAATGGAACAAATTATTTACAGATTATGTTAATGCATGCTAGCAGCGTGAACACGTTTAAAACCAAGTTTTACATATATATCAGGATGGCAAGTTACTAATAAAAAAAAATTGAACTCTAGACAAGCCGATGGATTCCTTGTCCACTTGCCAACTGGGCCTTTCTCTTGGATAGCCATGCATATTGTTAAATCTTTTTATTAAACTCATCATATTTTAGATTGGACCTCCACCAATCCCATCTCCCACCTATTATTGAGGCCAACCCCCATAGATACGGACTTGTGTTTTCAAACTACCTCCAATTATCTTAAATTAAATGATCAGAAAAGCAAGTTCCTTCCGATTGCTGTGATAAGATAATGGAGTTATGAGCACTTTCACTAGGCAGGAAACGGAGCTATATAATACCACACATTATTGTTTTACCTGCCTTGTCCTCGTGGTGACTGGTTTGAGATGCAGCTTCTATATTTTCAAATCCACGGAGAAACTCGTTGAAAACCATTTCTTGTCCAGCTACCATCCACCTCAGTAATGCCGCTGGCTACTCAGTAAGGCTGACTTTTCCCCATCTTCTTTCACACAGGCATTGTTCTGCTCGTGGCTTTCGTCCAATGGCATCATGGAGAATGGTCGATGTGTCTTGTTGACTGTGAACTTGCCTTCGAAAATGCTCTGAACACATCTGGGTGTTTGACTTGTAGTGTTCCCATATCCCGTAGATGAATGGCAACACGGGCATAATTGTAGTGGTCAAGTGCGTGGAAATTGCCTTCGTGGATGGTTATGTCCCATGTCATCACATCCAACTCTATCTTTAGCAGAAGCTGTCAGAACTGGAATTGCTGAATTTGCTCTGCTCTCTTTTTACACTACTCTTCAAATGGCAAAGATGCAGCTTCTGGTCGAGAAGTTATACATTCGGTGTATGCGAGATGCATCCAAAAACCCACATTTTCATATCAGTTGTTTGGATATAGGTGATGTAGTTCTTAAGTTATGCCGATAACAAGCTTTGTCGGGCGCCATCTTACAAAAAGGCGGATATTTGAATATCAACGAAATTGCAGTTGAAAAATAGCAGAAGCATAAATCACAGCAATACTATTCTCATAAATACCCGCATTGTTAGCAATACTATTCTCATAAATACTATTCTCATAAATACCCGCATTGTTAGCAATCTATCCAAAATCATTGAAGAGATTGAACTTGTCAGATCATCTCAACTCAAAAGACATGACTGAAACGTTGCAGTCAGCATTCAGAAGCGTCATTCAACAGACACCGCCTTGGTAAGGGTCTACAGACTCAATACTGTGGTACTCCAGGGACCCATCCTGACGCCAGTGCTGTTCTCCCTGTGTGTCCAACCAGTTGGCGAAGTCACCAGGAGGCACGGCGTAAACGTCCATCAATACGTTGATGATCTCAGTTGATTCTTGCCTTTACATTGAATTCTACGGCACTGCTTGATGTGCTGCAACGTCTTGAACCCTGTAGCACAGAGATGCGTGACCGGCTGACCATTCATTATCTTAAATTGAATGATCAGAAGAGCAAGTTCCTTCCGATTGTTGGTGGAGCGTTCATTCCGGCAGTGGATGTTAGATGTTCTCGCCACCACTGTTGGTGGAGCGTTCATTCCGGCAGTGGATGTTAGATGTTCTCGCCACCACTGTTGGTGGAGCGTTCATTCCGGCAGTGGATGTTAGATGTTCTCGCCACCACTGTTGGTGGAGCGTTCATTCCGGCAGTGGATGTTAGATGTGCTCGCCACCACTGTTGGTGCAGCGTTCATTCCGGCAGTGAATGTTGATGATCTTGGTGCATACCTGGACAATCGCATGAACAGGTCTGCCAACACATCAGTCATCATCAGGTCCTTTCTACTTTCACTTTCATTATATCAGCCACATAAACAACTTTCTGTTGACAAAGACAAGGGAAATGGTAGGTAGGGAAAACTGGGGCTAATTGGTATCAGGGGCAAGTTGCTAGAGATTCGTTTTGCGAAAACATAGCGCACATATGGAAATACCATCGACAGTAGATGGTTGGAAGTCCACCAGGAGACACACTGTCCAAACATCGGGAATAAAGTAGATGAAATTAAAGAGGTGTGGACAAAAAAGAAATTTTAACCACCTAAAACGTTTTTGGAATGCCCACATAATATAATCTGATGCAGCCACTTTTTATGTTTCGTGAAGGAAACATATCTACTAAATAGTATACAGGGTTAAGCCAAGTAGAAGTTAAACTGAAATTCACGATGTGTTATCGTCCACATGCGTTCAACTGCATTTGTTTTTGGGGCAAGCTGTTACAAAGTATTAGGGCAAGTTGCTACAACGGTTACAGCGCCTGGGCGGCTCGTACCAGTTGTGTGCTGACCTTGACTGAAGGAACACCATTGATTTAACCACGACGTGTGAACTTTTATATTATTTGTGAAGCCTAGCGTAATGGTCTATGATAAGTACTTTATTCTGATTCTCGATAAGCTAATGGCTCCCTTGTCGGCTTGCCATCTCTGTTTTATGACATGGATGACAATCGTGTTCAATCTGTATGGAACAGTCCTATTTGAGCGATTAATAAATATCGCACGATAGATTGGAAGGTGGATATTGGTGCTCGTGTGCGTGAGTGCGTCCGTGTGTGAATCACTCAATCCAGTAGAATTCGCACTGATTATATATATTTTCATTCACCATTTCATTCGCCACTCAATAATTTATATTCCATTCGCTATTGATTGTCATGTAAGAGTCCGGTGTATGAGATAGGGGAGACCGGGGTAGTTGTTAAATTTTTTAGGTAAAGGCCCTTTTTGTGAAACGTATGTTAGATGCATTGTTACTGTCAACGCTTTCATTAAATTTACCATTCGTGTTAATAAACTGAACCATTCCATTGATATTCCATGTTGTAGTTAGCCATAATTTCAGGGGACACAGGTGATCGCAACAAAAAATCGTGCTCACTTAGCACAATCAATAGTGGCTCAAGGAGGTATTATTGTTGATTTATTTACTTCATAATTTACTTTACAACTTGGTCTCGACCATTGATTTTGGAGGCGCTAAGTAGTCTACGGTCTTCCCGTCGATGGACATAACATGATGCGTTCAGTTCTTTTATCTCGGTCATCGATATGTCTCTGTTCACGTCGTCGTCAGCGTCTGTGGTGTCACATTCAGGGTCGCTGTCGTCGTCGTCTTCCCACATCGTCAAATCTATTACGTCGTCGTCCGTTGTCAGATCGATGACGTCACACGGTTACCTGCAACGTCACACATCTCACAACGCCTCTACCTTACACCATCACCACTTCCACGCCCGTCAGTGTGTAGTTAATGTTAATAGACCTTTTCTAAATGTCCTTTTCTTTTCCTCTACTCTCGCACCACGGATTATAGACATGGCTTGACAACGGTCTTCTTCGCTGTGCAGAAATTCAAACACATTGGCGTCGAACGACAGCATTCATAGTTAAGTCGTCGAGTCAGTATGGTTGCAAAGTGGTCAACCAACCTTTGTCAACCATGCATAGCACACAGGTACCCACCCGGACAGGCCAGTGACGGCTTTCTTACATGAATGGCACCATATATACGTAGGTCCGCGAAGCCAAGCACGTACAACAATGAAGACTGGTCTGCACAGGGCATATTCACCACAACTTGCCTCTTTCAGTTGCGACAGCTCCACCTCCAACTGTTGCAGTTGCTGCTGCTGCTGCTGCTGCTGCTGCTGCTGCTGCTGCTGCTGCTGCTGCTGCTGCTGCTGCTGCTGCTGCTGCTGCTGCTGCTGCTGCTGCTGCTGCTGCTGCTGCTGCTGCTGCTGCTGCTGCTGCTGCTGCTGCTGCTGCTGCTGCTGCTGCTGCTGCTGAGCCAGGTAAATCATAAAAAAATTCTGCGCCATTTTCGGATGTCCAGAAGACACAAACATAGATTTGACCAAAGAGTATAATAATAAATCTATGACTGAATTGGGGGAACATTTCAAGCAGTGTTATACAACTAGTGCAGAAACATGTCCCATTCAAAAATATAGAGCCGGGATCTCGATTAAAGGCTGCACAGATATAACTCTTTCAAAAGACCAAAAACAAGTAAACGTTCCAAACAAGTGGTGGCAAACAAAAGTGGGCTTTCAGCTGATCATATAACCTATGAATTACCTAAGCAAACTTACAGTTCGGTAAAAAACTTGTCTATTGAACTTCAATGTCACTAAACGTGTAGTGCTTAACATATGACAAAGCCTTAGCTATGCATGCATACTCATTAAACGGAGAATATTGTTGTAGAAAAGCAAAAGTATTTCGGAATCACCATCTGTGAAAACCTAAAACCAAGCACCCACGTCAAATATAACACAACAAAGGCAAATCATAGGATAGGACTAATTAAGCGATGCTTTGAAAGTAGATAGGATAATATTATAAATACCTTACACGAATCAATGATACGACCATTGATAAGACCAGTACTTATGCATTGCAAATTTTGAACACTTTCTATAGAAAGAATATAGATGATTTTAAGAAAGTTCAGAAGAGATCACTGAAACTCGGCAGAAAACTTATCGAATCAATTCCTTTGGAAAAGAGACGACTTGAGGCGGACCTCTTTGAGGTATATAAATATCTCAGTTGCCTAAACAGGAGAAACCAAGAGCATTTTCATATCAATATAGAAGCAATCTGAGGGGTCACAGCTTAAAGCTAAGGAAAACGTACCCCCTTACAGAGATCCGCAAACACTTATCTAGGTTCTACTCGGAATACCTTCAAAAAGAAATTGGGGTATCTAGCCGCCGGCTGAAAGAGACTATACAACCAATTATACCAAGTAAATATACCAAGTAAGTAGACTATTGCTAAGCCGTTATTGAAACAATGTAAAAAGAACAGTAGGCTGATGAATTCTTGGCGTCAGAAAAAGTAACTCAGTGAAACAATGCAACTCAAATAGTCATTTATGTTTTGTTGGTGGGCATGCTATGGTTTCCACACATTAATGCATGCAGATCAATTATAAATATGTATATAAAGCAGGAGATACAACTTATTTTAACACAAAGAAAGCTCTTAGCACGGTATCATAGATTAAACTGTGCCGATCTTGAGATATAAATAAGTTACATTTGCAAGCTGAATTATATTGGAATTGACCCAATGGATGATGAGTAAAACATTTTCTCAAACTAACCTCATGATCTCATTTGTTATTACATCACACAATATTGTTTCACAACTAACACTAAACACTACCAATGAAAACAAATGCATGACTTCACATTCTCTAGTTGTTCCTCTCTCTTCACCACCACTTCCGTCGAGTGTGTACTTCAGTTAGACCGAGAGAGCTGCATTCACTTCTGTTTCAATTCCTGTCTGCTTCTTCGTGTCACTCGCTTAAATTTAGATGTACATTCTGTAATTGTTACATTTTTAAAAATAAATGAATACTCAGTTTGTTTTGGATGGATGGATAAATAACCATTCAAATCACCTATATGTAAATGGTGTAGCTTGTGTGGCTCCTGTGAGAGCAGTTATATTTTAGCCTTAACGGGAGTCTCCTGGACCCTTATTTGAGAGTTATATAATACTTGCATATTTGTTTTTGTTTTCTTTTTTAGATATTTTTATATATTGATGAGAGATACGCATGCATATTAGTCAACTGATGTACACACACGCACACGCACACGCACACGCACACGCACACGCACACGCACACGCACACGCACACGCACACGCACACGCACACGCACACGCACACGCACACGCACACGCACACGCACACACACACAAACACACATTCCAAAATGTGTAGTGAAAGTTGTTGTAGGTTATCTAACGTTACAATATAAAGAGTTATTTTGTAATAAGTTTATTTGTAATTTTAGGTAAGGCAACTTACACCGCACATTTTATATTGCTTAGTGCTTGACCAGACGATATAAAGACTTTGGGTTGTCGACGTGATTTCAACGTTGTGCCGACGAAACATATATCCAAGTCCTTATAACATTGATGACCATACGTTGTAAAGACGTTGGGTTGGGTTGTCGACGTGATTTCAACGTTGTGCCGACGACACATATATCCAAGTCCTTATAACATTGATGACCATACGCTGTAAAGACGTTGGGTTGGGTTGTCGACGTGATTTTAACGTTGTGCCGACGAAACATATATCCAAGTCCTTATAACATTGATGACCATACGCTGTAAAGACGTTGGGTTGGGTTGTCGACGTGATTTCAACGTTGTGCCGACGAAACATATATCCAAGTCCTTATAACATTGATGACCATACGTTGTAAAGACGTTGGGTTGGGTTGTCGACGTGATTTCAACGTTGTGCCGACGACACATATATCCAAGTCCTTATAACATTGATGACCATACGCTGTAAAGACGTTGGGTTGGGTTGTCGACGTGATTTCAACGTTGTGCCGACGAAACATATATCCAAGTCCTTATAACATTGATGACCATACGCTGTAAAGACGTTGGGTTGGGTTGTCGACGTGATTTCAACGTTGTGCCGACGAAACATATATCCAAGTCCTTATAACATTGATGACCATACGCTGTAAAGACGTTGGGTTGGGTTGTCGACGTGCTTTCAACGTTGTGCCGACGAAACATATATCCAAGTCCTTATAACATTGATGACCATACGCTGTAAATACGTTGGGTTGGGTTGTCGATGTGATTTCAACGTTGTGCCGACGAAACATATATCCAAGTCCTTATAACATTGATGACCATACGCTGTAAAGACGTTGGGTTGGGTTGTCGACGTGATTTCAACGTTGTGCCGACGAAACATATATCCAAGTCCTTATAACATTGATGACCATACGCTGTAAAGACGTTGGGTTGGGTTGTCGACGTGATTTCAACGTTGTACCGACGACACATATCCATGTCGTTACAACGTTGATGACCAGACTAGTTTCTGCCTAGAAAGACCAGGGAAGGGTAGTCAATGTGGTAATCACATCGAAGTTAGAATATCGCGACGCTCTACTGAATGGCAAAACGTCGTCAGTCTAGAGCGGCCCTAATAAACCGCGACTGTCAGAAACATTGAATGGAAGCTCAAGTACACTAACATCACTCCTGTGCCCAGACACCTGCATTGGCTGTCTGTGCTGGAGCGCGCTCGCGCCTATGTCCTGGTCCACAGAGCTGTCAAGCTGTGGGCCAATGTATCTTCGTGAACTTGTCTCGCTCACATGTGTACCAGGTTTCTTCGCTCAACTGAAAACCACGAACAAGGTCCATGGTCGGGGACGTGAGTTTCGTGGCTGCAGTTCCAGATCTGGGGAATGACCTGTTAGTGGCAATGTGTGAACTGACCAGTGAGACCACTTTAAGTGGACTTTAATAATTATCATCATTATTATTAAGTGTCTGTCGCAGTCGCGACAGCCAGTTTGCGTGAGCTGCTGGCTCTTACACCAGCGTACACAACTTTTCTTCAAATATTGTTCTGTGTAGTTTTGTTTTGGCGATTGTACGCCGCTGTTCCAGGTCGGTCCTTTTCTTTAAACATAATAGTCAGGATAATATTTTTTTTAATGACACATACTATATATTAACTAACAATTTAACAACTAGAATTACTATTAGAGGTGTATTTCATATATTTTAGCGCCAAGCTCTTATCTAACCTATCGGTCATTCAAGACAATGTTTAAATTTTATTTTAATGTGACTAAATATAATATAATTGCAGTGTAATTATTTAAATGCACACCCAACTGTTATCTAAGTTACTTTGGTTAATACCGGATGCACACTTCCACAAGAGAAAATGTGCACCCACCAAAGACTGAACTGACGGTGGACCCGATGAGCAGACAGATTGTAAGGAGACGGCAATGGCTTAACGGAGGTTTTGGCTACAATTCATCATTATCAACATTCCCTACATATTAAGAAATGGGTACATTGAAGAAATGTCTTAATTATTTGTATATCCCGATACAAATAAATAATATTATATAAATCTGAATATGTGTATACTGGAAGTAAATGCACGAAGGTGGTTTAAATCACGATGATTAACATCAGTGTTAATACAAATAATTATACAATCAAGAACATCAGTAATATATTTTTAATTAGATACACATTCAATGCATGCAATTCAATTTCACAAAACCATTAATTGAAAAGAAATAACACGCAAGTTGCACATCAACTCTTTATTGTAAAAATGACAATCCCCGCCTTCTCCCGATTGAACAAGTGAGACAACATCAACCTTCAGTAAGTACACTACAGCATGATAAGTAAACACGTAATACAAACCAGCGAACAGCCACACTGTAAAACTATTGCATGAGAAATAAATAGAGGTTGCTATCCATAGCGTAGAGAGAACTCCATGTTGCTTAATATGATACATATGATATAGCTCTGGTGAAACAAAGAATATGACAATCAACGGTCGTACACAAACAACTACGTCACAGCCTTGTGCAAGAACCTCTTGCTTAAGAAACTACGACAAACGGGAGTCTGATGTAAAGTTTACAATAGTCCTTCGTAGGCCGCGGTTCTGGAGGAAACATTCACAATGACCAAGACACAGCACACGGAAATGTAAACGGGATAACCACACAAAGACACATGACTCAACAATAATTTCACAAAGGTGTTACAGTTAGAGGGTTTGTACCAGTATGCATATGGGTTTGCAAATGATAGTATAAACGATCTCTCTATAGAAAATGGCATCTCAGGTACCACATTTAAAGGTATTCATCAATTTATTAGAACTTACGGTTCTTCACCTTACCACCATATATGGGACCGTGCTCCACAAGTGCCGGAACATTCACATTTAAAGTACTGCCGTTTATAAACTATTCCGACAGGTGTCACACACGAAGGGTTTCTCACATATGCCAGTAGACATATGTGAGTATTAATGACCAATGATGATTCCAAACTACAAGTATAACTTTTAGAATGTTTCTCTGTTGTGTGAGTGCACAAATGCGATTGTAAATTACCTTTCATTAATCACATGTGAACTCCACATTTGTAGGTTTCTGCCAATGAATACGGACATGTCTTCGTAACATTCCCACTTTTTCTGAACTGTGCACCACATTTCCACGGTTTCTATCCTGCGCTGATGAGGACATGACTCTATCAAATCCCCACTTCCTGAAAAATGTGCGCCACGGGTATCACATGTTTATTGTTTCTCCCTAGTATGGATACGAACATGTATCTTCAAACCAACACGCTATGAGAATTGTGCACCACATCTATCATATTTGAAAGGTCTCTCCCCAGTATAGATAAGAACATGTGTCTTCAGGTTACAACTCGCAGATAATTGTGCACCACACGTTTCAAATGTGTAGGTTTTTCCCCAGTATGGATACAGAAATGACCACTTTGTGAGAAGTGGGGACATCACTAGGGTTAACACTTTCTGAGAATTGTGCACCACAGGTATCACATTTGAAAGGTTTTATATATATATATATATATATATAGAGAGAGAGAGAGAGAGAGAGAGAGAGAGAGGGAGGGATGGAGGGAGGGAGGGAGGGAGAGAGAGGAGAGAGAGATTCTCCGAAGTATGGACAAGGATATGGAGAAACCCTAGTAATTGTGTGATTATTATTACATTACTAGGATTTCTCCCAAGTATAGATACGGACATGTGTTTTCAAAACCCACTCCATTATGTACATGTGTCTTCAACTTATCACTGTTTAAGACATATCACATTTGTAGGGTTTCTCTCCAGAATGGATACGGACATGTGTCTTCAGCTTATCACGTCGTGAGAATTGTGCACCACAGGTATCACATTTGTAGGGTTTCTCCCCAGTATGGACACGGATATGTTTCTTCAAACTAAAACTTTGTGAGAATTGTGCACCACAGGTATCACATTTGTAGGGTTTCTCCCCAGTATGGACACGGATATGTTTCTTCAAACTACCACTTTGTGAGAATTGTGCACCACAGATATCACATTTGTAGGGTTTTTCCCCAGTATGGACACGGATATGTCTCTTCAAACTACCACTTTGTGAGAATAGTGCACAACAGCTATCACATTTGAAGGGTTTTTCTCCAGTATGGATACGGATGTTTCTTCAAACTACCAATTTCTGAGAATTGTGTACCACAGGTATCACATTTGTAGGGTTTCTCTCCAGTATGGATACGGACATGTTTCCTCAAATTACTATTTGTTGAAAATTGTGCACCACAGGTATCACATTTATAGAATTTCTCTCCAGTATGGATACGGACATGTATCTTCAAATGACCACTTGTTGAGAATTGTGCACCACATATACTACATTTGTAGGGGTTTTTTTCAGTATGGATACGGACATGTTTCCTCAAATGACTATTTGTTGACAATTGTGCACCACAAGAATCACATTTAAAGAATTTCTCTCCAGTATGGATACGGACATGTACCTTCAAATGACCACTTTGAGAGAATTGTGCACCACAGGTATCACATTTGTATGGTTTTTCTCCAGTATGGATACGGACATGTTTCCACAAATTACAACTTGCTGAGAATTGTGCACAACAGGTATCACATTTGTAGGGTTTCTCCCCAGTATGAATACGGACATGTGTCTCCAAACTATATTTTTCTGAAAATTGTGCACCACACGTATCACATTTGTAAGGTCTCTCCCCAGTATGGATACGGAAATGTCTATTCAAACTATCAATGCGTGAGAAATGTGCACCACATGTATCACATTTGTATGGTTTCTCTGCAGGATGGATAGACATGTTTCGTAAAACTACAACTTTCTGAGAATTGTGCCCAAGAGGCATCATCACATTTGTGGGGTTTCTTCCCAGTATGGATGCAGACATGTGTCAAACTACCACTTTCTGGGAATTGTGCCCCACAGGTATCACATATGAAGGGTTTCTCGCCCGTGTGAGAGCATACATGTTTTGTTAAACCATAACTACTTAGAAACCAATTTTCACATGTGTCACATGACACGTTTCTCAAAGGTATCAGTGTGCTCATTTAAGGGCATATTTAAATATTACTGTTTCTTACATACTCCCAAATTAATCACATTTGAAGTGCGTTTCGACAGTACAAATAGTATTTCTTCAAAGGAACTAAGCTGTGTTCCACAGGTGTCACACTTACACAGTTTATCACCAGTGTATCTGCACACATGTACTAAGCCACCATTCTGTAAAATCCAGAATGTCACATTTGAATGTTTTCTCACCGGTGTGTGTGTATGTGCACCTTTAAGCCGTTGCTGTACAAATAGCCTTTTCAACAGATTTCACATTGATGTGGTTTCTCACCAGTGTGAATTCACACATGTACATATATTAAAGAAGTCCGCATTTGATGGATTTTTCACTAATGTTAGTTTGCATTCGTAACTTTAAAAAACGACTCTAAAAAGACGGTTTTTCAATTGGTATCATTTTGAAAGGGTTTTGCACCAGTCTGAGAGTGCAGATGAGTTTTTATATTACAACTGTGTGAAAACTTTGTCACAGCTGAATGTTTCCGACCACAAAGGATGATGTCACAAGTTTCTCTTGTACATCAAGGCAAAGATGTGGACATTGTGTGACTTGGCTCGATATCCTACACTGTGTTGGTGCACTGTCCCCAGTGAAACCAGCAGAACTGGACATTTGTTTTTGTCAACGTGAGTGAGTCTGCAGGTTCATCACTTCATTGTAGACACTTCTGACGCAAACAGCTGTCCACCCACATCACGGTCACCTGAAACAACACAACTGTCATGAGAAGAAGACAGACTTAAAGACAGTATCAGACATAGCGTCAACAGCTTTAGCACTAGTCCGGAGTTTAATGGCAACTGGGCAGAATTTTCAATGTGTGTTTAGTGCAATTTTAAAAGGCAAATTACAGATTAACAAATATATTAAAAATACGTCTGTCTGATCCGCAATTCAATGGGACCAATAAAAGTGGCCACTGTATGAAGTATAGCCCAAAACTGCAACCCTTAAAAGGAATGGACGTTTTATTAAAACTCTAACTGTTATCACGGGTTAATTTAAAGTGAAACAAAAGTTATTGTTTTGAGTTAATGCACCTATAAGAGTTACACAAATATAACTATTTGCAACTACAATTACGAATATCAGGGAAGTGGTTTACTAGGAAAACACACAACATTTTAATTTAATTGGCCACAACATACTGTCAGACAACCCCACGTCACAAGTGCAGATAGTGTATCAAAATTCGCTCGTCAAATGAAAATATATTTTATACACATCTTCGTATACTTGTCAATAGGATATGGCCATGATGTTTGCGTCCAAACTCTGGTTATGTAACATATGTTGTCCTTTGTTTACAGTTACTAAACTAGTCCTCTTTATGACTAATTAATACGTTTGTTTGGGACTTTAGTTTGGTTCTGTGTATGATGGCTTCCCTGAAGACATCATTTGTAGTGTAATTTTCCTGATTTTTATAGAGCTGTGTATGCGTTTATCGGTCTCGCTGGTTCAAATATAAGCCCTCATGACCACAATATCCCACTTTTAGAACACATTCTGAGTAACCCCCTAGCATGGCATTATGACCACAATATCCCACTTTTAGAACACATTCTGAGTAAACCCCCTGGCATGGCATTCTTCATTTTACTGTTAACAAGGTTGAACAAGATTGCCATCGAAGGCAAATGCCCAAGTAGTAAGTGGACAAGGAAGCAATTGGCTTATCAAGAGTCCAACAACTGTTAATCTGTATGTTACCCGCCTTTCTGAGATTTACATTAACTTTGTTTTTAAACATATTTACACTGCTCCATATATTTACACTGCTCCATATATTTACACTGCTCCATATATTTAATCTGGAGATAATTTGTTTCATTTATTTACTGACATTTGTAAAAAATATACTTCCCGATATCTAATTAATACTGACACTTTACCAATGATACCTCACGTTCTCCAGTTCTACTATCTTTCTTGAGTGAGACAAATGTTCCTATCAACATTTCAATACTAATTCAATATCTTAAAAACTTCAGTTTGAGCACCTGTTAACATCCTTGTCTCTAGAGTTGTTAAGCTTGTATACAGTATTCTTAATGAGGCCTAACTATTGCTTCATACAGGTGTATAACTAGTATTATATTCAGTGGTGGGATATCTCCCCTTAAATTTACGTCCAACAGTTACATTGAAAGTGCTTAAATGCCTCTGCAAAGCCCTTTGAAAAAGTTCCAAGCCCAAAAAGTTCTTTAACCATGGCTGGGTGAATGCATCACCTGGACACTGTCAACGTGGGTGACAGTGTCACAAGTCACAGATGATGGGACAGTTAGTGTTACATAAAACAACATAAAAGTAGAGGTAATGTGGTGACACTGTCACAAGTTACAGATGATAGCAGTGTTATCTGAAACAAAATATAACTATCTAGAGGTGGAGTAAATGACACTTTCACAAGTCACAGTTGATGTGATTGTCCTATATAACAATCAAACAAAGCTATATATGATGACACTGTCATCTGAAACAACATATAAGTAGAGGCCATGTAAGTGACACTGTCACAAGTTACAGATGATGGAATTCAACTGAAACAACATGATATGTATTTTTGTATCTTGTCACATAACATTTGCAACAATTTATCAATCTATAAAACACTAAAATCAACACATTAGAAGCAATAGTGCTAATGAACATCAGATAGCTTAGTTCTGTCATTTCACATTAGTTCAGTCAAAGTCAATAGGGGGTCGCCTAAAAGGCAGGCACTACATGGCGGACCAGGCAGGCAAGATTTAACCAGGAGTTGCATAAATAAATCTCTCACTCACTCACTCTCTGTTATTGTTGATACTTTTCATGTGTGCGGACATTATGATTTCTTTTATCAATATTTTAACAACATTTAACATAACAATTGTTGAGCACTATCAAACATTATTAATATATTTTGTACGAATTTTACTTTTATTCTATCTGAATTCTGATGATTTCAAATTAAATAAATTATTATTACTATTATCAATAAAACACAGAAGTTATCTAATATGACAGGAATAAACAGTGTTCACAAGTTGACGTGAAGATAGGTCTCTAATGTTAAATCAATCAACTCTGCTTTGGAATAAGACTATTTGCATTTTTTTTTTTAAATAATGATTTAAAAAAAATCGGATTTATTATTTAAATAAGATTTCTTTGATTCATTTGATATCTTTTAGATCTGGTATATAGACATTTATATAGATGTTTATATTCATAAACTCTTTCAAACATGTTCTATTCAAATCGATTTGGGGACTTTTCCTAACAGAGGGTGCATGATTTTTGCTAATATAAAGTTATATAATTATAACATAGTTTGATTTACAACAGCAACAAAAGTGTCATTTTAAAATACATGTATAATAATAATATATTTTATTTGATATAGCACCAGATCCAATTTTGTATTGTTCACAGCACTCATTGGGTCGAATCCACCCATTAGACAATGTCCACAAGGCCTTATCCCCTGTAGTTGCATAACCTGTCTTGGAAAGGAAAGCATGGTGTGCCTCTGTGGCTGTAGCCCTAATAATTATCGTTTGCTGAAAGGGTAGATTAGCACCTGTCCAGGGCTCTGCATACTCTAAAGGTCTCTAATCAGACTGCAAACTGGTACAGTATTAATATGTAGCCCAGACTGTCTCATTTGAGTCAACATACTGAATTGGTAACAACTAGCACAAGCTGTAAGTGGACTTTAACTCTGGGCTTCTGACTTAAAAAAATACATCCTCTAGAAGACAAGTTTGCGTGGCTTCACTGCATTTAGAAAAGGGAATTGTGAAATTCATATGATTTAACAAGATTTGCCATCCAAGCCAAAGGCCCAGATGGCAAGTGTACAAGGAAGCTATTGGCTTATCGAGAGTCCATCAGTGTTCATTTACGTGTTACCCGCCCTCCTGAGATATGCGTCCAACTTGTTTTTAAACATGTACATGCTGCTAGGGGTTATACAATCTGTAGATAATTTGTTCCATTCATTTACTCTCCTCTGTGAGAATGAGTACATGTACTTCCGATATCCAATCTACACTGATTCTTTAGTAACTTTACCTCATGTCCTCTAGTTCTGTTAACTTTTTTGAGAGGGGGAAAACATATTTCTATCAATATTTTCATACCCATTCAACATCTTAAAAACTTCAATCTGATCTCCTCTTAACCTCCTTGTCTCTAGAGTTTCTTCATAACTAAGGTCTCTCAGTTTTGGAATAATTTTAGTTGCTCTCCTCTGTATGCGTTCAAGCGTATCTATATTCTTCTTACGATATCGTCTCCAAGCCTGTATATAGTATTCTAAATGAGGTCTAACTATTGCTTTATACAGAGATATAATTAGTTTTTTTATCCTTGTAAGTTATGTTTCTCCTAATCAACCTAAAAATGTGATTACCCTTTGAAGCTGTAATACCACACTGCTCTGAAACTTTCATACCAGTGCTTATTGTAACTCCTAAGTCCTTTTCTTTTACAGTAGTATCCAGAACAGTATCTCCCATTTTACAGTTTACATCCAAGTTCCTATATCCTGTATGTAGGCATTTACAACATCTGCCATTTCTCAGACCATTTCACTAATCTGTCTAGATCATTTTGTAAATGTTGTTTATCACCATCAGTGTTAACCTTTCTAAACAGTGTTGTGTCTCCTGCAAATTTGAGTACGTTACTTGTTATATTGTCATCCAAATCATTGATATATATTAAGAATAATAAAAGTCCTAATACTGATCCTTGTGGTACCCCACTCAAAACTTATTTCCAGTTTAAACTTCTCCATCTACTACAACACGCTATCTTCTGTCAGTCAGCCGTTGTTCTATCCAGTCAATTATGCCATCCTTGATACCATGGGTTTTTAATTTAAGTAGTAATATTTTATGTAGTACTTTGTCAAAAGCTTTCTGAAAATCTAAGTAGATAATATCTACTGGCGATCCCTCGTCTATCCACTTAGTGATTTCTTACAAAAAACATAACATATTTGTTAAGCGTGAACTCGCTTTTAGGAATCCATGTTGAGATGAATTTAATAATTTATGCATAACAAGGAAGTCCACCATATGGTCTTTAATTAACCTTTCTAATAATTTACAAATCACTGACGTTAAACTCACTGGTCTGTAATTCTCTGACTTATTTCTTGAACACTTTTTAAATAATGGTATGTTTGCTTCTTTCCATTAAAAATGAACAACTCCAACTTTTAATAAGTTGAACTCTTGCAAGTGGCATACTGATTGATTTGTTCTACTGTTTCCATTAGTAGTAGTTTTGGAGGAATTCCATCCACTCCCGGTGATTTACTGTCTTTCATTGCCTTTATTTTCTTAGCAACCATTTCTGGAGTTACAATTAAAGGTCCTAAATAGTCAGATTTAGCCTCATGAAATTTTGCATCTGGAACTGGTAATGAACTAATATTCTCTCTGATAAATACTGAACTGAAGTAACCATTTAGGTCTTCTGCCATTAAACACCTGTGATATTATATTACCAGCACTGTCTTCTAGAGGTCCGACCTTGTCTTGTACATTTTGTTTACATGCTAGTTTTTGTTCATAGCTTCTTTTTGATTGTCTAATTTCAGTTGTAGCTGCATTAAGTGCCTCTTTGTAATTTGCATAGTCTTCATCCTTTCTGGTATGCCTATAAACCGTCCACATAGTTTGCTTGAACACTATTTTTTTTTAATAGCTTCTTTTGACAAATGTTTCTTTCTAGACCGTTTTCCTCCTTTTTTCAAGGGAACAAATTTATCGATGATACTCTCAATTTCATATATTAGAATATTCCAACATTCAATTGCGGTCTTATTCATCAGCATGTTATTCCAATCTAGCTTCGCTAAGTATTTTCTCATATCTTTATAGTTACCCTTGTGGAAGTTTCTTTGTGGAAGTTTTTTAATTTTACTTTCTGATTTACATTGATGTCAAAATTTATTTGATTATGGTCACTGTTACCCAATGGTTCATGTATTTTTACATTGTCTACTAATTCCTTTGGTGACGATAAAACTATATCTAATACATTATCTCCCCTGGTTGGTTCTATCACGTGCCGAGTAAGGGTGCTATCCTCAATAAAAAATATAAATTGTTGGTCCTCACCCCCTGTACTCTCTAGAGATTTCCATTGTATGTGTCCATGGTTAAAATCTCCCATTATGATACATTTCCCTTTACTAACTTCCTTTATAGCATTTTGTATTTTTGTGTTATCCTCTTCGTTTATGCTTGGACTTCGGTAAACTAACCCAATAGTTAATTTTTAATTGCCTGAAACTATTTTGCACCAAAACAGCTTCATCGCAATCTGCTTCCCTTTCTAATTGTATTTCATAAGCCTGAATAGATTCTTTAACATATTGGCTGTCAAATAGTACAATTTGTTGATAGTTTAATAGGCGTAGGGATTTACGGAATTTTTTCAGCTATGGGCCACATGGTAATTATTGTAAACATTGAGGGGCATCGCACAAGGGTTGGTGAAAAAGAGATGGTAGTTGCTGTGAAAAATTTTCAGAATTGTTGATGGTCCAATTTTCTCATAATCAGAGAAAACGTTAGCATGGCCAGGACGGGTGTCGGATGTTTCGGCCCATAACAGGATCGGCCCATGGACCGAACCATCCAACGGCACGACTGGTGAACAGTGAAGTGTTTTCGGTCGCATGGGCCGAACCATCCGTATATGCAAAGGCCAAAACAACTAACGAATTGTAACTGTTTGTGCTGTAATTGTGTTTTCGAATAATATTACTTATTTATTACGTTCGCTAGTTTCTGCTGTTTGCGTGTTTTAGTGAAATGTTCTACGCTACATTATTGTTGTTTTCGAACCAATTGTTTATTATGTTTGCTATTTTTGCAAAATTATTAAAGTAATATTGAAAAATATACAAATGCGCTAAGAACTGAAAGTTTTTTATTAAACATATATATATATATATATATATATATATATATATATATATATATATATATATATATATATATATATGTATATATATATATATATATATATATACATATATATATATACATATATATATATATGTATATATATATATTTTTGTAACCCGTCATGGGCCGAATCATCCGGGACCCGGAACCAATGCATCGTTGCACTCTGGCTCGGCTGTGCCTGGCCCTAGCCTAGCCTATGTGGTCTTACCTCCAAAAATTTTACAAATGTGAAAATATTATTATACATTTGTTAAAATATTGATAAAAATCACAATGGATACACGCACACACGAAATGCAACAACAACGCATGTAAAGAGGGAGTACGTCAATTCTTGCCCGCCTGTTAGCACAGTTAGGTGGCCATAGTTAATGTAGTTGTTATATTATCGCTCACAGACCGCTGTTTGGTAGACATACTAACCGTGAAAACTGCCACCTCCAACCTAACCATGTCACATGATCAACAATTGCACTCACTTCAACAGAATTGATAATGCGATACTATGGCATAAGGACAGTGTAAAACAACCTAACGAATTTTTGCGATGTTCAATAATTTACAATCGTGCCACCTAGACCTAGTGATACAACTCAGTTTAGTAAAGGTGCTGCCACCTTGCGATTATCATACTGGTCGTGTGGTTAAGAAAAGATCTAATTGAAGTATTTTAAGATTTTGAATGGATGTGAAAATATTGATAGAAATATTTGTTTCTCACTCAAGAGAGATAGTAGGACAAGAAGACATGAGACAACATTTAGCAAAGTAAATGACGCTTGTGCACAAATGTCGGAAGCGGTAGCAGTACAGAAAACAGTGCGGTACGTATTTTTCTTGTAAATATAGTCTTACAACGAAATCCGGTATTATGATAACTAACACACGGAGATAAACCCCACCTGATCATATCACAGCAAACCTATACCGAAACAATAAACGTAGATTTTCGTCTGAAAAGGCATTGAATGTTTGGCGCCGAGTCCGTAGCAACGTCGGGCGCGCCTAGACTATAGCACCCCAGTAACGTCCCAGCTAGCACAGCTTGGTTGGGTCAACATTGTAATAAGCTCGCCACGGTCGCGGTCTGCATGTTGACTAATGTCATCAACATGTCATCAACATATACCGAAATAAGACTAAAAAAACGTAGATTTTCGTCTGAAAAGGCATTGAATGTTTGGCGCCGAGTCCATAGCAACTAGGCAAAGTCAATCGCCCTACAATTTTTTTCTATCTGGCTGTTGCTGTAGTAGGGGCGAAGATCTCGTTCATCAAAAGCTTAAGTATTTTCATGAAACGTGAAACCTTACAAAAACGCCATAAACAGAGCAATAAACACGTCTTTCGTGTCTGTATGCATTCTTATATGTATATCACTAAAGTTACCTGACAATAACCATGTAAAAGTGTGAAATTATTACCTTTTTGTCAGAACGCATGTGCTTGTCAACATTTGTATATAACCGGATGTTGTTGTGAGCGAGAATACCAAGCGGGAATCCCGTGGATCTGTATAAGGTTACGCTAAGAATTGCCGTCTGCTGGCCATGGAGTTACATCATTAATCATGCCCCTATAAATTACTAACTTACTAACGGGTGTTTTATTTATGTCTGTGCTGCTGGCCCATTCTGGCCTCATTCTACACGAAATCGCGTTTGATCATGTGACCCAAAGACAACATCACGTGCACAGTATGGCGGCTAATTGTGAAATGTTTTCTATGTCACCGATAAAAGTACTCATAAGTAATTATTTGGAGCACATTTCTTCAGTTTATTGACGCCCAATTGTCGGTTGTATGTCACAGAATACACATGTGAAACGGTTAGTGCGTATTGGTTTTAAAACTTACGTTATTAGTTCCGTAGCCATTTGGCTACGGAACTGCCAAAACCATGTTTTAGCAAATGCCGGTCTCGACTTTCGCCCCAGAGACGAAGAGTGGGGCGGACAATTTTGCCTAGTAGCAACGGGCGCGCCTATAGCACCCCAGTAAGGTTAGAGGTTACCGGTCCTGATTTCTTCCGGTGTCAACAGTGGGCCTGAGAGTAATAATTATTCAAGTGTTTATAACTGAACAGTTAATTACGGGGAGAAACAAGTCTCAATTAAACAAGTGACAGCGTCTATGAGGTAAGCAAATAACTTTTCTACTATGGCCGCAGTGAAAGAAAACAGTAAGTCCAGTCGACCGGCTCTGTATATTCATGCAAAACCTAGATTATTAATTTTATTATTCCTAAAAACTGATGATAAATTGTTCACAAAATATTTGCATACAAAGACATTTGTTGATGGGGCATTCGTTCACATTTTTTTTTATTGTAGATTCTTGTTTCAATTAATTATTAAAGTATTGTATCGTTATTGCTGAGAATAAACAGGGTGTTGTATTCTCTGGGTTTGTAAATACTATGTGCATGACTTTGTACACCTGCATAATGCATAGTATTGCATATAATGCATACACAGTACACACATTACACAGTACATATTACTACTAGATAGTACATAGCTCATACAGAATACAGATGTTACCGTTGTCGGTGATCTCGGCCTTTCGGGATCGCGGCCTGAGTGATCTCGGCCTGTTTTGGTGAACTCGGCCAGTGAATTCGGCCTGTACAGCAGTGATTTCGGCCTGTCTTTTATTACGGGCCTTCTTATAGTAATGTAGGCCACATTTATCGATACAAGAAGTTGTATCGTATGTATATTTATTGTTACGATAAACAATGTTCAATGCAATAAAGATGTTTTTTTACGATCGGTCTGGATCTTATTCTTAGCCGATATAGGTGTCGCAATGACGTCACAAATATAATATCCCGTTAATATTTACCATGCAGTAATCAGTTATAAAATACTATTTGTACGTTAAAAAGGTGGATGTCATAATAATGTGCTTCCTACTCTTGCTTTGTTTTATTGAGCTGATCTTTTCATTTTGTCTATCTTTGATTTGTGTGAGTAAAGAGTGTGTAGAAGCAGGCGGTAGTCATTGGCTTTCTGCTCTTGCATTGTTTCATTGAGCAGATCTGTTTGTGTTGTTTGTCTGAACATGGCTTCCTTTTGATGTTGTCGACGAGTAGGCCTACAAAAACGTAAACTATGACCTACTAATTGCGTCGGAGACCAAATCGACGTGGGCCGAGGTAAGAGCGACGTGTTCTATATCAGAATGGACTACGATTGGTAAGAATCGTAGCCGCCACCCAGCTTTATAAAGAGGGGAATATCGAGGACTCACCTCTGGATTTACATACAAGTATGATGTTTGAATTGTTTGTAAAAGTACGACTATAAGAGTTTAATAGTTGATAAAAATATGACTACTAACATCACTCCTGTGTCCAGACACCTGCATTGGCTGTCTGTGGTGGAGCGCGCTCGCGCCTATGTCCTGGTCCACAGAGCTGTCAAGAGCTGTGGGCCAATGTATCTTCGTGAACTTGTCTGGCTCACATGTGTACCAGGTTTCTTCGCTCAACTGAAAACCACGAACAAGGTCCATGGTCGGGGACGTGAGTTTCGTGGATGCAGTTCCAGATCTATGGAATAACCAGTAAGTGGCAATTTGTGATCTGACCAGTGAGAACACTTTGAGTGGACTTTAAGAATTATTATTATTATTAAGTGTATGTCGCAGTCGCGACAGCCAGTTTGCGTGAGTTGCTGTCTCCTACACCCGCGAACACAACCTTTCTACAAATATTGTTCTGTGTAGTTTGTTCCACTGGGTTTTGTTTTGGCGATTCTACGCCGCTGTTCCATGTCGGCTCTTTTCTTTAGAAATAATAGTGAGAATAATATTTTTTTAAATCACACATACTATATATTAACCAACAATTTAATAACTAGAAATGTTATTACAGGTTATTTCATATATTTTAGCGCCAAGGTCTTTTCTAACCTATTGGTCATTCAAGACAATGTTAAAATTTTATTTTAATGTGACTAAATATAATATAATTGCAGTGTAATTATTTAAATACAACTGTTATCTAAATTACTTTCGTTAATACCGGATGCACACTTCAACAAGAAAAAATGTGCACCCACCAAAGACAGAACTGACGATAGTAGTTAAGATAAGGTTCTGACCAAGCAAATCCGGAGACCATGTGTACAAATCACTTCCGTTCCCGGTTGCGCACAGCCTTCTGGCGGCTGTGGAGCGCCCCTGGCGACTATAGCGAACCGTAGTTCTGACCCTAACCCGTGTCGACGGTGAACTCCGACCCTGAGAGGCGCGCGTGCTAACAGGGTTATGAATAACGGAGGTCAACGGGTCTGTTAACAGTGGTCATTAACAGGGTCATTAACAGGGTCACTTCACCAGAGGCTCGAGAGTGATGATGAGTCGACTTGTGGATGTGTACAATCACGCCAGAGGTCGTGAGTTTAGGGGTGGTGTGTCCACCTCGCCCGAGGCTCAATCAATGTACGATGTGCGATAGTACAGTCTACCTTGTCGCATCTGTTTAAGCCAATCAAACACGTCGCGGAAATGAAGTTCTATGCGCAGGTTGCCCTTTTGTACCAGATGGAAGCAGGGACCATCGCACTGGTCGGGGTTCAGGTCAAAACCGAAGGTGTAGCCGTGCCGGAAGTCGCTGCGAGTCAGTCCGTTCCCCTCGTCCTGCCACATCTTGCTAGTCGAGGTGAACAGGCTCATGTAGCTCCTGACGAAGAGGTCGTCTTCTAAATTGGGCTGGAAAGGTTTGGAGGGTATATGTCGTCCTTCCACGTACACTGCGTGGAAGCTTGTGGCGTTGTTCTATGCGTGAAACGGATTCTTGTCATACGCACCGTTGTATGCATCGTTATCGATGCAGCACAGCACCAGACGTTTCGGCAGGGTACCAAGGAACAGGTTCTCGTGCGTGTGCGACCGACCACCCGCGGGAATGGAGTACACCTTGCAGTCGACGGTCCGCATCGGATACTTGACCGTGCTCCGCTCGAGAGCCTTGGTGTGGGCCATCTGCACGGCCGGATTCAGGGTGGCCTACTTTGCAAACAAGGTGGCATTGACTATGGTCATCCTGTAATCGGAGTTGTTCCCGCCAGCCATGAGCGCAAACGCAGACTTACTGCGCACCAGTCCTATCTTGACATCGACGCCGTTGATCAGGAATGTATCTTGCAGAAACAGATCCACGTGTAGACGACCCACCATGTCGTCCACTCGACTCCGTACGATGTTCTCTCGTCGAGCCACGAAACCTGCTTTAGCCAAGGGGCCGTCCACTATCTTTACGGCATCCATATGAGTGGCCGTGTCCTTGTGCCACAGATGACCTGTCAGCTGCGTGATCTTGGCATCGGTGCCGTAACTCAGCAGCGTCTCGATGTAGGCACGATACTCGTACGTGTTGGTCGAAGGGGTCACGAGCGTGCCGTTCAGGTAGACGTCGACTTGACTGAACAGCGAATATAGCCAGTTATTCACTGGCCCCACGGGGTCGGCCAAGTCGAGATCGTCCCCATTGGCTCGCGTCACCTTCACCTGCACGTGTAGCATCGCGAGATCCAGGTAATTATCTCCCGATCCAGGGATCAGGAATTCTATCGGTCCACCCGAGTCCAAAGAGGCCATGGGCTGATGTTCCACTACATGACTGTCGACGATGCTGTTCTGAGTCGGGGGTACGGTAAAGAGATCCAGCTCGCTCTTGACCCCCTCGCACGACTGTCTATGTACGAAAGCCATCGTCGTTGTCGAATATGTCGACCTCACGTTTCTTGGACGTCTGTCTCTTGCGCTGTCTCGTCGTTGTAGTGCCTCCTTTCTTCCCAGGCGCGCGTTTTATACGTTTACGAGGTCGCACGCCAGGGATCACAAGGCCACGCAAAATGGTCCTACCAGCGTCCGTGACGCGTCGTTTGGCTGTCGTTTTTATGTTCTCTCCAGATAAGAAGTCGCCAGCGATGCGCACGCCGGTCTTCAACGCTCCTCTACCCAACGCCACGGCACCTCTCTTGATGAGTGGCATGGCACTACGCAGCAGACCTCCGAACAGACTACCTAGTCCGTGACCCCGATGGTACGCGACACCAGCGAAGTAGGGCAGCGCACCACCTGCCTGACGCGCATAATATTCGTTGTAATTCATCGTCAGAACAGTCCGATCTTGCGCCGTCGAAAATGAAGTGTCCCCGTCATTCTACCATACTCGAATGGTACGCGCCGTCCGGTGTCGTCTCTTATATCCATCTCGATAGAGTGGAAGTGCGAGTACATAAGGGGCACGTAGTGAATGGTAGTGAACCGATCAGATACCGTGGCGCCGTGACGTCCGCTAACCGGGAGGGCTCGCAACAAAGGCGCGAGACTGTCACCCACTATGCGAGACTCCACGACGTCCGTGTAGACGTAGATGGTATCGAACCCGCGCGTCATGCTCACCAGCTTCGTTATGGAAGGGGTAAGAATCATCGGAACTCTGGTTGGGTGGCAAAACCACGCTGGTCGATGGGTGAACGTACTCGCGTGTGCTCTCTGCTTCTGCTGCTACTACTACCGATGAACTGGTGACGATCGACGGAATCCTAACATGGGTCCGTCGCACTGTGGTACGGTATGGTGAGCACGGTGTTCGATGTCATAAGCAACGTAATTTTTTGAGTGACGGAACTGTAGCTCATTTGAGCCCGTGCCTTATCCGTCCACATACTGTACAGTACCTTGTTGACATGGTACATCAATGTCACCGGATCGTTGTAATACCCAGGGGTTAACTTCGTACTCGGGATTCGACCCGTAGTATCGTTCTCACTCAGAAAGAACCAGACATCTTCCTCTGTAACATTGTACCAAGTATGCGGGTACTGCATCTCTGCCAACCCGCACTCCCACTCGCCAGTCAGATCGATACGTTGAGGCAAGTCGGTGATGTAATGGGCCAACGTACTGTCGGGATGCAACTTCATGGAAGCGTTGCTAGGCAGCGTCATGTAGAAATCAGTCGCCATTGTGTCTCAAATTAGGATTGGGCAGCAGGTAACCCAACGAACTACTCAACAGGGCCGCCCACAGATTATAATTCTCGTGACCTGTGGTCAGGTTGTAAATGCTTACCACGATGAACGTGAACAAGACGACGATCTGACAAAGAAACACTATTTTGTCTCAAGGACACACGGTACCGAACAGATGCTAAGGAGTGCTGTCGTTCTCGCTCCGTACGTCAGTACTGTCCTCTTCTTCTTTGACGGTGGTGGTGAAGTCCTGTCGTCTCGGCTGTCATAGCTGCATTGAAGCGACGCCAGACGGACAGCTAGTCTATATAGTGAATGAGGGCCTTGGCATCGATCCAACTGTTGAATTTGGAGGGGTAGTCGTACCATTTCACCAACGCCTCCGTTCGTCTGCCTACCTTACGGCGCTGTAGCACAGATTCCACGCGGTACACTTTATCGACGGGCACCGACACCTTCTGCAGCTCCGGCTCGTAGAAGGTGCCGTCCAGCACTTCACCGAGATCGGTACACATGCGGATCGGAGGTGTGAACCTCATGTATGGTGAATATCTCTTCACTCCAATTCGCCGCGTAGCCTTTCTCGAACTTACCCTTGTACTTACTGATGCGCACGCGTTTCGATACACGGAACTTGGGCACACCCTTACCGTCGTGACTGTACAGACGCTGCCACACCTCTTCTTGATTCTTTGGATTTACCTGTAACGGTGTCATACCGATGCTGCGGTGGGGTGCGTTGTTGTACGACTGCACCAAGTCTTGCAGGACGTCGATGTATCGCCATGTCTGGTGTTTCATGAAGTATCGCCACATGCGCGTCTTCATCGTACGATTGAAACTTTCGACGATGGTCGCCTTTGTCTCCGCGTTGTGATGGAGAAGTGATGGATGCCGTACTTTTTCAACAGAGCCTGAACGGATTTATTAAGAAATTCGAGTCCTTGATCTGTCTGCAACGTCTGTGGCCAGCCTTTGGTGAACGTGGTTGTCAGCGCCGCTACCAATGACACCGCGGACTTGTTCTTCAGAGGAACGCACCAGGCCACTTTCGTGAAGACGTCGATCACCGTGAGGAGAAAGGTCATACCGTCGTTGTCATTTTTCAACATCGACAGGTCGACGAGATCGGTCTGCCACTGCTGTCGTGGACCTCCTACGATGACGCGTCGTCTGCGGAAATGACGTCTCGCTGCTTTGTGTAGCTTATAGGCGTCCTGTTCCGACAATCATTCTTCGACTATTTTCCTTGGCACGCGCGTGACCCGACGCAAGGCGTCGACTCCGCCGTAACTTGACACCCGTTTAGGATCGAAGTAGATCTTCTTCAGTTCTTTAATCCTAGCCATCAGTAAAATAGATCCGATGGGTTGACGGTGGTGGTGTCGTTGACTCCGCAGCACGATTCGGGACGAGGGACGAGGAGTAGGCTGACGCACACCAGAACACCCACGGACAGTCTAGTGAAACCATATCCGGAATAGTACGTTTGGTATGAGATATCAGGCGATAGTGTCAGCGATCAAGTAAAGTCCACTGCAAAGTATCACAACGTCGACGGAACGGTACGCGTTCTGTGGATCGGTCGGCATATCGAACACTGTGCTTTGGAAACGGACCGCACCGCCTTAAAAGTCTTCTCAACCAGCCAATGACGCCACAGCTTTGCGTGGGCGTTCCGCGGGTGGGGTGGGCATGGAATGTTCCATCCGACTGCGTCGACGAACGAGGGGTGTCTAACTGAGTGATCTTCGTGCACTACCAGCAGCAGCACAAGGAGTAGCCGGTGCTCAATGAGAAGGAGAGGTCGTCGCCTGCCGTATGTAGGCTCTCCTGGCAACGTTACCTACCAAAACCATGGGTAGGTTGATGGCACGGAGTTGTCGTGAAAATGGCTGCCAACCTGTTGGATCGGTATTTCTCTTACGCAACAGATCATTCACGAGATCCACCACGTTACTTCCGGCAACCGGCACACCCTCGTGGATAAGTTCGCCACGAGCGGTCCACGCGACATCTCTTTTGAGATGTTCCGTCAAACGTCTGGCTTTGGCCTGCATGGTCTTGGGTACGGTGTCCACAACACCGGCCTCCAATCCACTACTAGGTACACCTACTGATCCCTCGCGTCCACAGGTCCCATCCCCGGTCCCGACGCTGCTGATGAGATCGACTCGTTCACCGAAACCACGCGTACCGGTTCCTTGACGTGTTTATCGGACAAGACGTTGTACCGTTGCAACACCTGATTATACAATGTTACCTTGGTCCTGTCGTCGAGATCCTTTCTATCGAGGATGGTCATCATCTCGTCATCGAGGGCTTGCACCTTCTTACCTAGAGTATCCGTCGGAGGTGGGGGTGGTAGTTGTGAATGAAGTGTGTCCAACAGTCGCGGGTCCACCAAGGCCATCTTGCGCGCATGTTCCATCTCTGTACTTCTTGAGAAGTATCTCGCGAAGCAAAGGTAGAAAGACCGAACTTGCCAACGGTGCTAGAAAGGCCAATAGGAAGCCTCCGCTCTGACCCTCACCGACCTGCTGTTGCAGTAAGATACGTCTCCTCCTGGCAGCTGGCGCTCGTCTCTGAGGCAACTCGCGTAATTTCGTGATGTATTTATTCAAACGTCGCCTCTGTAAATCGGATAATGGAATGTTCTTTTTTAGTATGTTGTAGGCACATTCGGCCAGTGCACACAGCAGATCGGCGTCGGCGTTAGCGATGATGGCTCTTCTCAGTTTGGTGCTCTTGTATCTGTTCAGAGCCTGTATGCACAAAATGTGTCTCTTCACCAGGTCAGACATGGTGCGAATGAAGAGACGATCCACGCACTAGGTCTTTTTATATCTTCGGCAAGTACACGAACTAAACACCGTCGTCGGGAAAGTTGGTCGTACGCAGGCGCATGTCCTCGGGCGTGTCCTGTTTGAGATCGATCAATAGATAACCGTACGGTACCGACGTGGCGTCTTTAAAAGCCTCTTACACGAATGTCGCGCGTCCCGGATACATCTGACGAGCCAAGTGCGACATCTGCGTTGCGTCACGTGGATTATTGAACACCACCATGTACTGAGAGTTCAGACTGATGGTACGACTTTCCTTGTTTTTAGGGAACAGGTTTTGTACGAGATACATCACGGACTTGTTCCTGTGATGACTTTTTTAGTGAACATGGTCGTGACCCGTTCGTCTGTTTCCGCCATGAGATCGTCTTTGACGATGAGGTTCCTCATTGTCGAATCGAACATGCTCGCGTTCGGCAACCCTTCCTCGAACCGCACGGCGGCTAAGTCCATCGTAGCATAAAGCTCTTGCCACGTGATCCTTTCGGGGGTGGATCGATCATCGCAAAAAGTACTTTTGCCACATCCCGTCGGTCTGGTGACGATGCACGTGAAGGGATGTTTCCACCGTGCTTGGTCACCCCGTCCTCGTGCACCACGTGTTTGGCGTAGAAGTAAGTGAGGGCCGCCCGTTCCTGTACGTACGTCAACACGGTCGCTTGACGCACCCGGAACCCACGGCTCGTTCCACTTCCGCTCCGACGGTTGGTGAGCACCTCCACGAACGCGTCCATGTCGATGACGTTGTGACGATTGTTCAAACCTTTGGTGCTGTACTTGTCGGTAGCTCCGAAGCAATAGTACGTCTTGCTGCACAACCCCACGAACCCGTCACCAGACCACTCGACCTTGAACAGACCCGGTGTCCTCTTGTCGAATGCTCTGCGCGCCTTACAGCACGCCTCGTCACCGGTCCACAGGCGATCGGCGAGTCTACAGCGCACGTACCCGTCCGATGTTCGTCACAACATACGGACGGGAGCCATTCGGAACGATGTCGGAAATAATGTTCTCGTAATTCCGCGGTCACGAGGGGATCGACGGACTCACCGGCCAAGGCCAAATAGGCACTATCGGTATCCATCTCGCAGTACTGGAACAGAGGGCACTCCAGGTACATGTTGATAAAGTCGTAATAGAACTGTAACATGCGCATCTTGGCGTACTGCATAACGAAGAATCCCACGTGTACGGGCAGTGCGTACGTGACGGTTTTCTTGTTCATATCTATCTCGTACGCATCGTCGACGACGACGTCGAGTTGTCGGAAACGTCTATCATTGACCATGAGCGATGCCGCCTTCTCTGTACAGTAGTTGACGTCACGATGTCGGTCCATGTTGGTGATGGTCTTTCCGTAGTCCGAGTTCCTCAGCAACTTCAAGGTGTCTGTGGACGTCTCCCTCGCGCCGGGCCGTGGACACTGCATCACCGGACCGCTGGAAACAAGGAATCGGTTCGTACTCGATGACCTGATAGACGTGCGTCACCTCGAGGCCGTGGTCTAGATACCATCGCAGCAAAGGCGTGGCGAGCAAGATCTTATCGCCTCGATAACTCCCCACGAGCATGCGCCTCGGAGTCGCCATGATGTTATGCTCTTCGGCGTATCGGCGCATGAACGGACCGAGATCGTCGCGTGTCAGACGGATGTTCTTGAACACGGGCTGCATCTCAGTGTTCGCGCAATGCTTCCGGTACGCAAATGTCACACTCGATCATGCCGAACACGGTTCCAGCACGCACGTCGCTCACGAGCTGTTGTGACGTCAGCTTCCACCGCGCGTGTTGGCGTCGGGGAAATGCAGCATCCGGACACCTTTTAACAGCTGGATCTCTTCTCATCTTTCTCCACTCGCATTCCCACAGCTCGACGACCTTGACAAAGGGACGTAGGTAGGCGGTGTTCTTTCGGGTCTCGGCAAGTAGTTGGGTCATGGGTTTCCCGATCACGGCGTTCACCTCTTGTCGGGTGCACGGGTGAACATATAAAAAACATCCATTGAACTGATAAGCCGTGTTCGTCTTACTGCACCACCCGTCTACCAGAAGTTTGCCTATTCTCTTCTCTCGTACGTTTATCTGGTGTCGTATGGGACGTCCCGTACGTTCGGATTCCCAAGTCAACCATTCCGCAGCCATCTGTCCGTACAGCTGCGCCGATTCGGGGCGGAAGTCGTTCTCTTCCCGTCGTCGCGTGTACCATCCCATAGGCATGTCTTGCATGAGCGACCATCGCGTTCACATTGTATCCGACTATCGACCGACACGGACAAGCAGCCTCTCCGTACTCGTTCTGACGTAACGAGGTGACCCCGTTCTCGTGATAGCGGTGAAAAATGAGCGAAGGACCACCAACCACGTTAGCTTTGACGAGATTATGAAGATCTTTATTCTTCTTGTTGAAGATGGTAAAGTAGGTCTTCTCTGGAAGGTCGTTGAACAGGTACAGCAAGGTCAGACCAGGTACGCTGATGCCTTGGTTGAACATGTCTATGCCACGTTGGAAATAGAAGGCAAACTGTCTGCCGATGGCCTGCAGAAAGGGATCCACGTCCCTATTGTTGTACCAGACAAGAAAGTCTCGCAACGTCGTCATGTCATTATGGAGCCAGGCCTCTTGGCGACTGGCGTAATCCTCGTCGGAAATACCTTCGTTCTTCAGTCGACTGAATAAGGTTTCTTTCGGTGGAAGAACGGTGTCGTCGAGCCTTTCCAGAAAGTCCATGTACTCGTACGGAAATGACATTTCGTCACCTCGCATCCGTACGCTTTCAGATACTTGTTGTAGCTGAACCCAGGAGCTATGTAGTTGGTCATGTCTAGGAATTTCAGCTGATCCGTCGACAGACACATGAAAGTGGTGTTGCGTTTGATGACGAAAAAGTACCTGATGCCATCATTCTCTCCTTCTTCCTCTTTGTCCACTTGCTCCTTCTCTTCTTCTTGTTTCTCTTCTTTATCCTCTGTCTTTGACGTAGACAGGATGTAGGGTATGAGGAACTGTTTCATAGCATTAAGATCATACTTACCCGAATTGAACCCAATGAAGGGTAATTGCCGCAGCCATCCATATAGTTGTCCCATCAGCGTTTTGTATGGATTGGTTGCTGTTCGAGATTTTTTGTCGGTGGCTATTCGTGCAGCATCTTCCCGCTCGTTCCTGTTCGTCAATGCTTCCGCGAGTTGTTCCAACATATCCTCGCATGAGTCTTTGATGTTGTCGTATGCGGCGTCACTCATTGATCGCAAGATATCCATCATGATGCTTACCAACTTGTTGGTGTCTCCATCCGTGACGAGACATTTCATTTGATCGTGCCCGCGTCCGTTGGATGCCACGCTGACGCTCAGCGGTACGTGACGCGCTACCCAGTGAACCATTTAACTGTCCAACGGAAGTTGTTCGGTGTCGAACCAACACTCAAAGTCAAAGGTGGCTCGGTACGGATAGTACCGCAACGCCTCAGCGACTCGAATGTTGGTGTCGTCCAGACATTCGAATACTGGTGGAGTCGAATGGTACACGCCACCAGGATACATTCGACGCACACCCCCCGTACACGTACGCTCGTGTCTACGCAACTGCCATGCGCTCTTCCATAAGGAGGCACCGCCCTTTCGACATCGATACGAGTGGCAGTACATGCGTACATCTTGGATGTAGGAAAAGTGCGTCTCATACAGATTGAGGTACATTGTGTCAGGGTAATGACATAACGATCGACGGACGAGTTCGGCAGTCGTCTTTCCATTCTCTGCATCCAGATCGACGAGCCTGTATACGCACACGTTCTTCCCGAACGTGGTCTCTATGAGATAGAGGTCATCCATGGTGACCCCGGCAAATTCTTCCATATGTACATCGTCTTGGTTGTATGCCTCGTACAACGTCTTCATCGCGGGTTCCAATCGATATAAGTCGCATCCTCGATGCAGGGCCAGACATTGGAAGAGAAACGGGTTATCTTTGTACCTCTTGTTATGGTTGGGCTCCGTTTCCAGACTGCGGCTTTGTTCGTCTTGATGTAGAGTGGAAGAGGGGTCGCCCGTACACATCCTATCGGGAGATCGATGATGCGGTTGACGAAGAAGGTGACATTGGTCACGAGTTCGCACACCCACGCAGAATCCGGTCTTTGATTGATGGCCCACTGCAAGACGTCATTTTCTCGGATGCGTTCGAGAAAGTCGTCAAATTCCTTGCTGTTGGTGATGAGACTGGGCTCGTCTAGGTAGCGTCCACAGCAATTGCACGAGGAATGATAGTACTTGTATCGACCCGTGTTCTTTTTTCTCATAACGAACCCTTAACTGAGGTTAATCTTGAAGGCGTTGGTCTGTTCCTGGAACATGATCCTCAGAGCAACATCTAGAACGGTCGTGTTGAGCGTAGTTAATCTCTAATCGTACCTGCACTGGGGGGGTCCTCTTGATACACGTGTCCTTATGGTCGACCAGTGCGCTCCAACGACATCTAGCAGTTCCGTCGACAGAATGTCGGCGAAAGGAAGTCGAGCGGGTGGTTTGATGGGATCATCGTCGGTAACGAGAGGGTGGCTGAGTGTGGTGTCTTCCCTTGTTGATCTCTTCAGTGATGGTGACTCGTTGACGTCGGTACACGAGGTTCGTGCGTGTCTCTCTAGGGTGTCACGTCTATTGAACGTCCTTCTACATTTCGTACACGTGTAGACGCTGGTGTTTTGTCTACTACTACTACTCCTCCTACTAAGACGACATACGGACGCTGTAGATCGTCCCATCTCCCGAACGTTGCGTCGCATTTACACGCGTATTTCGTTCTCTTTGCGTGGTCGCTAGGTGGCACCGTTGCTGGTGGCGCCACTGAATACGAGTGCTGATTCACCGACGGTGTCGAATGGCTCTCTACCTGACGTCGTAGCTCTGCATACGTTTCGAGTGCAAGTCCGCAGTGACGACATAGATGGCGTTTCATGGCGGTGTACGCGTCTACAACTGACAGACAGTGGCCCCCAGTACGTGTACAAAGTGCGTGTGGTGGTGGTGGGGGTGGTGGATGATGTTTTATTACGGTGTATTGCCAGACGGTGACGGGTGTGCGTGCATGCATGCGTGCGTGCGTGCGTGCGTGCGTGCGTGCGTGCGTGTGTGTGTGTGTGTGTGTGTTTAGGTATGTTCCTATGTGTAATGGCTACTATGTTCACTATCAATGGCTACGGGTTCTCTTCCAACTATGGGGGGAACAACACTGACAACACGTACCATTCATTTTGTCACTTTTATTAATTATAATGCTGTATGTCATATATATATATATATATATATATATATATATATATATATATATATATATATATATACGGTGACGACATGATGGTTTGTGGGTTTTTTACGTCCACGACAGTGACCACTAGCTTACGATCGGTTATCGACATGGCAGTGGCTAGTATGATGGTTAACTTGTGGGCTGTTACACCACGACAGATGTTACGTAGATGATCATGATGATGAACTATATAAGTCGTTCTCTATTTATATATATATGCCATACAACACGAAAGTGACTAAATAACGTAAAGTTCTACAGGTTATAATACACTACCGTGGTTATATAAATACTGACGGTCTACTAACATACACATACATTTGTATACTACAGTGGTTATATCACTGATCTACACAATATGAATAATCGTTGCAACGATGACCGTTAATAGTAATATTCGTTTGATGACGTCATATACGCAGTTATTGTCGACACTAATTTTCGACGCGCGCGAACGCGAACTTCTGCCGGCACCACGGGCGCCTCGTCATACACTTCATTCTACATAAAAGGAATAGTACTAATGTTCATCTACACTGGTTATAATAATACTACTGTTCACCTAGAGTGGTTATAATAAAATTTATGTTCATCTACAGTGGTTATTATAATAATTCTTATGTTCATCTACAGTGGTTATACTAATACTACTATTCTACAAACTATACTAATGTCTACATCCCCGGATTGGTGGCGATGATCTGTTCTTTAAGTTGTTGTTGCCATTCCGGCGACAGTATCGTTACCGTAATGTCTTGGCATATTTTGCTCGTCACCTCGTCGAGCGACATGTGAGATCGACGACTGCTGTAGGCGATCAGATTGGCCATGCCTTCTTCAATAAGTACGTCACACACAAGTGGTTCCATCTCCGAAATGTCCCTCAGGCTTGTGGATGGTTCCGGGTTTCCTGGACGGTCGGGTATGTAGGCTGCGCCGTCCGCAGACAGCATGATGCACGTATAACGTCGATGGCGACCTCTCCTCTCGATCGGTCGTCAGGAGTAGTGGAGGTGACGCTGGACTGAATTGGAACTGCGTCTCCGACCCTGTTGGAGATGGTGACGCCGACTGGTCATCCGTGTCTGTATCCGACGCAAATGGGGATGGTAGAGGCAACGTTGGTGGAGGCGACTGGTAGTCCGTCTCTGCCTCCGATGCGACTGTGGATGATGGAGGCGCCGTTTCTACATGTTGTGATAGTGACGGCAACTGAGATGGTGGTGGCAATGAAGGGCTGTCTCTCGCTGTCTGTCTGCGTTTGTTGTTCAGCACCAGTCGGAGATCATTGCCCTCCATCACTGACGTGTGTCGCTTGCATGACGACACCACCACGTCAGTCGCGTCGTATGCTCTGCGTAACCGATGCAGGCCGCCCCTGATCTATTGAACAGAAAGACTAGTTCATATCATTTTCTGTGTCGTCATGCATATGTGTGTATTGTCTGGCTAGACTCTTTCTAACCATATCCTTCACACCAAACCGCCACTGCATATCCCCACACCTCGAGGTCACATCTATCGCTAGCCAACGCAGGATGTGCAGGTCCAACCCAGACGATGGTACGTAACACTAGTCGTCGTCCATTAAATTCATTATGCAAACCACCTCAGCAGACGCATACCGGACACAGGCGACATCTAGCGCTCGATAGAAGTTCTGTTCGTTCGTCATGGCTTCAGACCGATCACGTATCCTATCTATACCACTCACCGTCGCCTCCATATCAGCGCTGTCGTCGCTACTTATTGATATAACATCGGGCTGTGACGTACTGTCCTCCGCCTTGTCATCTGTTATTATAATGAGTGATGGCGGTGAACAACTAGACACCGGGGAGGAGAATAGTATTTCAGCACTAGCACCTTTACTGCCTTTTCATCCAAAAGTGTTGCCTAACACTCTGACCCAATCCAGTCAGCCAGTAGGACCCGCAGGGCGAACCTGTACACGGGAACCCGTTGCCATCGATGAATAGGACAAACATAGCCATTATTTTCCTGAATCACACCTTTGAAACAGTGCTGACACGATGTGTACACGACGTATTTATTTTGTGCGGCACATTGTATGATCGATAACGGACGTGTAAATTTATAGGTCCCATTAATTACTTCGTTTTGCAGCCGTATCAGATTCATAGACTGTGTCTCGCTGTTTCCGAACTGTTGTGCGGCCAAAGTTGCTGATGCTGACGACTTGACTTCTACTGTGCGATTGGAGAGCGGTTGTGTTGCCCGTTAACTGTGCACTTAGTATATAAAGGCCTCCTACTGGTGTTGGCGCACATTCTTATATCGACCGTTGGTCGCGCGTGTGATGTCTCTATCATTATCCGGGTGCCTGGTGTCTCACAGCGTTGTACTTTGTTTGATCATATGATCGACTCGCGTTACGTCTGACCACTGGTTCACTGTGGGAGGATTCTGCTGCATTCGAATGAAATGCCTTACTTGCATAAGTACCTGTCCTTGCATATTTTGACCAGGCTGACCACTGTACGTGTACCTACGACAGTATCCTTCCTGACTTTTTACACTTTCCTGTAATGGTGATTGATGCGTGTCTAACAGCCACTTGCGTAGTTTTGGATCGCGAAATTCAATCGCAACTAAACAATACATAACCGGCCGTCTCTGTTTGTTCCATTCGGCGCGTAAATGCACCTTCTCTCGGATCCTCTTGCTCAGGTATTTCACCTGTACACCAGAGCTTGTGGCTAGCATCTTTTCTGCTGTCTCCAAATCGTCATGATGCATACATTTTCGCCACTGATACGCGCTTTCAACAGTGTTAAATTCTTTATTCCACGTATGTATCCTGCACACTTAGAAATTCGACAAGTAACTGTTGCCACCTCTAAAGTTTATAGGCCGATCCATACTGACTTTATGATGTTAACATATACATGCATCATATTAAATACACGACGTTATGTAGCTCTCTCTCAGTGCATCTACCACGCTGTTTTTTCTACGTGATGGCTGTACTGCGTCGGATTCCTGACACTGTTCTGACATGTTTATCAGTTTTAATGGATGCGTTATTGTTCTCTGTGTCTTGTGACTATGTTCAATGTGTTTTACGTCACCCGTCTGGGTTTTTTCTCTCCTGTTATATGTCCGCTGTGCTTAGGCATTTCTTTACACCCACTTTCATCGACCACAGTCACACTGTTGAGGTGTTTCGTGTACCTCGTCGCCGCGCTGCTGTTAGTGACGATCTACCTGACGCTATCGTATGTCGGCTACTTCGTTACTTATATTCTCATGGTGTATCGAATGCTCGGATCGGCTCTCCTACTCGACGGGCATCGTCAGTAAGTACATTGTTTGAATGAATGGTCACTTTACATACTGTTCGTGTACATGTCTCACTGAGCGCTACAAATCTAGCCATAAAAACCACTCACCCGGCTTCACTGCTAGTCGAGTTCGAATTCCATATGTGGCGGCTTGCCTAGCCGACCACTGCGGCTCTAGCGATAACAACTACTGGTCGGTCGGTTTCGCATTCTATCTCTCGTTGCTTAGTTACGCCTGTTCTCACATTTCCTACTATATATATATATATATATATATATATACATAGATGGCTACACTATGCATCTCACTCTGGTTTGTCGTTTTCATGCAGTTATCATCGTCACCGATGGGCTATGGCCATGGCCGAACTGCTAGATATGACTATCAACAGACAGATCATCGCCAACGAATCCTGCCTCACCTCTATGGTCCCGGAGGATTGGAATGACACCTGCAATGAATTGGCAGCCTTCCTGGACCACAAGAAGGTCTGGAAGACTGTCATGACTGAACTGACACGTCTTCGCGCCGTCACACCATGCTGTGATAGCTTGGAAGACAGTCATGGACCAGCTGACATCACGTCGTTTCAGAACACTGACACACGATGCGTTTCCCCATCGAGTGTGCGCTTTGCAACGTCGTCGCCGTCGACTGCTGGCACCACTGCAGCTGACACGCTCCGTTCGACGAAATATGCGCTACCAGTTCGACGAACCAACATGAACATTACCTATTAACATACATATATATATATATATATATATATATATATATATATATATATATATATATATATATATATAATTGTTTTAAATTATATATATGTAATTCCCATTGTAACTGTGCTTCGTTTTCATCTATATTACATTTTGCTTGAGCTGCTATACAGTACCGTCTTCTGTTTATTTCTCGTTACACCATTTCTTAACTGAGCGGTCAAATGTCCATACATACAGCGAGTAAACTGTCCTATACGTACGATATGCATTTTACATCACATCGACTTGTTCTATTCATACGTTTTCATCGCACAACGTCTTATGTCGACGTCTACATACCGCCTAGTCGTCTAGTATCCCATACCCCAGTGTAATACACACCGATCGTACTTGCAATATTGTATCGCTGATAACGCTCCTTGCAACATTGTATAGCTGATAACGACCGTCGCCTTGCTACTTTGTTGCTGCTCACGGTATTTCATCTCACAGTACGGGCTACAGCTAGCAGCCGTTCGGCCTACGTTAGAATCACAGGCAACAGGGAGTCCTGTTCGGGGGGTTAGGGGTGGGGGGGGGTAGCGTTAGAGACGTCACGGCTAGCGAGTCGAGGTCGGGTTTGAATTCAGTTATTCATGACCCTGTTAGCACGCGCGCCTCTCAGGGTCGGGGTTCACCGTCGACACGGGGTTAGGGTCAGAAATACGGTTCGCTATAGTCGCCAGGGGGGGCGCTCCACAGCCGCCAGGGGCGCTCATGCTACCCAGAAGGCTGTGCGCAACCGGAAGTGATTTGTACACATGGTCTCCGGATTTCCTTGGACAGAACCACTCCTTAACTACTGACGATGGACCCGATGGGTAGACAGATTGTAAGGAGACTTCAATGGCCTAACGGAGGTTGTGGCTATAAATCCTCATTATCAACATTGCCTACATAATAGAATAACAAATGGGTACAATGAAGACATTTCTTAAATATTTGTATATCCCGATACAAATCAATATTATATAAATCTGAATATGTGTATACTGGAAGTAAATGCACGAAGGTGGTTTAAACTACGATGATTAACATCAGTGTTAATACAAATAATTATACAATCAAGAACATCAGTAATATATTTTTAATTAGATACACATTCAATGCATGCAATTCAATTTCACAAAACATTAATTGAAAAGAAATAACACGCAAGTTGCACATCAACTCTTTATTGTGAAAATGACAATCCCCGCCTTCTCCCGATTGATCAAGTGAGACAACATCAACCTTCATTAAGTATACTACAACATGATAAGTAAACACGTAATGCAAACCTGCCAACAGCTACACTGTAAAACTATTGCATGAGAAATAAATACAGGTTGCTATCCATAACGTAGAGAGAACTCCATGTTGCTTAAAACATATGATATAGCTCTGGTCAAACAAAGAATATGACCTTCAACGGTCGTACACAAACAACTACTTAAAACATATGATATAGCTCTGGTCAAACAAAGAATATGACCATCAACGGTCGTACACAAACAACTACTTAAAACGTATGATATAGCTCTGGTCAAACAAAGAATACGACCATCAACGGTCGTACACAAACAACTACTTATAACATATGATATAGCTCTGGTCAAACAAAGAATATGACCATCATCGGTCGTACACAAACAACTACTTATAACATATGATATAGCTCTGGTCAAACAAAGAATATGACCATCAACGGTCGTACACAAAAAAACTACTTATAACATATGATATAGCTCTGGTCAAACAAAGAATATGACCATCAACGGTCGTACACAAACAACTACTTAAAACATATGATATAGCTCTGGTCAAACAAAGAATATGACCATCAACGGTCGTACACAAACAACTACTTCACAGCCTTGTGCAAGAACCTCTTGCTTAAGAAACTACGACAAACGGGAGTCTGATGTAAAGTATACAATAGTCCTTCGAAGGACGCGGTTGTGGAGGAAACATTCACACTGATCAATATACAGCACATACAACTGTTGCGAGACATCACACAAAGACACATGGCTCAACAATGATTTCACAAAGGTGTCACAGTTAGAGTGTTTGTACCAGTATGCATATGGGTTTGCAAATGATAGTATAAACGACCTCTATAGAAAATGGCATCTCAAGTACCACATTTTAAGGTATTCTCCCATTTATTAGAACTTACGGTTCTTCACCTTACTACCATATATGGGACCGTGCTCCACAAGTGCCGGAACATTCACATTTAAAGTACTGCCGTTTATAAACTATTCCAACAGGTGTCACACACAAAGGGTTTCTCACATATGCCAGTAGACATATGTGAGTATTAATGATCAATGATGATTCCAAACTACAAGTTTAGAATGTTTCTCTGTCGTGTGAGTGCGAAAATGCGATTGTAAATTACTATTCATTAATCACATGTGAACTCCACATTTGTAGGATTTCTGCCAATGAATACGGACATGTCTCCGTAACATTCCCACTTTTTCTGAACTGTGCACCACATTTCAACGGTTTCTATCCTGCGCTGACTAGGACATGTCTCTATCAAATCCCCACTTCCTGAAAAATATGCGTCACGGGTATCACATGGTTATGGTTTCTCCCTAGTATGGATACGAACATGTATCTTCAAACCAACACGCTATGAGAATTGTGCACATCTATCATATTTGAAAGGTCTCTCCCCAGTATAGATAAGAACATGTGTCTTCAGATTACAACTCGCAGATAATTGTGCACCACACGTTTCAAATGTGTAGGTTTTTCCCCAGTATGGATACAGAAATGTCTTCAAATTACCACTTTGTGAGAAGTGGGGACATCACTAGGGTTACCACTTTCTGAGAATTGTGCACCACAGGTATCACCTTTGAAAGGTTATATATATATATATATATATATAGAGAGAGAGAGAGAGAGAGAGAGAGAGAGAGGGAGAGGGAGAGGGAGAGGGAGAGGGAGAGGGAGAGGGAGAGGGAGAGGGAGAGGGAGAGAGAGAGCTTCGAAGTATGAACAAGGATATGGAGAAACCCTAGTAATGTAATTGTGTGATTAGTATTACATTACTAGGGTTTCTCCCAAGTATAGATACGGACATGTGTTTTCAAAACTCTCTCCATTATGTACATGGATATGTTTCTTCAACTTATCGCTGTTTCAGACATATCACATTTGCAGGATTTCTCTCCAGTATGGATACGGACATGTGTCTTCAACTGATCACTTCGTGAGAATTGTGCACCACAGGTATCACATTTGTATGGCTTCTCCCTAGTATGGACACGGATATGTATCTTCAAACTACCACTTTGTGAGAATTGTGCACAACAGATATCACATTTGAAGGGTCTTTCTCCAGTGTGGATACGGACATGTGTCTTCAAATTACCACTTATTGAGAATTGTGCACCACATATACTACATTTGTAGGGTTTTTCTCCAGTATGGATACGGACATGTTTCTTCAAAGCACCCCTTTCTGAGAATAGTGCACCACATATACTACATTTGTAGGGTTTTTCTCCAGTATGGATACGGACATGTTTCCTCAAATTACTATTTGTTGAGAATTGTGCACCACAGGTATCACATTTATAGGATTTCTCTCCAGTATGGATACGGACATGTATCTTCAAATGACCATTTTGAGAGAATTGTGCACCACAGGTATCACATTTGTATGGTTTTTCTCCAGTATGGATACGGACATGTTTCCTCAAACTACAACTTGCTGAGAATTGTGCACAACAGGTATCACATTTGTAGGGTTTCTCTCCAGAATGGATACGGATATGTATCTTCAAACTACCCCTTTGCGAAAATTTTGCCCCACAGGTATAACATGTATAAGGTTTCTCCCCAGTATGGATACGGACATGTGTCTCCAAACTACCCTTTACTGAAAATTGTGCATCACATGTATCACATTTGAAAGGTCTCTCCCCAGTATGGACACGGACATGTCTATTCAAACTATCAATGCGTGAGAAATGTGCACCACATGTATCACATTTGTAGGGTTTCTCCGCAGGATGGATACAGACATGTTTCTTAAAACTACAACTTTCTGGGAATTGTGCCCCACAGGTATCACATATGAAGGGTTTCTCGCCCGTGTGAGAGCATACATGTTTTGTTAAACCATGACTACTTAGAAACCAATTTTCACATGTGTCACATATGAAACGTTTCTCAAAGTTATCAGTGTGCTTATTTAAGGGCATATTTAAATATTACTGCTTCTTAAGTGCTCTCAAATTAATCACATTTGAAGTGTGTTTCGACAGTACAAATAGTATTTCTTCAAAGGACTACTGGAACTAAGCTGTGTTCCACAGGTGTAACACTTACACAGTTTATCACCAGTGTATCTGCACACATGTACTAAGCCACCATTCTGTAAAATCTGTTTTCCAAAATGTCACATTTGAAAGTTTTCTCACCGGTGTGTGTGTATGTGCAACTTTAAGCTGTCGCTGTACAAATAGCCTTTTCAACGTATTTCACATTGCTGTGGTTTCTCACCAGTGTCAGTGCACACATGTACATATGTTAAAGAAGTCCGCATTTGATGGATTTTTCACCAATGTTAGTTTGCATTCGTAACTTTAAAAAGCGACTCTGAAAAGACGGTTTTTCAATTGGTATCACATTGGAAGGGTTTTGCACCAGTCTGAGAGTGCAGATGAGTTTTTATGTTACCTCTGTGTGAAAACTTTGTCACAGCTGAATGTTTCCGACCACAAAGGATGATGTCACAGGTTTCTCTTGTACATCAAGGCAAAGATGTGGACAATGTGTGACTTGGCTCGATATCCTACACTGTGTTGGTGCACTGTCTCCAGTGAAACCAGCAGAACTGGACATTTGTTTTTGTCAACGTGAGTGAGTTCATCACTTCATTGTAGACACTTCTGACACAAACAGCTGGCCACCCGCATCACAGTCACCTGAAACAACACAACTGTCATGAGAAGAAGACAGAATTAAAGACAGCATCAGACATAGCGTCAACAGCTTTAGCACTAGTCCGGAGTTTAATGGCAACTGGGCAGAATTTTCAATATGTATGTTTAGTGCAATTTTAACAGGTAAATTACAGAATAACAAATATATCAAAAATACGTCTGTCTGATCCGCAATTCAATGGGACCAATAAAAGTGGCCACTGTATGAAGTATAGCCCAAAACTGCAACCCTTAAAAGGAATGGGCGTTTCATTAAAACTCTAACTGTTATCACGGGTTAATTTAAAATAAAACAAAAGTCATTGTTTTGAGTTAATGCACCTATAAGAGTTACACAAATATAACTATTTGCGACTACAATTACGAATATCAGGCCAGTGGTTTACTAGGAAAATACACAACATTTTAATTTAATTGGCCACGACATACTGTCAGATAACCCCATGTCACAAGTGCAGGTAGTGTATAAAAATTTGCTCGTCAAATGAAAATATATTTTATACATATCTTCGTATACTTGTCAACAGGATATGGCCATGATGTTTGCGTCCAAACTCTGGTTATGTAACATATGTTGGCCTTTGTTTACAATTACTAAACTAGTCCTCTTTATGACTAATTAACACGTTTGTTTGGGACTTTACTTTGGTTCTGTGTATGATGGCTTCCCTGAAGACGTCATTTGTAGTATAATTTTCCTGATTTTTATAGAACTGTATATGCGTTTATCAGTCTCGCTGGTTAACACGTAAGCCCTCATGACCACAATATCCCACTTTTAGAACACATTCTGAGTAAACCCCCTGGCATGGCATTCTTCATTTTACTGTTAACAAGATTGAACAAGATTGCCATCGAAGGCAAATGCCCAGGTAGTATATTCTGAGTAAACCCCCTGGCATGGCATTATGACCACAATATCCCACTTTTAGAACACATTCTGAGTAAACCCCCTGGCATGGCATTCTTCATTTTACTGTTAACAAGATTGCCATAGAAGGCAAATGCCCAGGTAGTAAGTGGACAAGAAAGCAATTGGCTTATCAAGAGTCCAACAACTGTTAATCTGTATGTAACCCGCCTTTCTGAGATTTGCATTAACTTTGTTTTTAAACATATTTACACTGCTACCATATATTTACACTGCTACCATATATTTACAATGCTACCATATATTTACACTGCTACCATATATTTACACCGCTACCATATATTCAATCTGTAGATAATTTGTTTCATTTATTTACTGACCTTTGTAAAAAAATATACTTCCTGATATCTAATTAATACTGACCCTTTACCAAGGATACCTCACGTCCTCCAGTTCTACTATCTTTCTTGAGTGAGACAAATGTTCCTATCAACATTTCAATACTAATTCAATATCTTAAAAACTTCAGTTTGATCACCTGTTAACATCCTTGTCTCTAGAGTTGTTAAGCTTGTATACAGTATTCTTAATGGGGCCTAACTATTGCTTCATACAGGTGTATAACTAGTATTATATTCAGTGGTGGGATATCTCCCCTTAAATTTACGTCCAACAGTTACATTGAAAGTGCTTAAATGCCTCTGCAAAGCCCTTTGAAAAAGTTCCATACCCAAAAAGTTCTTTAACCATGGCTGGATGAATGCATCACCTGGACACTATCACAAGTTACAGATGATGGGACTGTTAGTGTCATATGAAGCAACATAAAAGTAGAGGTAATGTGGTGACACTGTCACAAGTTACAGATGATAGCAGTGTCATCTGAAAAAAAATATAACTATCTAGAGGTGGAGTAAATGACACTTTCACAAGTCACATATAATGTGATTGTCCTTTATAACAATCAAACAAAGCTATATATGATGACACTGTCATTTGAAACAACATATAAGTAGAGGCAAAGTGAGTGACACTGTCACAAGTAACAGATGATGGGACTTATCTGAATCAACATGATATGTATTTTTGTATCTTGACATTTGCAACAATTTATCAATCTATAAAACACTAAAATCAACACGTTAGAAGTAATAGTGCTAATAAACATCAGATAGCTTAGTTCTGTCATTTGACATTAGTTCAATCAAAGTCAATAGGGGGCCGCCTAAAAGACAGGCACTAAATGGCGGACCAGGCAGGCAAGATTTAACCAGGAGTTGCATAAATAAATCTCTCACTCACTCACTCACTCTGTTATTGTTGATACTTTTCATGCGTGCGGACATTGTGATTTCTTTTATCAATATTTTAACAACATTTAACATAACAATTGTTGAGCACTATGAAACATTATTAATATATTTTGTATGAATTTTACTTTTATTCTATCTGAATTCTGATTGCAAATTAAATAAATTATTATTACTATTATTAATAAAACACAGATGTTATTTAATATGACAGGAATAAACAGTGTTCACAAGTTGACGTGTAGATAGGTCTCTAATGTTAAATCAATCAACTCTGCTTTGTAATCAATCTAAGACTATTTGCACTTTTTTATGAATGTGTCAGGGTTTAAAAAAATCATGATTTAAAAAAAAATCTGATTTTTTATTTAAATCGGATTTCTTTGATTCATTTGATATTTTTGAAATCTGGTATATAGACATTTAAATAGATGTTTATATTTATAAACTCTTTCAAACGTGTTCTATTCAAATCGATTTGGGCACTTGTCTTAACAGAGTGTGCATGTTTTTTGCTTATATAAAGTTATATAATTATAACATAGTTTGATTTACAACAGCAACAAAAGTGTCATTTTAAAATACATGTATAATAATATATTTTATTTGATATAGCACGAGATCTAATTTTTTATTGTTCACAGCACTCATTGGGTCGAATCCACCCATTAGACAATGTCCACAAGGCCTTATCCCCTGTAGTTGCATAACCTGTCTTGGAAAGGAAAGCATGGTGTGCCTCTGTGGCTGTAGCCCTGATAATTATTGTTTGCTGAGAGGGTGGATTAGCACCTGTCCAGGGCTCTGCCTACTCTAAGGGTCTCTAACCAGACTGCCAACTGGTACAGTATTAGTCTGTATCCCAGACTGTCTCACTTGAGTCAACATACTGAATTGGTAACAACTAGCACAAGCTGTAAGTGGACTTTAACTCAGGGCTTCTGACTTAAAAAGATACTTCCTCTGGAAGACAAGTTTGTGTGGCTTCACTGCATTTAGAAAGGGAATAGTTCAAACAAGCACAACACTTTGTTGAAGTTGATGCTTGGAAACAACTGTTTGTGTTAAATTCATATATATCAGCAATTAAAAAATCAGAAATCAACAAAATCATAAATTGATTTTTTTTGCGATTTAAATCATGATTTAAATCAAACGATTTCAAATCAATATCCTCTAAACATGCCAGACCACTGTTTAACTTCCTGTGTCGTTCACATTTCAGAAACTGCATACAGCCTGTGCTTAATTTTATATGTGCTTCTGCTTAAAGTTAGGTCAAGGCACTAAATCAAGTGTGTTCTACACAACACAGGTGGTGGTTCCTTGTGTATGTAAACGACAAGTTATAGGTGGTACATCAATTTTTTGCATGAAAGAATGCCTTTTTTCTCCAAAATAAACATTTCTTTTTGAAATCAGACAGTTGATCTTCCTGTTTATGGCTTCACACGAATGAAGGGTATATTAAATTGTGAAATTCATATGATTTAACAAGATTTGCCATCCAAGCCAAAGGCCCAGATGGCAAGTGTACAAGGAAGCTATTGGCTTATCGAGAGTCCATCAGTGTTCATTTACGTGTTACCCGCCCTCCTGAGATATGTGTCCAACTTGTTTTTAAACATGTTCACGTTGCTAGAGGTTATACAATCCGTAGATAATTTGTTCCATTCATTTGCTCTCCTCTGTGAGAATGAGTACTTCCTGATATCCAATCTACACTGATTCTTTACTAACTTTACCTCATGACCTCTAGTTCTGTTATCTTTTTTGACAGGGGGAAAACATATTTCTATCAATATTTTCATACCCATTCAACATCTTAAAAACTTCAATCTGATCTCCTCTTAACCTCCTTGTCTCTAGAGTTGTTAAACCACATTCTTTCAGGCTTTCTTCATCACTAAGGTCTCTCAGTTTTGGAATAATTTTAGTTGCTCTCCTCTGTATGCGTTCAAGCGTATCTATCCAGAACAGTATCTCCCATTTTATAGTTTACATCCAACTTCCCATATCCTGTATGTAGGCATTTACATTTCCCAAAATTGAACAACATCTGCCATTTCTCAGACCATTTCACTAATCTGTCAAAATCATTTTGTAAATGTTGTTTATCACCATCGGTGTTAACCTTTCTAAACACTTTTGTGTATCCTGCAAATTTGAGTACGTTACTTGTTATATTATCATCCAAGTCATTGATATATATTAAGAATAATAAAGGTCCTAATACTGATCCTTGTGGTACCCCACTCAGAACTGATTTCCAGTTTAAACTTCACGATCTACTACAACACGCTGTCTTCTGTCAGCCAGCCATTGTTCTATCCAGTCAATTATGCCATCCTCGATCCATGGGCTTTTCATTTAAGTAGTAATCTTTTATGTAGCACTTTGTCAAAACCTTTCTGAAAATCTAAGTAGATAATATCTACTGGCGATCCCTTGTCTATCCACTTAGTGATTTCTTACAAAAAACAGAACATATTTGTTAAGCGTGAACTCGCTTTTAGAAATCCATGTTGAGATGAATTTAAAAATTTATGCATAACAAGGAAGTCCACCATATGGTCTTTAATTAACCTTTCTAATAATTTACAAATCACTGACGTTAAACTCACTGGTCTGTAATTCTCTGACTTATTTCTTGAACAATTTTTAAATAGTGGTATAATGTTTGCTTCTTTAGTAGTTTTGGAGGAATACCATCCACTCCCGGTGATTTATTGTCTTTCATTGCCTTTATTTTCTTAGCAACCATTTTTGGAGTTACAATTAAAGGTCCTAAATAGTTAGATTTAGCCTCACGAAATTTAGCATCTGGAACTGGTAATGAACTAATATTCTCTCTGATAAACACTGAAGTGAAGTAACCATTTAGGTCTTCTGCCATTAAACACCTGTGATATTATATTACCAGCACTGTCTTCTAGAGGTCCGACCTTGTCTTGTACATTTTGTTTACTCCTGACATATGCATAAAAACTCTTGCTGTAATTGTTTGTGTTACATGCTAGTTTTTGTTCATAGCTTCTTTTAGATTGTCTAATTTCAGTTGTAGCTGCATTAAGTGCCTCTTTGTAATTTGCAGTCTTCATCCTTTCTGGTACGCCTAATAACCGTCCACATAGTTTGCTTGAACACTATTTTTTGAATAGCTTCTTTTGACAAATGTTTCTTTCTAGACCGTTTTCCTCTTTTTTTCAAGGGAACAAATTTAGCGATGATACTCTCAATTTCATATGTTAGAATATTCCAACATTCAATTGCGGTCTTATTCATCAGCATGTTATTCCAATCTAGCTTCGCTAAGTATTTTCTCATATCTTTATAGTTACCCTTGTGGAAGTTTCTTTGTGGAAGTTTTTTATTTTTACTTTCTGATTTTACATTGATGTCAACATTTATTTGATTATGGTCACTGTTACCCAATGGTTCATGTATTTTTACATTGTCTACTAATTCCTTTTGTGATGATAAAACTATATCTAATACATTATCTCCCCTGGTTGGTTCTATCACGTGCTTAGTAAGGAAACTATCCTGAATTAAAAATATATATTGTTGGTCCTCACCCCATGTACTCTCTAGAGATGTCTCCATGGTTAAAATCTCCCATTATGATACATTCCCCTTTACTAACTTCCTTTATAGCATTTTGTATTTTTGTGTTATCCTCTTCGTTTATGTTTGGACTTTGGTAAACTAACCCAATAGTTAATTTTTAATTGCCTGAAACTATTTTGCACCAAACAGCTTCATCGTAATCTGCTTCCTTTCTAATTTTATTTCATAAGCCTGAATAGATTCTTTAACATATAAAATAACTCCCCCTCCCCTTTTTCCTATTCGATCTCTATGACGTGACATTAATGCAATTGAGCAGTCATATTCACAGGTTTGTTTGTAGAAGCTATTGGCTGTCAAATAGTACATTTTGTTGATAGTTTAATAGGTATAGGGACTTACTGAATTTTTTCAGCTATGGGCCACATGGATATTGTCGTAAACATTGAGGGGCATCGCACAAGGGTTGGTTAAAAAGAGATGGTAGTTGCTGTGAAAATTTTTCAGAATTGTTGATGGTCCAATTTTCTCATAATCAGAGAAAACGTTAGCATGGGTGTCGGATGTTTCGGCCCATAACAGGATCGGCCCATGGGCCGAACCATCTAACGGTGCGACCGGTGAACTGTGAAGTGTTTTCGCTTGCATGGGCCGAACCATCCGTATATGCAACCGGTGGCAGCGGGCTCCGTGGGCCGAAACGACTAATGAATTGTAACTGTTTGTGTTGTAATTGTGTTTTCGAACTAATATTACTTATTTATTACATTCGCTAGTTTCTGCTGTTTGTGTGTTTTAGTGAAATGTTCTACGCTACATTATTGTTGTTTTTGAACCAATTGTTTATTATGTTTGCTATTTTCGCAAAATTATTAAAGTAATATTGAAAAACATACAAATGCGCTAAGAATTTAAAGTTTTTTATTAAACATATATATATATATATATATATATATATATTTCGGGACCCGGAACCAATGCATCGTTGCACTCTGCTGTGCCTAGGCTATGACTATGTGGTCTTAAATCCAAAAAAATTCTCATTTTACAAATGTGAAATTGTTATTTAGCCTTTATTATATATTTGTTAAAATATCGATAAAAATCACAATGGATACACGCACACACGAAATGCAACAACAACGCATGTAAAGAGGGAGTACGTCAATTCTTGCCCGCCTGTTAACACAGTTAGGTGGCCATAGTGAATGTAGTTGTTATATTATCGCTCACAGCGATAGACATACTAACCGTGAAAACTGCCACCTCCAACCTAACCATGTCACATGATCAACAATTGCACTCACTTCAACAGAATTGATAATGCGATACTATGGCATAAGGACAGTGTGAAACAACCTAACGAATTTTTGCGATGTTCAATAATTTACAATCGTGCCACCTAGTGATACAACTGAGTTTAGTATAGGTGCTGCCACCTTGCGATTATCATACTGGTCGTGTGATTAAGAGAAGATATAATTGAAGTATTTTAAGATATTGAATGGATGTGAAAATATTGATAGAAATATTTTTTTCTCACCCAAGAAAGATAGTATGACAAGAAGACATGAGACAACATTTAGCAAAGGAAATGACGTTTGTGCGCATGCGTCGGAAGCGGTAGCAGTTCAGAAAACAGCGCGGTATTTTTCTTGCAAATATAGTCTTACAACGAAATCCGGTATTATTATAACTAGTGTAACACACGGAGATAAACCCCACCTGATCATATCACAGCAAACCTATACCGAAACAATAAACGTAGATTTTCGTCTGAAAAGGCATTGAATGTTTGGCGCCGAGTCCGTAGGCGTAGCAACGTCGGGCGCGCCTAGACTATTGTCACTATAGCACCCCAGTAACGTCCCAGCTAGCACAGCTTGGTTGGGTCAACATTGTAATAAGCTCGCCACGGTCGCGGTCTGCATGTTGACTAATGTCAACATTGGGGCAACCATGGAAACTTGTAGTGGGCAGACGGCAACGCGGCGACGTCACGCCTATGTTACGCCAACTATTAAAACATCGTAGCGACACCTAGCGAAGAATCTCGCATATGCTCATTGGTTGGGGTTCCGTTGTCAAATAGTCGCCACCGTCGCGATCTGCATGGTAACGCTTCCCCATCGTTTTGCCAACGACATCCAACATACGATTAATCGTGTAATCGGAAGAGCGACTCGCCAACCGTGGATACCATGTATACGTAGCGATACAGCGTGGGAAAAGAATGTCAGAAATGCGGTATGTAAGAGAATTGGCGGTTTAGTCACCCATTCGGCGGGAAATTTTTATAACGTTAAACCGTTAAATGTACAAAGCCAGGCCCAAGGCCAAGCAGATAAAACGTTATTTGTAGATAGCAATTTGAGGTAATGTTTTATTATAGTAAAATATAGCGATTGTCACATAAAGGTTGTATTTCATAACAGATTAGTACCATAAAGCATAAACGGGTTATTGTATTTTAATTGAGTTTATTGTTGGGCGAGCGATAATAGGGACTTCGAAGTGGTCACTCAACCTAGCAAAACATGTTTATCTGGTTTTTTCTCTAGTTTTTAGTTATTACGGATGCTATGAAATACATTTTTTCATACAGGTCAAAACGTAGGCGGGTTCATAACGATATTGTTGACAATTTTGCAACCGTTTTATCCAGTCCTGGCGGGCTTGTGGAGGTTGGAGGAATTGTAGAAGTTATTCTGTTTGAGATATTGGTGAAGAGCAACAGCTACATTCGACTCTATAGTCTGTGCTTAAAATATTCTTAAGCATGTATTTAATTGATGGAGTTTAGTTAGTTTGATAGCATTTTGCTTATTTTATTTTTTTCTATGGAAATGTAATATATACCCCACATTGAACAGAAATACACTATTGTTGGATGCATATTTTTGTTCACCATTTTACTCTGCATTTGCCTTTAAAATGGTAGATATTTCAAATATGTTAACATTTCAACAGGTGCAGTGCGTTGGAACACCGGTCTGCACTCGGAATGCAAACAATAGAGATGTTGAGTGCACCCTGAAACAATGGCTGCGATTCCTGCACACCGAGATGGTGGAAGGCATCAGAGGCAACATTGGAGGAGGGAACAGTTACAACTGCAACACATTTAGCTTGAGGAAGAACTGGTACAACACTGACACTACATCCAGACCTGGGGTCAATATTATATTACACACATCACTGCAAGTTTACAAAAATGTATTTGCATCTTATACCATCTGTTACTATATTTGGTAACAGCGATATATATTTCCAAACAGAAGCAATTATGGTGCAGCAATGACAATAGTGTTCAGGTGTTGCTGTAGTAGGACCTAAATTTGATAATCTTGACAATCCTGTTGACGCCAACAGTACATGTGTTGTGATTGTTAAGGAAGTTGTGTTTGTGGTGTATTTACAAGTACAATGTAATGTTTAGTTTATCATGTCGTCTATTTGTCTAGAGGACGTATTCCATGAAAAGTTGTTCACGATATATCTCCACTGGTGTCTGTCCTGCAAAACTTTTTCAAGTTTGGAAACTGTTATCCCAAATTCAGACTAGTAGTTTTGGATAAGTTAGGCATTCAAATTGGGCTCATAGCAGATAGTGGCATATTAGCTGCAAAAATCTCTGATCATATGGCAATATTTGCGGCACTTAATTTCAATATCAATAAAATATATACTGTAACTGATAAAATTAGCATGAGATTATTCACAGGAAGAAACATTGATAGCTTTACAAATGAATTAGAAGATATAAACTGGCATCAAGACTTTGATCACAATTCAAAAGCAGATCCACTCATATCGTACGATAACAAAAAACTAGAACAATCACTTCCCATTGAAAGATGTAAAGTTTAATAAATACAAACACAAGAAATCGAAATGTATGACTTATAATCTCCTAGCTAAAATAAAAAAGAAACAAACTATACTTAGAAGTACACATGACAAGTCCTAACTCAAATATAAACAAACTAAAATCAACTGAGTTGGAAAATAAAGCAAAATAAGTAAGGAAATTAAAACGAGAAGCAAAGGCTACTTATTATAACCTGCTATTTAGTAAATACAGGAATGACATCAGGAAAACATAGCTGATGTTATCAACAAATCCAAAATACAAAAACAATTACCGACATATTTCAATGTAAATGAAACTAAGATAACAGATAAAAAATAAATAGCAGTCAAAAAGAAGTATGGGAAATGACAACATTTCTTCAATATTACTGAAAGCTTCTGTTAATGTCATTGCCAAAATTGCTAAAGTTATTCCCGTCCACAAAAAAAGATGATAATCACAATTTCAACAACTACAGACCAATATATCTTCTGCAGTGCGTATCTAGTCTTTGAAAAAAATAGATTATACTCAATTATTCCACTATCTCACTCTTAATGAGCTCCTCCACCCAAATCAGTATGGTTTCAGAGCTGAATATTCTACTGAACTGGCAATATCTGAAGTAGTTGACAGAATATACTTAAATCTTGACAAAAAAGGTTTACTATTGGCAATATTTCTAGATCTGTCAAAAGCTTTTGACACAATCGAGCATACAATCCTTTTTTTTTAAATCCTACAGGACAAAATACAACAATGTGAAAATTGGACAAAATCCCACAGGCTGTAATACAATATTTATTTGTCGTTCTTCTCTAAGCATCCGTTCTAGTTTTGCAGACATTTATCAGTGTGCATTTCTTAGGGTATGATGTGTTTACTTTGAGGTTGTAGCTCCTGCTCTAAGGTGACATTCTTAATTGGTCTGCCCTTTGCTTTGTGTGAGTTGGGAATGGGGAGAGAGGCCATATAAACGGTCCTTGCCACCTGACCTGTCTCCAGTCCACCACAACACAAGGGGTGTAATTGGCTTGCTAACTCTGCAATGTTTCACTGAGCTGATATTTTCTGAAGCAATATCAGGCTACAGGTCTTTCCATGTTGTTTGAATACCAGCTTAGCCTTTGTCTGACAATGTCTGTACATTGTTTATTGCTTCCTGGCTGTTACCAACTTATTGAAAAGGCTAATCGCTAAGGCTACCCACCACTAGCACCATGGACCAGTACCCACCAGACAGTGAATACTGTGACTTAAATATAAATATATAAGCAGGTGTTATAATTAGTCTTGATTTTCAACTCATGTGAGACTTAAATTATACTTTTATTGACAATTCATTCAGGCAGTTTGTGATATGAAACGTACTGTAATTGATTGTAATTGAAATAAATGTTCAATTATACAAAATATAACAATTACATTTACAGCAAAATTTCAAAACCATAATCAATTACAATTACACAATTTTGCTGTAATCAATTACAATTACATAATTGGACCCAGCCCTGACTGCACCATACATAGTCATAGGGAGGCTTGTACGATAGTGATCTCTCAGGTCTTAGTGCAGGCCTCCCTGGTTCATCAAAACTGTTATATGACTCTGTATGTATCATCTAAACAAATAAAACTTCACCTCCATCTCATTGTCTCTGATCAGATATGGTTTCGATAAGGGGACTGTCAATACTGAATACAACATACTATGTTTTTGGGTGAGTTGAGATAGAGGGCAACTGAATTACATGCTGATTCAACTCTGTACAGTAGCCCCTGGCTTGGTTTTTAACAAGATTTAACAAGATTGCCATCTCGAACAACAAGTTCCAGATGGCAAGTGGACAAGGAAGCCAATGGCTTATCGAGAGTCCAACAATTTTCTCATCTATGTGTAGCCCGCCCTTATCAGATATCTGTCAATTCTATTTTTAAACATATTCACAATACTAGCATTAACACAATCATTTGGCAGTTTGTTCCATTCATTTATCACCCTCTGTGAGAAAGAGTACTTTCTCATGTCCAACCTACACTGCTCCTTAACTAATGCTGCTTTGTGACCTCTGGTTCTACTGCCTTCTTTAAGTTTGAAGAACATATTCCTATCAACATCCTCATAACCGTTCACTATTTTAAACACTTCTATTTGGTCTCCTCTTAGTCTCCTGGTCTCTAGTGTTGTCAAACCACACTGTAATAAGCGACTTTCGTAACTAAGGTCTCTTAATTCTGGAATCATTTTAGTTGCTCTTCGTTGTATTCTTTCTAGCTTGTCTATGTCTTTTTTACGATATGGCCTCCATGCTTGAATACAATATTCCAAATGTGGTCTAACTATTGCTTTGTACAGGGGTACAATTAGATGTTTCTCCTTATATGTGATAGTTCTCCTAATTAGCCCTAGACTTTGATTTCCTTTCGAAGCAGCAATCCCACATTGCTCTGAAAGTTTCATGTCAGCACTAAATGTTACTCCTAAATCCTTTTCTTGTGTGGTTCTACCTAGTACAGCATCCCCCATTTTATATTCCTCGTCCATATTTCCATGTCCTATGTGTATACATTTACACTTCCCAAAATTGAATAACATTTGCCATTTTTCTGACCATTTAACAAATTTTTCTAGATCATCCTGTAAACTTTGTTTATCTGTATCATTAGTAACCTTTCTGAATACTTTTGTGTCATCTGCAAATTTGAGTACTTTGCTAGATATGTCATCCTCCAGATCATTTATAAATATTAAAAACAGTATAGGGCCTAATACTGATCCCTGTGGTACCCCACTCAAAACAGATTTCCAGTTTGAAATCTCACCATCTACTATTACTCTCTGTCTTCTGTGTGTAAGCCATTTTTCTATCCAGTTGATTACATCATTGCCTATACCATGGGCTTTTAGTTTAAGTAACAATCTTTGATGTGGCACTTTATCGAAAGCTTTCTGAAAATCTAAGTAGACAACATCCACTGGTGACCCGTCATCTACCCACTTTGTAATTTCTTCCAAAAAACATAAGAGATTGGTTAGACATGACCTTGCTTTTAGGAATCCATGTTGAGATGTATTTATTAATTTATGTTTTACAAGGAATTCCACCATGTGGTCTCTAATTAATGTTTCGAGTAATTTACATACAACTGATGTTAAACTCACTGGTCTGTAATTTTCTGGCTTCTTCCTCGATCCCTTCTTAAATAGCGGCGTAATGTTTGCTTCTTTCCATTCTGAAGGAACTATTCCTTCTTCTAGTGACAAGTTAAACAATTTTGCAAGTGGTGTACTAATTTGCTCAACAAGTTCCTTAAGCAGTTTTGGTGGTATCCCATCAACTCCAGGTGATTTATTATCTTTCATCTTCTTAATTTTCTTTGCTATCATTTCAGGAGTTACAAATAACTGCCCTAAATGTTCTGATTTATTGCCCTCAAATTTAGTCAATGGAACTGGAAGTGAGCTGATATCTTCTGTGGTAAAAACTGAGCTGAAATACTCATTCAGGACCTCTGCCATTTGGAACCCGTCTGAAATTATGTTTTCACTGTTGTTTTCCAGTGGTCCGACCTTATCTCGAACTTTCTGTTTACTCCTTACATAAGCATAGAAACTCTTGCTGTCATTTTTTATATTACCTGCCAATTTTTGTTCAAAGGTTCTTTTAGATTTTCTAATTTCAGTTGTAGCTAGGTTAAGTGCCTCTTTGTAGTTTGTGTAGTCTTCTACATTTCCAGTGTGTCTATAGACCCTACACAGCATCTGTTTGTGAGCAATTTTTCTAATAGCTTCTTTTGACAGGTGTTTTTTCCTGGACCTTTTCCCTTGTTTTCTTAATGGAACAAATTTCTCAATAATGCCCTCAATCTCATATTTTAAACAAGTCCAGCATTCTGTTGCTGTCTTGTTCTTCAGCAAGTTATTCCAATCTATATTTGCTAGATATGTTCTCATCACTTTATATTTGCCTTTGTTGAAGTTCCTCCTCCATTGTTTTTTATATGTATTCCCTGTTTTTACTTTTATATTAAAATGGATTTGGTTATGGTCACTTGAACCCAAAGGTTCGTGTACTTTAACATTGTCAACTAGTTCATTTTGAGAAGACAAAATTAAATCTAACACATTCCCACCTCTGGTTGGTTCCAAGACATGTTGAGTAAGGAAACAATCTTGTGTTAGAAGTAGAAACTGATGGTCGTCACCTCCAGCACTCTCTAATGATTCCCACTGTATATGGCCATGGTTAAAATCACCCATTATAACACATTCTCCCTTGCTCACCTCCCTTATCGCATTTTGTAATTTTACATCTTCCTCTTGTCCTATGTTAGGACTACGATAAACTACTCCTATTGTTAATGTTGAGTTCCTGGTAACTATGTTACACCAAATTGCTTCCACACTATCTGCTTCACTTTTCAGTGTTATTTCATATGCTTGGATAGATTCTTTAATATATAAAATTACTCCACCTCCCCTTCTTACTCGTCTATCCTTCCTAAACATTACATAGCCTGGCAGTGCTAACTCAGCATCTACTATATCTTCATTTGCCCATGATTATGTGATGCCTATTACATGAGGATCAATATCTGCTACCATAATGTCTAACTCACTTTTTTTATTTACTATGCTCCTGGCATTTAAGCATACACATTTAAGTTCATTGTCCGAAATTATTGGTGAACATTTCTTTGGATGTGTATTTGTAGTAGTACTCCTTTGAGTTTTCTCTGTCAGTTCCCCCCGCGCATCTAGTTTAAATAATTTATGGTACCTGTGCCCTCGTCGACAACTCTGACAAACTCACACGAGAACAGCACCTCCCGTGCCACCACCCATGACTTGTCCTGCCTTCTCTGCTATATCCTCTACTTTTGCCCCTGGTAGGCATACTGTTATGTCATCTCCTCTATTTACAATTTTATCCACTTTCCTAATGATGGAATCCCCCATAAATACCCGGGCTTTCCTCGCTTTCCCCTGTGATACTACATCAGCAAAGCTCCTTTCCTGTTGCACACTACTAGTATGCCCCCTTTCTCTCATATCATCAACCTTTACTGTCTTACCACCTGGCAATCCCTCTCCACTCACCTGCTTACCTCTCTTTTGTTGCATACTCTGCCTTCTGTCATCTTTCTTCTTCTGATCCACAGTCTTATCCTTTTCTCTGCTCTCGTTATCCTCGACCATCCTGCCACCTGACAATCCCTCTTCACTCACTCGGTTATCTTCCTTTTGTTGCACATTCTTCCTTTTTCCATCTTTCTTCTTACCAGCTTTCTCCCTCACATTGCCACTGCTCTCCTTGTTCTCACCACCCCTGTTCTCCTCGTTTTCACTACCTCTGCTCTCCTCGTTCTCACCGCCTCTGCTCTCCTCGGTCTCACCACCTCTGCTCTCCTCAGTCTCACCATCTCTGCTCTCCTCGGTAATGGTTGATTGTGTTCGACAGTAGAACAATATCGTCAGCAAAATCAATATCACTTTGGACCTTTGCAGGATGCCTTCTGCTATGCCGAGGGTCGAATGTAAATCCTGGTGCTGTGTCATCTTCACCTATCATCATTATTGTCTACACTGAGACTAGTATAACGTTCACATGTATGCCATAGTATGCCATGCATGGGTATTATGTTGAATGCACAAATGTACGGGACTTTATGTATATTAGTCAGGTTATATCTGTGAAATAAATGTAAAACTGTTGTGTTCTACTTCTAGCGATATGTTAGTAATTGTGAAGCCATAATTTGTTAGTTGTCATTGTATTTCTTTTGTGTCAAATGTATGTATGAAACCATATCTGAGTATGTCTTAGAATATTACAGCATAGCGTTTGTAATTATAGCATAAGCTATATCATATAAAATTTTTTATACATTAGTACAGCTTTCAAATATACAATAACTGAGGTTGTATTTGAATTAGGATTATGCTGTCAATGCATTGTTATGATTGTTAGCATGATATTACAAAAAGTCTCATTATGACTACACTCTCGGTGTCTAAGAATGTGTCTAAAAATACCAGAGTATCTTCCTAAAACCCAAGTGTTTTGAAAATTTGAATTGCGTAAAGAGAGGTGTATGTATCTACATTAGTGCCCTGCGCGGGCCGGGCTTTGGGTCCAAGCCCGGCCCGCAGACCGGGCCTCTACATAATTTTGTGGGCCGGGCCCGGGCCTACATATTGCGGGCCCGGGCCGGGCCTGGGCTGAACAAAAATTTAAACACATCGGGCTTGGGCCGGGCTTGGGCCTAGTGTGAGCGTGCCGGACTTGGACTGGGCCTGGACAAAAAATATTCATACAAAACCCAGATTATTAATTTTATTATTAATAAAAACTGATTATAAATTGTTCACAAAATATTTGCATACAAAGACATTTGTTCATGGGGCATTTGTTCAAATTTTTTTAATTGTAGATTCTTGTTTCAATTAATTATTCAAGTATTGTATCATTATTGCTGAGTATAAACAGGGTGTTGTATTCTCTAGGTTTGTAAATACTATGTGTATGACTTTGTACACCTGCATAATGCATTGCATAGTATTGCATATAATGCATACACAGTACACACATTACACAGTACATATTACTACTAGATAGTACATAGCACATACAGATGTTACAGATGCATACTTTTGGCATGAATGTAGTCTTTTGCCCCATACCAGGCCACTTAAGTTCACTTGGCTGGAAGCAGCCAGCCCCAAATGTTTACTTTAGACTTATTTGCAGAGGCAATCAAGCCATGATTAACCATCAACTTATCACCCTTTGACCCAACCAGTGGACATTCTATTGTCTAGGTCTTCCCTCCAAAAATTGCCCGCCTGAATGACCAGCCCACTGGCCACTACCCAGTAGTGCCAGTTGGTAATTGGTATTTTTCAATTGTGTGAACTAGTGTCTACTATTTAGTGTCTACAATTTCCCCATTACTGATTCATTCACACTTGTACTAATTCACACATGTCTGAACCTGATCTGTCTCAGGCTAGTGACTGCAGGCCTGCTGGAAATGCCACTGTGTGTCAGTGCCAGTGGATGACATTTAATTGAAATATCAATTAAAGCCAAATTAACTGCCCTTACTTGTAACATTAATTAATAAAATTATGTTAACTTAGTTCAGCTAATTCAATTAACAACTTAAATTGGGGTTATGGCTTGCATTAGGGTTAAGGAGAATAATAACAAGTCTGTTTTACAGTTTATTTGCGTTTCGTCTTTCTTATAAGATTATAAGTTGATCATCTCTAAACTTAGCGGGCTGCGGGCTTACCCATCTTTGGCCCGTGGCTATGGGCCTGAAACTTCCGGGCCTGGGCCAAACATTCGCGGTCTGGGTTGGGCCGGGTCTGTGCCTAAATTCTGGTTTGCGGGCCTGGGCCAGGCTTGAAAAATTTGTGCGGGCCTGGGCCGAGCCTGGACTCTAACTGCTAATTGCGGGCCGGGCTTGGGCTCAAATTATAGGCCCGCACAGGGCACTAATCTACACACATGATTCTCTTGGGGCCACTGAATGCAGAGAAATGACCGGCACAAACGGAGATGAGACCGTATGGTGCGAAGCCAAACTGATGAGAAATTACTGATCGGCTGTATCTATAGATCACCAAACAGTAATGTCACAAATGATGCAAAGATAAATGATACATTGAAAAAAGCAAACATTCTAGGTTTCTCGCATGTACTGATATTTGGTGACCTGAACCATCCAAGCCTCAATTGGCGTGATAACACTTCACCACCTGATGGCAACCACCAATTTTTTAAGCACCATCTTCATGGACGCTGTCCGGGAATCCTTCCGGACCGAGAATGTGACCGAGCCCACTATAGAGGAAACAACACGAGCCCACTCACTACAGAGGAAACAACACGAGCCCACTCACTACAGAGGAAACAACACGAGCCCACTCACTACAGAGGAAACAACACGAGCCCACTCACTACAGAGGAAACAACACGAGCCCACTCACTACAGAGGAAACAACACGAGCCCACTCACTACAGAGGAAACAACACGAGCCCACTCACCATAGAGGAAACAACACACCAAACACACTCGATCTGATATTCACCAACGAAGAGGGCATGCTCGAGAAACTCAAGTACCTGGCACAAATAGGAAAGAGCCACCATTCACTACTGAATTTCAACTTACTACACCAAGTCCACCAAACCTAGGGTCGACATATACATTATATGACAAAGGAAATTACAAAGAAATGAGAAATATGATGACCTAGGAACTGGAATGAAGATTTAAGAGATAAATCAACAGAGCAATGCTGGATAATCCTTGAGGAATGCATCCAACAAACATATACCAAAATGCACAATGGGAAGTAAAGCAAGAAAAGCCAGACCACTTTGGACAAATACCAAGACAATCACGGCAGTCAAGAGAAAGTCTGAGGCATATATGCTATACCGTGAGACCAGAAATGAACAGCACTACATTGAATATAGAAGAGCATTAAACAGAGTCAAGACAGAGTTGAGAAAGGCAGTCCGAAATTTCGAGAGACAGATAGCCAGGGAAGTTAAGGCCATTCCCAAAGCTTTCTACAAGTACGCCAGGTCAAAGACGAAGACTTTCTACAAGTACGCCATGTTAAAGACTAATACTTTCTACAAGTACACCAGGTCAAAGACGAAGACTTTCTACAAGTACGCCAGTTCAAAGACGAAGACTTTCTACAAGTACGCCAGGTCAAAGACGAAGACTTTCTACAAGTATGCCAGGTCAAAGACGAAGACTTTCTACAAGTACGCCAGTTCAAAGACGAAGACTTTCTACAAGTACGCCAGGTCAAAGACGAAGACTTTCTACAAGTACGCCAGGTCAAAGACGAAGACTTTCTACAAGTACGCCAGGTCAAAGACGAAGACTTTCTACAAGTACGCCAGTTCAAAGACGAAGACTTTCTACAAGTACGCCAGGTCAAAGACGAAGACTTTCTACAAGTACGCCAGGTCAAAGACGAAGACTTTCTACAAGTACGCCAGGTCAAAGACGAAGACTTTCTACAAGTACGCCAGTTCAAAGACGAAGACTTTCTACAAGTACGCCAGGTCAAAGACGAAGACTTTCTACAAGTACGCCAGGTCAAAGACGAAGACTTTCTACAAGTACGCCAGGTCAAAGACGAAGACTTTCTACAAGTACGCCAGGTCAAAGACGAAGACTTTCTACAAGTACGCCAGGTCAAAGACGAAGACTTTCTACAAGTACGCCAGGTCAAAGACGAAGACTTTCTACAAGTACGCCAGTTCAAAGACGAAGACTTTCTACAAGTATGCCAGGTCAAAGACGAAGACTTTCTACAAGTACGCCAGGTCAAAGACGAAGACTTTCTACAAGTACGCCAGGTCAAAGACGAAGACTTTCTACAAGTACGCCAGTTCAAAGACGAAGACTTTCTACAAGTACGCCAGGTCAAAGACGAAGAATTTCTACAAGTACGCCAGTTCAAAGACGAAGACTTTCTACAAGTACGCCAGTTCAAAGACGAAGACTTTCTACAAGTACGCCAGGTCAAAGACGAAGACTTTCTACAAGTACGCCAGGTCAAAGACGAAGACTTTCTACAAGTACGCCAGTTCAAAGACGAAGACTTTCTACAAGTACGCCAGTTCAAAGACGAAGACTTTCTACAAGTACGCCAGGTCAAAGACGAAGACTTTCTACAAGTACGCCAGTTCAAAGACGAAGACTTTCTACAAGTACGCCAGGTCAAAGACGAAGACTTTCTACAAGTACGCCAGGTCAAAGACGAAGACGTTCTACAAGTAGGCCAGGTCAAAGACGAAGACTAGTTCAGCAGTGGCTGATCTGGAGCGTCTGAATGGGACAATGACTAAGACTGATGTTGACAAAGCCGAAATACTCCATACCTTTTCACAAGTGTCTTCACCCTAGAAAGCCTTCAGAACATCCCCACATTTGAGAATAGACTGCACAACACAGAGCTGACTGACTTCCTGATCACAAACGAGGAAGTCGAGAAGATTGTGAAGACACTAAAGACTACAAAAACACCAGGACCGGATGGGCTCCATACACGTATTCTGGTTGAATTGACTGATGAGATAGTAGAACCTTTCCAAAAAAATATTCACCAAATCATTTGCTGAGTGGACTTTACCACAGCACTGGAAAGAGGGAAACATCACCCCCAATATTTAAGAAGGGCCAGAAACACTTGCCAGGAAACTACCGCCCTGTGAGTCTCACTTCTGTAGCCTGCAAGATGATGGAGAAGTTGGTTAGAAACGAAGTGATGGCGCACATGACAAGAAACAACCTACTGTCAAGTCTTCAGCATGGCTTCGTGCATGGACGCTCATGCACTACACAGCTACTTGAGGTAGACCCTGCTCTATGGACGGAAGTCATAAAGCAGGGAGATAGTGTGGATGCAATTTACCTCGATTCTGCCGAAGCATTCGACACGGTCCCACACCAGAGGCTGCTGGTTAAGTTGGCATGATGCGGGATAGGCGGCAAGGTGTTGCAATGGATTGGAGGGACGACGCCAACGTGTTCTCGTCAATGGGAGCAAATCGTCATGGTCTCGCGTCGCGAGCGGCATTCCGCAAGGAAGCGTGCTTGGGTCAATGCTTTTTGTCTGCTACATTAACGACATGCCTGATATGGTAGACTCACCTATTCACATGTTCGCTGATGATACTAAGAAATTCCGACAAATGACTGTTCAATCTGCCCAAGTAACACTGCAGGCAGACCTAAGAAAACCAGAAGTATGGACTAGAAAGTGGCAGCTTCGCTTCAATGAGGAGAAATGCAAAATTATGCATCTGAGACAATACAACCACCACTAAGACTATACTATAACCATTGGTGGAAAAGATACCACCGTGGGGGAGACCACAAATGATAGAGACTTGGGGGTGCAAATAGACCGTGATTTAAAGTTTGATCAACAAGTGGAAATGGTAATAAACAAAGCCAACAAAATGCTAGGCCTTATAGGAAGATCATTTACATACCTGGATGGACCAACCATGAAAAACTAGACACGAGCCTGGTCAGACCTATTCTAGAATATGGCAATGTAGTCTGGGCCCCAACACTCAAGAGAGACCAACGGATGATTGAGAACGTTCAAATACGAACAACGAAGCTAGTCCCAGAACTGAGGAACCTCGAATATGTTGACAGGCTCAGGGCGCTTAAGCTGCCAAGCCTCTACTATAGAAGAGCAAGAGGAGACATGATTGAAACGTACAAATATCTCCATGGAATCTATAAAGTTGACAGAATGCTACTTGAGCTGGACAACAATAAGGTAACCAGGGGACACAGCCTGAAACTCAAGAAGGAACGCGTGACTGCAAGACAACGAAGGCATTACTTCAGGCACAGGGTAGTAAACCAGTGGAACACCCTCGCAGAGCATGTAGTTTCGGCGCCCTTATTAAGTATGTTCAAATCAAGACTAGACAAATTCTGATGCGCTTACAGTTTTGATCAAAATGATAACTTTCCACCCATGCGCACAAACAATTGTTAAGACCAGCTAATAGGTTACTAATGAATGCAGGAGCACCCATCCCAATAGGTTTCTTATTAAACTGATGACACAGCTCTACTCAGTTTGCTGTTTAATGAAGAGACTGGCCACGGTCCCGTTGTAGAGGACTTTGTTGATTGGTGTGATAAATCGTGTATGTGCCTGAATGCAACAAAGATATGTGTATTGACTTCAGGAAAGACCCTCCATCTTAGACTGACACTGTCATCCACGAAAATAAGGTGGATGTAGTTGGCGAATACAAATACCTCGGTACGATTATTGACAACATACTGCGGTGGGGCCGTCACTGTAGCGCTACGTATAAAAAGTGCCAGCAGCGTCTGTACTGTCTAAGGAAGCTTCGTTCCTTTCACACTGATAATACCATTTTGTCCATGTTTTATTAGTCGTTTAACCAGAGTGTTTTGACGTTTTCTTTTATCTGTTGGTTTGGGAACGTCAGACAAAAAGAAAAGAATAATCTGCAGCGAATTGTAAACATCAGCAGCAAAGTGACTGGTACGAAACAACTCTCACTGTTCTATATGAAAAGCAGGTATTGCGGAAAGCCGCTCGCATTCTAGCTGACAACACGCATATTTTGCATGAGGAATACGTCCTTGTGCCGTCGTCGAGACGGTGTAGAACCGTTACATGCAAACCAAATAGAAAACGGCAATCGTTTATTCCTATGTTTGTTTGACTATTAAATGACACTTCTCTCTAACGTTGCTTCTGAACCAGTCTTCTGTGCTTGTAGCTATACTGCTGACATTTATTATAAGGTTGTATGTGTTTGCGGGCGCGAATGCATGTGTGTGTGTGCGTGTTCTTTAGCAGTGTTTATATGTTGTTATTTACTACATTCCACTATGATGCTATTTTATCTGTGATGCGACGACCACAATTGGGTTTTTCAATTGGGTTTATCATTATTATGTTTTAGAAACCGCTTGTGATTATGTATATTCTAGTATTAGTGCTGCGCGAGATGATATTACGTGGACATACCAAAACAAGTGTTAGGTGTTTAAAAAGTAAGCTATGTCCACACTTCGTTAATTTCGTCTTCATCACTCCCGATATGTTGACGGTTTGTCTGCTAGTGGACTTCTAATCATTTAGTGTCGATGGTATTTCCATAATTGCGCCATGTTTTCGCAAAAACGACTATCTAACAACTTGTCCCTGCATACAACTAGCCCCGGTTTCCCCTACTTAACCAGTCCCTGGGCTTTCTCTGCAGAAACTAGTTTATCTGGCTGATATGGTGAAGGTGGAAATAGCAGGACCCGATGACCACTGATCTGTTGACAGACCTGTTGACAGACCTGTTCAAGCGACTGTCCCGGTATGCACCAAGATGTTCAACTTTATCCACTTCCGGGTTGAACGTCCCACCAAAAGTGATGGCGAGCCAGTCTACCAATTTCTTATCTGACGCTGGAATAATCCGAAAGGACTTTCTTTTCTGTTCATTTAGTTTAAGATAATTGGAGGTCAGCCGGTCAAGCATCTCTGAGACACAGGCGTCAATACTTTGCAAACGCAAACAGTGCAGTAGAATTCAACGCATCAGCTGATATCATCAGCGTATTGCTGGACGTTTAGCCGTGCCTCCTGGTGACTTCGCCAACTGTTTGGACACACAGGGATGACATCACTGGCGTCAGGATGGGTCCCTGGAGTACCGCAGTATTGAGTCTGTAGACCCTCGCCAAGGCGGTGTCTGTTGAATGACGCGTTCTGTATGCTGACTGCAACGTTTCAGACATGCCTTGTGAGTTGAGACGATCAGACGGTCGCTGTGCAAAGTTCTACCTTGTCACAGTTTTAAGTTTGGTTGGATGATATGCGCCGAGCCAATGGACATGAACTCGTTATTTTCAGTGCGGGTATTTGTGCAACTACTATACCTCAACAACAAAGGTAAGGGGTAAAATATTTCCCGTTTAATAACAGTTAAAGGGGAAATATTCCATTGTGTGTTATTATAACACACAACGGAAAAACTAGTATTGTTACAATCCCACATCAAGAATGATTTACAGTCCTATATCAAGAAAGATGTACAGTCTTATATCAAGAATGATTTACAGTCCTATATCAAGAAAGATGTACATTCTTATAGCAAGAAAGATTGACGTGTTCGGCGAGACCAGTCCTGCATTACGCGTCTTCAGCGAGTGTTTACTTGCGTTCGGCGTGTTCCGTCGGTGCTGTCTTCCGTACGGCGTGCTCGGGTAGTGCCGTCTTGCGTGAGGAGTGCTCGGCGAGTGCTGTCTTGAGTGGCAGCAGGCAGTGCGGCTGTCAACGCCAAGTTGTTAGCGGCCAGCGAGGGTGGACGGCGGCGGACGTTAGCGTCTATGGCTCAGTGACTCTTTGCCGCCGGTGCATCGCATCCTCCAACGTCCGCGAACCGTTGGGCGAGTAGGGTTATTCCGAGAGGAACCGTGTACGTTCTTATATGTTACTTTTCCACCTGACTGTCACATAGCTGGAGTTCCCCTGCTGTTTCAACGCCCGTAACTATTTCATACTTCCACTATTACCAATCGCAGAAGTCGTCTCACAACGGATTAATCAATCAAGCATATAAGAGCCTGGAGACAACAGAAAGGCTTGGTTGCCTACACCAATTACTAGTTAACTTGTGAATAGTTATGTAATGTGTGTACTAAAACACACGAGTATCAACCATTCAAATCACATGATATCCTACAAAAAATTTATATCATAGGAATCTCTACAACATACACATTACGATGGTATACATCAAAATGCATCTGCTACAAGATTTATAACAGAAAACCACTTTGAACATTCCTTTAGCTCCCTCTATTATTCGAAGGTGTGAAAGTAAAGATGTTTACCTGGCCCTATGCTCAGAGGTGCCAACTCTACCGCTTTTTCGTTAATTGTAGGATTATCTACCGATCTACCGCTTTGGTTCTGAAATCTACCGTCAAATTTATATTTTTGGGGAAAAAAATGTCGCGCTTTATAAATCGCCGAACCGCGCTTCTACGCGACATTCGTGGTCACCAGATAGGCCTACTTCGTTACAGGGTCAGATAGAGTTCAGTGGGTCAGCGGCTAAAAGCCGGAGACACCTCTGAAATAACTTCTGCCATATATTTTATTGTGTTCAATTACATCGACGATTCTGATTGGCCAAATGTTTCAACATTTCGCGGGTGATCATTCTTGCGACACCGATTGTGAAACAAAATGTCTACCTCTCGGAAGAAAGCGCGTTACCGCAACAAATTCAATTCAGAATGGTCCGCGGAATTCCCGGGTATCGTGAAATGCAATATGAGTGCAGAAAAGGCCCGGTGTATCTACTGTAACACCGAGTTTGGCATTGGGCACGGCGGGCGAAGCGACGTGAAGCGCCATGTGGGGCGAGAAGCCCACAGCAACGCAGTTGCGGACGCGAAAAAAGCTGGCAGGCACCGAGGGCAAATGCTACACACAAGGAAGCGAAGGCGGAAGCCTCGTGGTGCAAGTTTATCACGGGACATAACTTGCCATTTGCGGTGTCGGATTGTTTCTGTGAATTGGTCCCTATCATGTTTACGGACAGCTCCATCACCAGCAAATTCGCTTGCCGTCGGACGAAGACCGCAGCGGTGGTGACGGAAGCATTGGCCCCAGACGAGATTAAGAAGACAGTCGAATACGCGAATGAGGGTCCTGTGACTTTGATGTTAGATGAGTCTAACAAGCGAAACAATGATAAAGGTTGCGCTATTCTACTCCGAAATAAAACCATTGATAGATTAATTGATGGAAATATTGTACAGTACATTCTAATGTTAAAGTTTTGTTTGAAAAAAAGGAGTTACTGTGCCTCACCAAGACGCTGATTTTCATTCAAATGTGTTACATTCTTTCTCAGCTGAAAATAATATGAATGCTGATGTTACAGTTATGTTAGAAAAGAGGACTACAAGGAGTTCCAGAGCTTCACCGAGACGCCTGTCGAGGTCATTGTGAAGCACGTATGTACGCGGTGGCTGTCGCTGGAGAAGTCTGTGAAGAGAATGTTATCACAGTGGCCAGCCCTCCAGAGCTTCACCGAGACGCCTGTTGAGGTCATTGTGAAGCATGAATCTACGCGGTGGCTGTCATTGGAGAAGTCTGTGAAGAGAATGTTATCACAGTGGCCAGCCCTCCAGAGCTTCACCGAGACGCCTGTCGAGGTCATTGTGAAGCATGAATCTACGCGGTGGCTGTCGCTGGAGAAGACTGTGAAGAGAATGTTATCACAGTGGCCAGCCCTCCAGAGCTTCACCAAGACGCCTGTCGAGGTCATTGTGAAGCATGAATCTACGCGGTGGCTGTCACTGGAGAAGACTGTGAAGAGAATGTTATCACAGTGGCCAGCCCTCCAGAGCTACTTCGCCAGTGTGAAAGAGTCGGAGAGACCGGGGCGAGCCAAGCGCTGCATGGTGGCCTATAATAATGTGTCGGTGAAGCTGAGCTACCAGTTCCTCAGCTATGCAGTCGCACGCCTTAATAGGTTCAACGTTATCTTCCAAGTGAATGACAGTGATAATCCAGCGGCATACCATTTTATTATATCATACAAGTCGTTTACACGTCAATAACCACTGCTCTTAGCTTACCATATCGCCAAAATTTAGAAACATTTGTAGAAAAATTGGTATGCTTGCAAAATGTTCGACTTGATTCAATTGCAGTTATCTTTATCAGTCAATTTGCAAAGAAATAGTACCAAACATTACTACCGGTACAATAAAATTATCAAATAAATGATAAAGTACGTACTTAAATTAAATTGGCTGTCTTACAGTACTTGCTGGAACCATTTAGCTAATATTTTATTGTATAAATCTATCACTGTTCTATCACTGTAAACTTCGCTTACTGTTGCATCGTTTGGTTTTTTAGTAATATTTGCTTGACACATTCGACACACAGGCAGAGGGGTGCATGATCCTACAATTGCTGGATGAGACGAAAGACTTGCTAAACACGTACCTGAGCACCTTTGTCAAGCGCGATCTCTTGCAAAGGGCGGAGGACATCCTGCAGGTTGACTACAACAATCCCGACAACCAGGTGTCTGACGAGGAGCTGGACGTTGGCACAGCGGCTCGGCGACATGTTATTTCCTTGCAGGACGAAGTAGACCCAGACATCATTACAGCCTTCTACAGGCTAGTAACAGGATGATATATTATATATATATATAGGGAGTGTATATTGATGCATGACTAGAATATGGTTAGGCTAAGGATTCCGATTCAGTTTAGGATTCAGGTTAGGGTTTAGGTTAGGTATAGGGTTAGGGTTAGGGTTAAAGTTAGGGTCGATGGTAGGAGTAGGGTAGGGTTAGGGCTGCGATTAGCTTTGCACTACTTTCTTGCGCACAGTGCATTTCAATGTAGACAGTCATGTATCAATAGCCGTTGCCATATATATATATATATATATATATATATATATATATATATATATATATATATATATATATATAATATATATATACTATATCTATATGCAACTGCATACATACAGTATGCGAAAGATGTATTTGTAAAGATGATATTCTCTGTTGAAGCTAATATTATATCGTGTTTGAACTAAATTAAACTAGAAGCGCAGTGAGATCGTAGGCTATAAATATTTTAAAATTATTTAAATGATGTTAATGTTCAATAAAATTTCATGACATTCTAGGTAGGTTCGCTCTACCAACTTTTAATGCAATGATTCGTATATTTTTTGTGGCTGTGTTTTAAAGGTTGATGGCGATATCTATCGGCAAAAGATTAATTTCTGTTTTTCTTACAATTAGAGATGTTCGGAATTCCTACATCGACGTGTTGAATAAGCTGTTGGACAAATTCCCCTTCAACAATGCCGTTCTGCAGTCAGTTGGTATCCTCAATCTCAACAAACGCCTTCAATATGGAGACCGTGATGGTAAGTTAAATGGTTTGCTTAAAGGGGAACTGAAGCAATTTTGTGTTATGGCGTATATTTAAATATATATTATCTAACTATGCATTAATGGTGACAGATACCTGCTAATTTATGAGATAAACTGAAAAACTGATTTTGTTCGAGACCAAAATCGACAAAATACATCACTGCGTATCGCCATCTTGTTGTCGAAACGAGTGGTTTGAGTCGCGTATATCTAATCAATGTAAATTTTCGATTTTTTGCGATTTATTTCGTAAATAGGCATTCTGGAGCGAAAAAAAAAGATATGGGTCTCTGTTATATATACAAGTGTTTACACACATCAACAAAATAGCGTTTTTGTTCGTTCCAAATAAAAAAAATTAAAGAAATTACAACAAAGCACGCAAACAATCGTGGAAAACGCCACACTTCTCGAACACACGAGACGCTAACCAACGAGAATATGCGATAACGGAATACCGGAACTATTTTTTACTTGTTGACAAGATGGATGCATCGCTTGTGACAGTTTTACCAGATCTGCTACTAGCGATTAGTGGTTTACTGAACTTCCGTAATAGTTGTCTATCTTTGGAGAAATGGAAACCACAGACGAAGAGTCTAGTTCGACAGGCCACACGGAAACAACCGTTGACAGTCGTAAAATGTCACCGAGTGTGCGAGTCACGCTCCAGACTCCAGGTCGGCTTCGCCTTTGACTTTGTTGACGTTGGATTCAGGAAAAATTACAACAGCGCTTTGACTGTCAACGATTCCTGACTAGGTAATGTGATGTGGTGAACCTGTGGAAATTGCGTCCCGATGTCTGCGCACGTTTACGTTGAGTCATCATGCTGCGCCGAGGAAGCTACCATGCCTAGGGCTAGGCTATAGGCTATGCAGCACCGTGTGCCCGACCGCGTTGGTGCTTGCATCACCGTACGAAGGCGAAGACGATGATTTTGTAGTGTCGATATGCACAAACAGAGCGGTGCTAGATGTTGGTCTGCTGTCATTGCATGATTTGCGTGCCGACTCGTTGATTCGCCCTATAGATAGCAGGTCAGTAATTCAATTGTTATCGAATCATTGCCATTTTAATAATCATATTTTTTCTGCATATTTCTTTTACCTAGCCTGAGGGCGAGATACGAACTACAATGGCAATGCAAGCAGGCTTTTCTCTTTATTTTGTATCTAATCTAATGAAGTGTACCGTGACTGTATTTTAATATTGTGTTTGATTTTGTGTTGAATAACATTGATGACAATAATAACATGAGGGTTTATTTAATTCATTATGTGAATATATATATATTCTTAAATGTTACCGTAATCGTGATTGTAATAATGATTGTAATCATGACTACATTAGTAATTGTGATTGCAATAATTACTGTAATCATGATTACATCAATATTCGTACTTGTAATCACCCCTCTCTGTAGCAAACCACAACACCTTGTTGTTTGGTGCAATGTAATCATTTAAATAACAATAATTAACTACTGACAGTATGTAATGTTCACAGTTTTGCAACTATTATGGTAATTATGGAATTAGTGCTATCAACTAACCATGACAAATTATATTTCAGGCTCAGGAAAGGCAAGACAAGTAATCCCATCCTGCGATGTGGGAAGGATCTGTGATGTCTATTCTGAACCGAATTGAATTGATGGAAAGTTTAGCTATGGAGATTGACCTGACACAGGTGAGTGTACTGATAGTCTGATATAGACAAATTGTGAGGCACCCACAGTATGCAGCAGGTCTAAAAACAACCTGGAAAACTACAAAAATTCCCACTAAAATATTAATAACTGAATGATGTGAATGCCTTCTTATCCATATCCCATTTCTGTCAACAAAAATGTTACCTGCAGCATCTTGCATGTCACTACATACAATTTCATTTATATTGAGACCAACATAAAATATATCAACAGTTTATTCACATAGAAAAACAATTACCAAAGAAATAAGGCTAACTAGAACGACTGAAACCAAGACTAAACATTGATTAAAAACAGTGACTTCTACCACCGGGAAATACAACCTGGAACATGGATATCACAGTTACACACATCATTATTATGCCACAACATATCAAATATACTGGTAGTTTAGTTTAGAAAATAATTAATCTTTATAAAGCCAAGGCATTTTAACTGTTTCACCATCATCATCTGTACCAATGGCAATAGACTACTTGTTTTGATTGGACAGTAAATGTACACCAATCGTGTAACAATATTACTTGTTCTGACTGACAGTAAACGTACACCAATCATGCATACCAATACACTACTTGTTCCTACCAACAGTAAATGTACACCAATGATCTCATTCTGGAATCTGCACCATTTCACTACTTGTTCTGACAGTAAATGTACACCAATCGTGTATCCAATATACTACTTGTTCTGACTGAATCTACTACTTGTTCCTACCGACAGCAAATGTAAACCAAGCGTCTCATTCTCTACCAAATACACTACTTGTACTGACAGTAAATGTACACCAATCATATGTATCAATACACTACTTGTTCTGACTGATAGTACTTGCACACCAACCATCTGTTCCAATACACTACTGGCACTAAATATACACCAATACACTACTTATTCTGACTGATAGTACATGTACTCCTAACATATTCAATTCACCTTTCACTCATCCAGGGGTAGAAATCAGCACACTTTCCTGACAGACACCCCAGTATCCGAAAGACCTTGGCTGATAGATCAGACATGAGTACAACCTGTGTCACAGTTTATGGCTGTTTGGTGTGTGGCAGGTGCAGAAAAGTGACATAAGTTTTTCTCACGAATGACAAACTTCTTCTCTTTCTCATAGGTGTCGGAGCTGCTTGAGTCACCCTCGGTTATGTCGCTGTTATCACATAGTGTGCATCATCTGCACCAATGTCTTTATTCTCACTGAATCTGATGGAAGCTTCACATAGGAGTAGTCATGATCAACGTTCATTTGTGCAATAATGTCATCCGTGACTACAGCAGCATTCGTGAAGTGTCGCACTTGAAATATCGTTACCGGATCGATTTGCATTTCAGCATCAGTTGTATGTAGTGCCACAGCAGTAGTAGCAGTGATGGCACTAAAGGTGACATCCGTAATGTAAAGATTGACGGCATCACCCGTAGTGCTGGATGCTTCAAAACTAGTACCTGTACTTGTACGAACCAATGGTGAATCCTTCATCTGAAAAGATTACACATACAGTGACTTGAAAATTTAACAAAATTCATCTTTTGCATAATAAAAATGAATCACAATGTGAGAAACTTTCTCTTGTATATATTATTTTTAGAATATAAGAGTGCCAGTGTCATATAGAATGTATAAAGTAATCAACCACAGGGAAAAGCATTTTCCCTATGGAGCCATGTTAATTCAACCAATGGGTCTTTCAGTGATCTCTTAATGTTTTTAATGAATCTGTTTGGTCAGTTTGACGAATGCCACTGGTAACATAACCAAACGCATGTAACCAAAATTGTAGCATCCCAGCTCCAAAGTGCATTATATTATATAATCAACATTGCACTGTTTTCAATGGGCCAGGGAGGTCAAAATTCTATAAGGGGTCCAAATTCCATAACAAAATATGGACCCATAGGTACACTTTCTATGGGGTTCCTTATTTTATATCTGACACTCGATTTAGATAACATAATGCATGAATATTGTTATTGGACCAAATGCAGATCTATGCTTGTGACATCTTTACCTTATAAATGCTGCACGCACACACACGTGTATATATATATATATATGTATATATGTAAATATATATATAATTATTAGGTATTATACTGAAAGCATCTGCTAGATAGTATGGTGCATGGACAAAAGCCCCTCTCGACAAAAGCCCCACAGACATAAGCTTGTTTCAATTCAATTATACTGTTCATGACTGTTGCTGTAGTACACAGAGACAAGATATTGTCATGAATATACTTCAGGCATATGGTCAATTCCATTCCGGAATTGGAACTGACCCTCAATTCCAGTTCCGGAATTGGAATTGACTTCACATTTTTTTTTTTATTGAATTTATTTTTCCGAAATTTATTTTTTGGGAATTGGAATTGATTTTGTTGGAATTATTGACTTGATACTGTTAATATTTACCCTTATATTTACTTATATTACTTTTAAAATCATATTTGTCTGCTATTAGCATGTCACCCTGAATCTGGTAACAGCCAGGAAGTTGTCAACATTACAGCATAGACACTGTCTACTCTGGTATTGAAACATTGTGACCAAGAACAATATAATCAAGCATTTGCATCAAAAAGAAATACAAAGTTACTGTAACAGACAGTAAAACCAAAATCAGACCATTCAGGCCTCATTTTCTTTCTCAGTGTACAATGTTTATTTACAGAGATTGCCAATTAAGGGCACCTGCCTGCTCATTCCCTTTGTGTGAGAGAGGAAGCCTGCCCCACTTGAATGCAGCCCCTTGTTTATCCAAGCCTAATGTTCAGCCCACAAGTTTCCCATACTAAACATGTCACTGGTCACCTGTACAATGCTGTTACATGTGGCTGTAGGGTTTGCCCTTTGTAGTAATTAAAAATGTCCCCATGGAGAATACATGTTGGAGATTAGGATGTTGAAGACTCAAACTTTCCAGTAAATTTGATGAAATATCAATGATACCACAACTGATAGCGATATAAATCCGCCTCCTAGTATATTTGCTCCCCCCCCCCGGACATCTGCCTCTTTTTTCTATGATAGTTGACAAGTGAAAATCAGTTTGCAGTTTTATCATTATTACTACAATAACATAACATTCAATGACAAGTCAAAGTCACTTTAGCCTAATGCAATGGCCTATCCCCTGGAGTGTGTATGAGATGATCTTGTCACCAGTTGTCTTCCAGGTATCATTGGTATCAGATCAGTGGTGGAAGATGGGTTCTTGGGGTGATGCTTCCACAAACAGTGGTGGACAGTAACGAGTCAGAGATCAGCTGGTTTGGAGTGCCCCTGGTATTAGCTGCCTTAGTTTTCAGGTCCTCACGGACCTTGGCAGCTTCTATCTGTGCCGTGTCACATTCATGGTTGCAGGCAGTCTTGTTGATCACATTCTGGATCTGGAGATCAGATCAGTGACCACAGCACCCTTGCATGATCAGGATCGACGCTGGCTTCACTCCCAATGACGAGTAATCTTGTTGGTCCCCCTTCTTGGTGTAGGAATGACACTCAAAACATAGCTTCTGACCTCCTCAAATGCTAGTAGTAATTTCCATGGTGAAGTTATAAGTGAATTCTGACAACTCTGGCTTGTGCATCCAGTTTTATAGGAAAATGGAGTCACTCCAACTCTCCATGGTAAATGCAATTCAAAAGAAACCTTGTTGAGATGGCTTGTTTCAAATATCCTCAATTGTCCTAACATGTCCAGGTCCTAATGTCACTGGCTTCTTCCACAATTGCAATAAAGATAATCCTTTGATTATAGGATCATCTCCAACTACATAAAGTAATTTACTTGGCTGATCTGACACAAAGAACATTAATTGCAATTAGGATAATATATATCTTGAATTCATGTTCAGAAATAAAAAAATAAGTTTAAAAAAAAACATTTCTTAAAAAAACTTACAAATAATCCAGAAGCTATGGACAGGGGGCAAATGTCCAGATTTTGAATAAAGGCAAGGGGCTAATGTCTGGAGGGCAAGTGACAAAGGGGCAAATGTCTGGAAGGGGGGCAAATGACCTGGACCCGATATAAACAGGGGAAACTGTTAAAAACTCAGATTAATGACCCAACTGTCCAGGGTTGTCCAAAATGTCTGGTTTTGTTGGCAAAAATCCAGGAGAGGTGTCGCAGCAGAAAGTACATATGAAATGGCTGGATGCCATTTTAAAGTTTTTATATGGCAAACCTGATGTGTGTGTGTGTGTGTGTGTGTGTGTGTGTGTGTGTGTGTGTGTGTGTGTGTGTGTGTGTGTGTGTGTGTGTGTGTGTGTGTGTGTGTGTGTGTGTGTGTGTGTGTGTGTGTGTGTGTGTGTGTGTGTGTGTGTGTGTGTGTGTGTGTGTGTGTGTGTGTGTGTGTGTGTGTGTGTGTGTGTGTGTGTGTGTGTGTGTGTGTGTGTGTGTGTGTGTGTGTGTGTGTGTGTGTGTGTGTGTGTGTGTGTGTGTGTGTGTGTGTGTGTGTGTGTGTGTGTGTGTGTGTGTGTGTGTGTGTGTGTGTGTGTGTGTGTGTGTGTGTGTGTGTGTGTGTGTGTGTGTGTGTGTGTGTGTGTGTGTGTGTGTGTGTGTGTGTGTGTGTGTGTGTGTGTGTGTGTGTGTGTGTGTGTGTGTGTGTGTGTGTGTGTGTGTGTGTGTGTGTGTGTGTGTGTGTGTGTGTGTGTGTGTGTGTGTGTGTGTGTGTGTGTGTGTGTGTGTGTGTGTGTGTGTGTGTGTGTGTGTGTGTGTGTGTGTGTGTGTGTGTGTGTGTGTGTGTGTGTGTGTGTGTGTGTGTGTGTGTGTGTGTGTGTGTGTGTGTGTGTGTGTGTGTGTGTGTGTGTGTGTGTGTGTGTGTGTGTGTGTGTGTGTGTGTGTGTGTGTGTGTGTGTGTGTGTGTGTGTGTGTGTGTGTGTGTGTGTGTGTGTGTGTGTGTGTGTGTGTGTGTGTGTGTGTGTGTGTGTGTGTGTGTGTGTGTGTGTGTGTGTGTGTGTGTGTGTGTGTGTGTGTGTGTGTGTGTGTGTGTGTGTGTGTGTGTGTGTGTGTGTGTGTGTGTGTGTGTGTGTGTGTGCATTTAACGAACAATAATTTTGTGACTTAAATCATATCTAATTAAATATGATTGTGCACACGTGACAACTAAAACTGTGTTAAAACGAATTGGATTTGAATTTTTCTTTAGCCTAGAATTTTAACAGTTGGAATTGATTTTTTGCAAGGCGGAATTAGAACTGATTTTTTGGAATTGACAAAACAGAATTGACCCCATGCCTGATATACTTCCTTCATATGTATAGCTTGTACTAATACTATTGTGGGTTGCCGACAGTTGCCCCCTCTCCCCACGATATTCATTACAGTGTTATCAGTCGACTTAGAATAAAATGTAATTAATACATCTGTATGAACTTCCGGTTATTACATGTGGGGTTTAATCTGATCAATAAAGCAAATTAATTTTATATAATTTTGCCTTATTGTCAAGTCACAAGACAGAAATTGTAAAGTGTCATTATAGAAAGCAGACATGTAATCTGACAGTGTTCAACTGGGTAGATGACGATGCCTTAGTTAGTTTCCTTTCCAGCTAGACATTACATGGGTGAAATGCATTTTACTTAAATATTTAAATACTTTTAAAAAGTTTTTGTAACTGCATTTGCACTTAATCACAATGAAAGTATTTGTATATTTTAAATATTTCCATAAAGAATTTGAAATGTAAACAGCAACAGTAGGCTTCTGTTGCACTATAGTCTATACTGTCTTTTGGTCGTGTTTCTCCCATGCATCTAACCCCCCCCCAGGCTTAGCCTTACGCTTGCAGCTTGCTCTCTAGGCATTTAGAACACAGGAGTATGAGACTTATTATGACTGTCAATAAATAATATCAAATTATTTTCTTGAATAATTTTGCCTAGTACATACGCCATGGCCCATGTTATAAGGCTGCAGTATATCCTGTAGCACTTACTGAGTTATTGTTATTGTTTTGAGTACGGCCACGTATTGACGGTACGGTACGTCTGATCACGTCGAAAATAAATCGGCGGATTGGAAAACACTCGTAATTATATCAAACTATTAACACTTACTCGCACTTTATTGTATTCATACATTTCGATTTACTGTGGGTCATATATATGCTGACGTTGAAGCACAGCTTATTGTAATCGTAGTGATAAGTCACAATGGTAACGGTAATCCAATTTACTAACCTGGTTTCGGCTCGTCGCTTCCTACGCATCGCTCTGCCCTCTGATATCTGACGTTTCCTTGTCGCAGAATAGTCTGTAGATGCATGGTCATATGCGAAAAAAAAGATCTAAGATGGAACGGTGTCTTTGACCAAGAATGACATCTTGATGCTCACCGTCTGTCCATGCTCATCACATAGTCTGTTGTCTTGTAATCTGCATCGGAAAAGTGGTTACTCGCAGAGCCTGCGGCTGGCGGACAATTTCACGGCAATTTCCGCATTTGCAACCACCTTTTCCGCTGCAAATTCTTCCTCGGAAGTCGATCAAAAGTTTTTTCCTTGCATTTGTAGTACTAGTTGATATATCCAGGATCCATCCAGTGCACACCAGTTTTCTTTTTATTCGATTTTCCATGCGTTTCGGCCGTTTTTCCGAGAGGTTTTTACTGTGTGAACGCGGTGCCAGGAACTCGTACTCAAACCACTCTGCCGCTGAACCCCCCGCAGAGCAATATGGCGCCGCCCAGCGAAGATAATGGCAAAGTTAAAAAGGATATTACAAAATTACCGTGGCGTTGCGCCCATCATATAAGGGTGATATATACTGTAAATGGTATGTTATTATGTTTGGGCTATGGTTGTTCGAGTGCTTCACCCCCCCTTTAAGTGCTACAAATCACAAATTGTATTATTTTTTTTCTGCGCTTCAATTGTATTATTTGGTTTGTTTCTGTCCTGCAGAACACAGGATGTAGTATTCAGATTCTATTGTTTCAGTGCAGAAGCTGTTTATTTACTTAACATTGTGATGTGTTCCAGTGCTGCTATTCACATGTTGTATTACTTTGTTTGTTTCAGACCAGCATAACACAGGTTGTATTATTCTCTTGTTTCACTGAAGCTGACAGGCTGTTGTATAATTTACTGTGATGTGTTTCAGTGCTGCAGCTGGTGGACAGGTTCTTTAAAGACCTGTCTGACGAGGATGTTGACGAGATGTTGGAGGAATGGCGCACCTTCCAAGTAGCGCCTGACCTGCCGCCGTTCAAGGATATACCAGCGGACGGCAATCCACCCGACAAGCCAGATGCCTGGTGGGCTCACATCTTTAACATGAACGGACCATCGGGTGTGACCACGTTTGGCAAGTTGAAGAAATTGATTCACGTGCTGCTCATCTTGCCATATGACCAGGCTCCAGTAGAACAAGTTTTCTCGATGGTAAACAAGATCGACACCAAGTTTAGGCCATCGATAGGAAACACGACTGTGTGTGCCCTACTCGCATGCAAGATAAACAGTGGGGTACCATGCCAACTACTCAATGTCAGTGAGCAGCTTCTACATGATGTTAGAGCTGCTGCAAGTAAGCGCAATAATGACTTGCGAGTTGTGAGGGAAGAAGCAGCTGCGGCTGCAGCTGCCAACGAGGTTGCAGTCGGGTCAGATGATGAGAGTGATGACGATTGGCTGTAGAGTTAGTTAGTATGATATCTGCTCGCTTTGATTATTGTATGTTATTTTGTTGCATAAATTTGTTTTACATTCTTCGCTCCTGATCCTTTCTCTTCAGCAACTTTGGTATTTGTCATTGCGAGTGGATAGTTTCAAACACATTATTCTGCTGACTGCATGTTGAGGCAACATGATATCTTGGGGGTAATTTTTTTTTATTTTCCAAAAAAATGTAATTTAAAATTATATCACAAAGACAAATTAGGCTACATAATTACTCACAAAATAGGCTACAGAATTACTCAGATTGCAGTATTTGCAATCTAGATTTTCAAAATGTTCCGGACCCCCCTCCTTTGCCACCTCGCTTCGCGAGGCTACGCTCCACGAGGCTACGCTCCGCGCATGCCGCGCGTTGTCTACCTCCTTCACCACCTTCCAGGGGGTAGATCTACCTCCTTCACCACCTTCCAGGAGGTAGATCTACCTCCTCCAGTATATTTCTACTTGGCACCTCTGTATGCTGCCACCAACACAAAACAACAACCTCGACTTTATCTAAAATGATTCGGTCTTCACCATAATTAGGTTCTAAAACAATGATAAACAATATCAGAAGACTACTAGTTTTCCAGCGATACCAAACATGATCACATTTCGTTGTAAGGTTAATCAGTTGGAAACACATAAATTTCCGATCTCTAGATTAGCCATCGGTCGCTATTCGGCGCCATTTGCACGACGCTTACTCACCAAAATTTCAATCGCTAGGTGACTAAAGTAGACAAGCTAATTATACAAAACTTCACGCTATCTCCGATCTGTGGTATACATCTTCGCTTATTTTTTGGATAGATGGTGCAAATTGGTCACGTTCTTGTAGTTTTACATTACATCAAATTGTTCCAAAGATGGCTTCTTCAGCAGCGGAAGACCAAAAACCTCATTCAGAAGCGTCGGCAATGTTCCCTCTGTAAGCGACTTGGTGGTAGTTCAGTGATGACTGGTATCAAGGATGGAAGGCACTGCTTAATGTGCTTGTCTGGCAGAAGATCTATGTCACACGTCTTTGTTAAACGGGGCACAATCTTGTGGATCTCGTCGTACGATGTTGGCGCGAAAGACACCATAAATTGACAGTTTGGTAAACAGGAGAATTGTGTCTCCTGAAATGTGTATTTATGTGTAAATTGCATTATTTCGTTGTAAGATTTCAATAATTGTTATACTATGTTTGTATTTGTAATACCTAATGTATAATATGAGGACAATTATACATTGATTACAAAGCGACAACATATTATTTTCAGAACGGGTGCCATACGTAGGAATACATTTATACATACGTGTAAGTTAATGTATATTTATGATTATAATTTATATACACAAGAAATCGGAAAACTTTCGACATGGTGCAATGGAAATTATATTGAACACAAACAATGACAAATGAGATCATTGTGGACTTCAGAAAGAAAACAAACAAACACCACCACCTCTCGTGTTGCAAAATGAAAACGTGAAGCGTTTGACATCTTACAAATACTTAGGAGTGACTATTACAGAAAAGCTAGACTGGAGCAAAAACATCCAACTCCTCCTGAAGAAAGGGCAGCAGAGACTCTACTTTATGCGAACTAGCTATAAGAAGCTTCAAAGTGGACAAGACAATTATTTTCCACCGTGCGCTTGTGGAAACTGTACTGACATTCTCCATCATCTGTTGGTTCAGTCAGCTAATAATAAGAGACAGAACGAAGCTTTCCTCCCCTTGATGGTATCCATCTCTTACACGTGAAAAGAAAGACTGAGTCAATATTAACTGATCCTAGTCACCCCCTTCAACCGCTCTTTGTAACAGCAAATTCGGGTATATCTTTGTGAAAGTCAGAACAAAAAGATATTCAGAGTCTTTTGCCCATATACAGTCAGATTTTTAAACAAAGTGTGATAATCATTTTCGTCTCACTCATCCTTATAGACGATTCTCTGTTTTTTTCTGTTTTTTATTTCTCTTAAACTGTTTTGATTCCAATATTCATACCTGTGGAATATTTTTTTTCTCATAAAATGGTGTACATTTCTCTACATTTTTTTTTGTAATTTTTTGTTTGTATGTTTCTAATATACTGTGATATGACCAAATGTATTTTCCTTTCTTGGAATGAATAAAATATGACTATGACTAAAGGGGTCTTTGACAGGCAGTGGAAGAGGGAGGTTGGCCTCAAAAATAGGTGGCAGGTGGGATTGCTGGGAGGTCCACTCTAAAAATTGTTGAGTTTAACAAGATTTAACAATATTGCCATCCAAGAGAAAGCGCCAGTTGGCAAGTGGACAAGGAATCCATCGGCATATCGAGAGTCGAATTTTTTTATCTATTTGTAACTTGTCATCCTGATATATGTGTAAGACTTATTTTTAAACGAAGTCACGCTGGTAGCATGCATTTACACAATAATTATGTAGATGATTTGTTCCATTCATTAATTGCCCTCTGTGAGATCGAGTACTTCCTGATATCCAATCTACACTGATCCATTACTAATGTTACCGAATATACTCTTCTATTATATTTCTTGAGTGAGAACAAAATATTTCTATCAATATTTTCACATCCATTCAATATCTTTAAATACTTCAATTTGATCTTCTCTTAACCACATGACCAGTATAATAATCGGAAGGTGGCAGCACCTCTACTCAACTGAACTGTATCACTAAGTGGCACGATAGCAAATTGTTGAACATCACACAAATTCATACGGTTGTTTTACATTGTCTTTATGCCATAGTGTCGCATTGTTAATTCTGTTGAAGTGAGTACAATGTTTGGTCATATGACATGTATGTTGGAGGTGGCAGTTGTCACGGTTAGTATGTCTATCAGACAGCGGTCGGTGAGCGATAATATAGCAAATACATTAACTATGACTACTTAACAGGCGGGCAAGAATTGATGTACTCCCTCTTTACATGCGTTGTTGTTGCATTTCGTGCGTGCGTGTATCCATTGTGATTTTTATCAATATTAAAAAATATATAATAAAGGCTAAATAACAATTTCACATTTGTAAAATGAGAAAAATTTTAGTCGTCAGAGGCCCTAGACACAGCAAACAAAAATATATTGACTAAATAATTTCACATTTGTAAATTGAGGTCAGACCACGTCACAGTGCAACATTAGTCATTACATTGTCATTGCCATTGGTGGCTATGCTAACGTTTTCTCTGATTATAAGAAAATTGGACCATCAACAATTCTAAAAAAATTTCACAGCAACTACCATTTTATGCGATGTTAACAAAAATATAAATTTGGCCCTTAGGCTTAGCAGAATTTTTTTTATAATTCCCCATTGCTATTAAACTATCAACAAAATGCACTATTTGATAGCCAATAGCTTTTACAAACAAACCTGTGAATATGCATGCTCAATTACATCAACGTCACGTCATATAAATTTCTTAATTTAACAATTTAATATGCTCTACATTTGTTTGAAATCATAAACAGGACGTTCAATTGTGTGTTCTCAAACAGATATGTTAATTTTGGAGAAACAATTGAATTTAACCTGTTGGTAAAGGTATATGTATACTGTGCATTCATGCAAAACATTGATGTTCCACCTTGTATCTTGGAGTTGTTTACATAGACAAGGAACCACCACCGTTTGAATGGAAAGAAGCAAACATCATACCATTATTTAAAAAGGGTTCGAGAAATAAGTCAGATAATTACAGACCAGTGAGTTTAACGTCAGTGATTTGTAAATTATTAGAAAGGTTAATTAAAGACCATATGGTGGACTTCCTCGTTAAGCATAAATTATTAAATTCATCTCAACATGGATTCCTTAAAGCGAGGTCATGCTTAACAAATATGTTATGTTTTTTGGAAGAAATCACTTAGTGGATAGACGTGGGATCGCCAGTAGATATTATCTACTTAGATTTTCAGAAATCTTTTGACAAAGTGCCACATCAAAGATTACTACTAAAATTAAAAGCCCATGGTATCGGGGATAGCATAACTGACTGGATAGAACAATGGCTGACTGACAGAAGACAACGAGTTGTAGTAGATGGAGAAGTTTCAAATTGGAAATCGGTTTTGAGTGGGGTACCTCAAGGATCAGTATTAGGACCTATATTATTCTTAATTTATATCAATGACTTGGACGACTGTATAACAAGTAACGTACTGAAATTTGCAGATGACACAAAACTGTTTAGAAAGGTTAATACTGATGGTGATAAACAACATTTACAAAACGATCTAGACAGATTAGTGAAATGGTCTGAGAAATGGCAGATGTTGTTAAATTTTGGGAAATGTAAATGCCTACATACAGGACATGGGAACTTGAATGTAAACTATAAAATGGGAGATACTGTTCTGGGTACTACTGTAAAAGAAAAGGACTTAGGAGTTACAATAAGTGCTGATATGAAAGTTTCAGAGCAGTGTGGTATTGCAGCTTCAAAGGGTAATAAAATTCTTGGATTGATTAGAAGAAACATAACATACAAGGGAAAAAAGTTAATTATACCTCTTTATAAAGCAATAGTTAGACTTCATTTAGAATACTGTATACAAGCATGGAGACCATATCATAAGAAGGATATAGATACACTTGAACGCATACAAAGGAGAGCAACTAAAATGATTCCAGAACTGAGAGACCTTAGTTATGAAGAACGCCTGTTCTCACAGAGGACAATAAATGAATGGAACAAATTGTCTACAGATTGTGTAACTGCTAGCAGCGTGAATATGTTTAAAAACAAGGTTGACACATATCTCAGGAGGGCGGGTTATAAGTAGATGAACATTGTTGGACTCTCGATAAGCCAAAGGCTTCCTTGTCCACTTGCCATCTGGGCCTTTGGCTTGGATGGCAACTCTTGTTAAATCACCTGTGCTGAGTAGAACACACAGTACAAAACTTGAAAGTACTCACTTGATCAGTTTGCACATATGTACTTGTAACATAATTTTAAAGATAGTCCAGCATGTGTTCTGAAATCATATTCTACATACTACATAGCCAGTTGTTATTCTGTACAGAATATTATAATCAGGCTTGTTAACAAATGCATGTCAACGCATTTGAATGCAAATGTTTCACTTGATTAAAATGCACATGTTAATGCAAATGCCATTTTCCAGGAACGCATGCAAATGCAAATATTTTGGGGTCGCATTCAAATACAAATGTTTTGGTTACACATTTTCAAATGCATTTGAATTAATTTCAAATGTTTTGGCTTTATATTAACGTTTTGTTTTATTTGAGAGAAAAAAACAATGTAATGTATACAAACACATTATTAATTTAATAAATACAGTAGTACATTATTGTAACTACTAAGTACCACTACATATGAGTCCCACTACATGAACATGTCTGTAGAGTCATACACTGAGTCACACAGTTCCAGGCCTGCAGAGGGAAGAATAAACAATCAATTGACAGTTTACTGAGAACCTTGGTAGGGAATGAAAGGCTAATCATTCAGGTAGGCCAGAATGGAAGGGAAACCCAAGACAATAGACAATCCACAGGTGGGGTCACTTGGAAGATAACCTGGTGGATAATTACAGGTACCACTAATCACTCTCTTTGGCTGTAAATATTTAGGGCTGGCATAGCTAATGTTTGCTCCCCCGATTATCTCCCACCCCAACCCACCCCAACAGTGCAAACACAACACAACGGAGTCATTTGTCTGCATTGTTTTATTTGTTTCCATGAACATGTAATCTATGAAGCCATCAACTTATAGACCAGTTTGTCTTTTCATGTATGAATTGACCAGTTGACCTACAGAGCACTTTTTTCAAATAGCACATCGTGTAAGTGGATTCACAGGTCAGACAATGATTTCATAATTTGCTGAGGATAATGCTCACTACCGAGCACTTTTTGCAATGGCATGTTGTAAACTTGTGAAAGTGAATCTAACAATAATAATTATTCAAAGAATTACACATGCATTTGATTATGCATTTGATTGTGCATTTGACAAATCAAATGTTTGTAAGTCGCATTCAAGTGCAAATGTTTAAGGTACGCATTCAAATGCAAATGCATTTACAATTTTATGGAGGCATTTGAATGCTAAACATTCAATTGCATTTGTTAACAAGCCTGATTATAATATCATTAATAGTAGAAAGAGTGAGGAGAAATGTCCACGTGCTGGTGGAATTAAGATGAAAGTTGGCAAATTCAAGGCCGGCCACCTTTACCACAAACCATCAGATGCAGCACTACAACAGGAACCTAGTGGGGTTTGGTTGCCATGGCTTAGTCAGGATGATTTTGACAGAGTGGTACAAACCACTCCTTCAGGATTGCTGGCAGTTTCCGATGCAGAGGGATGACCAGGCACGAGCAAAATTCTATGGCCACGACTTTAACAAGATATAAAAAGATTTAACAAGATTGCCATCCCAAACAACAAGTTCCAGATGGACAAGGAAGCCATTGGCTTATCGAGAGTCCAACAATTTTCTCATCTATGTGTAGCCCGCCCTTATCAGATATCTGTCAATTCTACTTTTAAACATTCACACTACTAGGATTAACACAATCATTTGGCAGTTTGTTCCATTCATTCATCACCCTCTATAAGAAAGAGTACTTTCTCATGTCCAACCTACACTGCTCCTTAACTAATGCTGCTTTGTGTCCTCTGGTTCTACTGCCTTCTTTAAGTTTGAAGAACATATTCCTAACAATATCCTCATAACCGTTCACTATTTTAAACACTTCTATTTGGTCTCCTCTTAGTCTCCTGGTCTCCAGTGTTGTCAAACCACATTGTAATAAGCGGCTTTCGTAACTAGCACTTGATTGGTGCTTTGATCTAATAGACACCTGTCTTCAAGCAGAAGCACATACTAAATGCAGTTTCTGAAATACGAACAACACCAGAAGTTCAATGGTGGCCTGGCATCTTTAGATGATGTTGATTTGAATGTCATCAAATAATGATAGATCTACACGTTCATAAAAAGTGCAATCAATCGTAAATTGAGACCAAAGCAGAGTTGATTGTTTTAACATTAGAGACATATCTACACGTCGACTTGTGAACACTGTTTATTCCTGTCAAATTGAATAATTTCCGTGTTTTGTAAACAATAGTAATAATAATAATTTATTTTATTTGTAATCATCAGAATTCAGATAGAATAAAAGTAGAATATGTACAAAATATGTTAATAATGTTTGATAGTGCTCAACAATTGTTATGTTAAAATATTGATAAAAGAAATCACAATGTCTGCACACATCAATAACACCAACGCATGTAAAGAGTGAATATCTAGATATTTATTTATGCATCAACAATAACAACAACTAAAGTAAAGAGTGAATGTGGATATATTTATTTATGCATCAACAATAACAACAACTAATGCAAAGAGTGAGTGTGGAGATATTTATTTATGCATCCTTGACTCCTGGTTAAATCTTGTCCGCCATTTAGTGCCTGCCTTTTAGGTGGCCCCCTATTCACTTTGACCAAACTAATGTTATATGACAACTAACAACCTGTCTGATATTCATTAGTCCTATTGCTCCTAATGTGTTAATTTTAGTTTTTATAGATTATTAAATTGTTGTGAATTAACGTGTAACTATATAACAAAAATACATATGTTGTTTTCGATGACAGTCCCATCATCTGTAACTTGTGACAGTGTCACTAGCTTCGCCTTTACTGATATACTTGGTTTCAGGTGACAGTCCCATCATATGTGACTTGTGACAGTGTCCAAGTGATGCATTTGCCCAGACATGGGAAAATAACTTTTGAGCTTCGGACTTTTTCAAAGGGCTTTAGATTTAAGGGGAGATATCCCATAGCTGGAATTATGTTTTTAAGACAACAAAATGCTCAAAATATGTTAATTGTCAACGAAGTTACCACTTTTATAACAATCTCATATCATAATTAATTATGTATATGGATAAAGCTTGCCCATATCAACTACTCAATGTGCATGGATAAAGCTTGCCCATATCAAGTAATCAATACCACTATACAATCTTTGATGGAAATTTACATTACAAGAAATTACATTTTGGAACAAGAAATTGCAATACATGTATCCATAAAGTCAACATGATACGCTCACCTGGTTTGGATTGTTGTAGTCACTAATTTCTTATTTTCTTCAAAACATACAAACGTGTCTGCTATGTGGAATATCGTGGTAGTAATGTGTAAAAATGTGTCCACAATTGTTACATTTACAATAATATGAAAGTTAAAAATTCATTAAAAATATAAATATTTATAATATAAAAAATCCTTGAAGTTCTAGGTTTAAAGAAAAACAAAAGTCGTGGTTCTGGAGCTATGCACCTAAGAGAGATAATATAAACTAACCATGTGCAACTAAAATAAAAAATATCATGCCAGTGGTTTACTCAGAATGTGTTCTAAAAGTGGAAGATTCTGGTCATTTCTCCGGTTCATTGAGGGCTGACATGTTTACAATTGCGTGACCGATAAGCGCATGCACAGTTCTAGGAATATCAGGGAACCTAAAATACTAGTGATGTATTAAGGGAGGCCGGCATACACATACCCAACGTAAAGTCACAAACAAACATATTATTTTGTCATAAAGAGGAGTAGTTTAGTTAACAAAGTCCAACATATGTTACATAAGTTGAGTTTGGATGCAAATGGTATGGCCATATCCTATTTACAAGAATAGGAATGTGTGTATACAAAAAAAAATTACTAATTATATTTTCATTATCCAATGATAGTAGAGAAAGCATTATAATAAGGGCTGCAATTTTCGGCTATAATTCGTACAGCAGCCAATGTTTTTGTTGCCATGGAAATGTGGGTCAGGCAGACACATTTTCAAGATATATTTTTTTATCTATAATTTGGGTGTAAAAATTGCACTAAATACACATAAAATTTTGTTGCCAACCTGCCAGAGTCTGGACTAGTGCTTAATCTGTTGGAGCTGTCTGATACTGTCGTTAATTATGCCTCTTCTTGTAATTATTTTTATGTTGTTTCAGGTGACTGATGTGTGTGGACAGCTGTTTGTGACAGAAGTGTCTACAATGAAGTGATGAACCTGCAGACTCACTCACGTTGACATCAACACATCCAGTTCTGCTGGTTTCTCCACTCTGATGACAGTGACGACAGTTTGCAACATCTAGCCAAGTCACTGACTGTCAATATTTTTTACATTGAAGCACAAGAGAAACCTGTGATATCATCCTTGGTGGTGGGAAACCATTCAGCTGTGACAAAATGTTCGCACAACATAAAAACTCATTCAGCCTTTCTCTTTCAAAGTGATACAAGTGGAAAACCGTCTGTTCAAAGTAGCTTTTACACATGCGCACTCACACTGGTGACAAATCCATCAAATGCGGAATTCTTAAGCATGTGTGCATTCTCACTAGTGAGAAACCACATCAATGTGAAATCTGTTGAAAAGGTCATTTGGACAGTAGCGGCACGTACGCACGTACGCACGCATACTTTCAAAACTTTCAAATGTGACATCTGGAAAGCGCATTTTATAGAGTGTTGGCTTAGAAGTACACGTGCGCAGTTACACTGGTGATAAACTGTGTCAGTTTGACAAATGTGGAAGACCATTTAGTTTCAGTGGTGCGTTGAAGACATATTGATACAGTCGAAAAACACTTCAAATGCAATGAATATGGAAACACATTAGAAACAGCAGAATTTTAAGAATGCCTCCTACAAAGGTGTACACTGGTACCATTGAGAAACGTTTCAAATGTGACACGTGTGGGAATCGTTTTTTTAATAGTGGTGGCTTAACAATACATGTGCGGTCTCACACAGGCGAGAAACCCATCAAATGTGACACCGGTGGGACACAATCCTCATCAAGTGGTGTTTTGAAAAGTCATGTCCGTATCCATACTGGAGAGAAACCCTTCAAATGTGACACCTGTGGGGCACAATTCTCATCAAGTGGTGTTTTGAAGAGACATGTCCATATCCATACTGGGGAGAAACCCTACAAATGTGATACCTGTGGTGCACAATTCTCACAGAGTGGTAGTTTGATGAAACATATCCGTATCCATACTGGAGAAAAACCCTACAAATGTGATACGTGTGGTGCACAATTCTCGACAAGTGGTCACTTGAAGTCGCATGTCCGTATCCATACTGGAGAGAAACCCTTCAAATGTGACACCTGTGGGGCACAATTCTCATCAAGTGGTGTTTTGAAGAGACATGTCCATATCCATACTGGGGAGAAACCCTACAAATGTGATACCTGTGGTGCACAATTCTCACAGAGTGGTAGTTTGATGAAACATATCCGTATCCATACTGGAGAAAAACCCTACAAATGTGATACGTGTGGTGCACAATTCTCGACAAGTGGTCACTTGAAGTCGCATGTCCGTATCCATACTGGAGACAAACCCTACAAATGTGATACATGTGGTGCACAATTCTCACAACGTTGTAATTTGAAGACACATGTCCGTATCCATACTGGAGAGAAACTCTACAAATGTGATACATGTGGTGCACAATTCTCCGAAACTGGTAGTTTGAAGACACATATCCGTATCCATACTGGAGAGAAACCCTACAAATGTGATACGTGTGGTGCACAATTCTCGACAAGTGGTCACTTGAAGTCGCATGTCCGTATCCATACTGGAGACAAACCCTACAAATGTGATACATGTGGTGCACAATTCTCACAACGTTGTAATTTGAAGACACATGTCCGTATCCATACTGGAGAGAAACCCTACAAATGTGATACATGTGGTGCACAATTCTCCGAAACTGGTAGTTTGAAGACACATATCCGTATCCATACTGGAGAGAAACCCTACAAATGTGATACGTGTGGTGCACAATTCTCGACAAGTTGTCATTTGAAGACACATGTCCGTATCCATACTGGAGAGAAACCCTACAAATGTGATACGTGTGGTGCACAATTCTCGACAAGTTGTCATTTGAAAACACATGTCCGTATCCATACTGGAGAGAAACCCTACAAATGTGATACATGTGGTGCACAATTCTCCAAAACTGGTAGTTTGAAGACACATATCCGTATCCATACTGGAGAAAAACCCTACAAATGTGATACGTGTGGTGCACAATTCTCGACAAGTTGTCATTTGAAGACACATGTCCGTATCCATACTGGAGAGAAACCCTACAAATGTGATACGTGTGGTGCACAATTCTCACAAAGTAGTAGTTTGAAGAAACATGTTCGTATCCATACTGGAGAGAAACCCTACAAATGTGATACGTGTGGTGCACAATTCTCACAAAGTAGTAGTTTGAAGAAACATGTTCGTATGCATACTGTGGAGAAACCCTAGTAAAGTGTTTTATGTGGCACACAATTCGCACAAAGTAGTTATTTGAAGACAGGTCTGTATCCATAGTGGGGATAAAAACCCTACAAATGTGAAACGTGTGGTGCACAATTCGCAGTAAGTGGTAAGCTGAGGACACATGTCCGTATCCATACCGGGGAGAATCACTTCAAATGTAGTGCACAATTCTCACAAAGTGGTGTTTGGAAAACACATGTCCGTATCTATATTGGGGAGAAACCCTACCCATGTGAAACCCGTGGCGCACATTTTTCAACAAGTGGGGGATTTGATAGAGACGTCCTTATCCACACCGGGGAGAAACTGTTCAAATGTGGTGCACAGTGCGAATTTGAGGAGCAGAAACCTTATAAATGTGAAATGTACTGATTAATGAAAGATCATTTACAATCGCATTTTCACACTCACGCACGCGAGAAACCTTATGGGGATTAGCTGTGGGAGAAACCCTACAAATGTGACACCTGACACAGTCGCAATGTAGAGGTCACAAGACAAATAACTATTGGGTCATGTGTCTTTGTGTGATGTCTCGCTACAGTTCCATGTGCTGTGTCTACATAAATGTGACTGTTTCCTCCTGAACCGCGGCCTAGGAAGGACTGCTGTATACTTTGCATCAAACTCCCATTTATTGTTGTTTTCTTGGTAAGGGTTTATTGTATAAGATTGTGAAGTATTTGTGTATGACGACTGATGATCATATTCTTAATCTACCAGTTTGCACTTACTGTTTTTATATGGTACTACTACTACTACTTTTAGCAGAATGTCTCCCGATTCAAATCAAGAATCGAATGGTGAAGGCAATCCAGCCATTCGGGTATTGGTTCATATATGTCTGACTTTCTGTAATATGAAACCTAGCTACTTTTATTATATCATTCAGTACCACTATGAGAGACTATTACGCACAGTTTCCTTGGCAAAGGATGTGCTGAATAATATAGAAAATGCGTGTAGCACTTTTTTATAATCAAATACGTGTTGGTCTCTTTGTGTACAAAGATACTTTAATTGTAATTAAATTGTACACATTGTCATACGAATAAATATATATTTTTACTACACTACCATGCCTCTAGCAATTATGCTGATACGTAGTTAAGACGATTACGTGTTGTTTTAGTCAATCGTTTTTTTATTAAACATTTGCATTACCGTAGTTGTTTTAGTTATTTTATTACAATAAATGGCACATGATAAATGTTTAATATTGTCTTTTCGTTTGGGCATGTTCAGAAACACCACATTATTTTCTTCGTTGGAATAGGTACCTTCAGGTTATGCTTATGTGACAAACACAAGTAAATACATAGGACGTATTCCTCCCCAAAATCTGTATTGTATACGAAAAATTCGTACGATGTCGCCCTAACTCGCCTAAAACCACATTAAGGGTGTCCCAAATCACACCATTTCAAGAGTTTTGTCTAAAAACGTCAAATGGGTGGAAATGGGGATACCCCCTGAGGCGCTTCTCGCCTCATTTCGTGCTTTCGTCGCTTCACACATTACCTTGGACCCACCTTTTACTAAACCCTGGATCCGTCCCTGCTCTTCCCACTTATTTTGAAGCCAACCTCCGGCTTCAACTGCCTGTCAAAGACCCCTTTATGTATACATAAAATGTAATCATAAATACACACGAACTTACACGTATTTTGCAATGTATTCCTACGTATGGACCCCCGTCTGAAAATAATATGTTGTCGCTTTGTAATCAATGTATAATTGTTCTCATATTATACAGTTATTATACATTAGGTACTACAAATACAAACATATGACAAAAATTAAAATCTTACAAACGAAATATTTGTATTTAAATAATGCAATTTACAAACATTTAAACATTTCAGGAGATGCAGGTATCCTAACCAATATATTAATTTATTCATGCAACTGTAATTAGAAATAGCTGTGTTTCTCATGTTTACAACACTGCCAATTTACGGATCTTGCGGTAGAATGCGTAGTTCAAAGAATCACTTGTGTCTTTCACCATTATACGACGAGATGCACAAGATTGTGCCCCGTTTAACAAAGACGTGTGACGTAGATCATCTGCCAGACAAGCTCATTCAGCAGCGCCTTCCATCCTTGGTACCAGTCATCACTGAACTACCACCAACAAGTCGCTTACAGAGGGAACATTGCCGACGCTTCTGAAGAAGATTCTTGTTGTTCCGCTGCTGAAGAAGCCATCTTTGGAACTATATAAGATGTACTGCAGAACTACTGGCATGTTAACAACTTGCACCATATATAAAAAAATATTGAATAGGTAGAACTTTGCACAGCGACTGTCCCATCGTCTCAAATCACAAGGCATGTCTGAAACGTTGCAATCAGCACACAGAACGCATCATTCAACAGACACCGCCTTGATGCGGGTCAACAGACTCAATACTGCGGTACTCCAGGTATCTATCCTGACGCCAGTGCTGTTCTCCCTGTATGTCCAACCAGTTGGCGAGGTCACCAGGAGGCACGGCGTAAACGTCCATCAATAACTTGATGCTTGCTTTTGCATTGAATTCTACGGCACTGCTTGATTCCCTGCAACTTACTGAAGCCTGTGTCTCCGAGATGCGTAATTGGCTGACCACCAATTATCTTAAACTAAATGATCAGAAAAGCATGTTCCTTCCAATTATTCCAGCTGCAGCAAAGAAATTGGTAGACGGGCTCTGTTGGTAGACGGGCTCGCCACCACTGTTGGTGGAGCGTTCACCCCGGAAGTGGATGAAGTTGAAGATCTTGGTGCATATCTGGACAGACGCATGAACAGGTCTGTCAACAGATCGATGGTCATCGGGTCCTGCTATGTCCACCTTCATCATATCAGCCAGATAAACTAGTTTCTGCTGAGAAAGACCAGGGAAATGGTATGTCAGGGAGACATTAGGATTCAATGTAACACTAACAGTCCCATCATCTGTGACTTGTGACAGTGTCTCCCACATTGCCTCTACTTTTACATTGTTTCATATAACACTCACAGTTTCATCATCTGAGACTTTTCACAGTGTCACCAATATTGCCTCTACTTTTAAGTTGTTTCATATAACACTCACAGTCTTATCATCTGAGACTTGTGACAGTGTCACCAATATTGCCTCTACTTTTATGTCGTTTCATATAACACTCACAGTCCCATCTTCTGTGACTTGTGTCAGTGTCACCCACATTACATCTACTTTTACGTTGTTTCCTGTAGCACTCACAGTTCCATCATCTGAGACTTTGACGGCGTCAATAATATATTCTTTTATATTGTTTGATATAACAACAACAGTCCGGTCATATGTGACTTGTGACAGTGTCACCAATAGTGCCTCTACTTTTATGTTATTTCATATAACACTAACAGTCCCATCATCTGTGACTTGTGACAGTGTCCCCCACATTGCCTCGTCTTTTACGTTGTTTCATATAAAATTCACAGTTTCATCATCTGAGACTTTTCACAGTGTCAATAATATTGACTCCACTTTTATGTTGTTTTATATAACACTAAGAGTCCCATCATCTGTGACTTGTAACAGTGTCAACTACATTGCCTCTACTTTTGCGTTGTTTCATATAACACTCACAGTTCCGTCATCTGAGACTTTTGAGAGTGTCAATAATATTGCCTCTACTTTTATGTTGTTTCATATAACAATAACAGTCCCATCATCTGAGACTTGTGAGAGTGTCACCAATATTGCCTCTACTTTTATGTCGTTTTATATAACACTCACAGTCCCGTCTTCTGTGACTTGTGACAATGTCATCCACATTACATCTTCTTTGACGTTGTTTCCTATAACACTCACAGTTCCATCATTTGAGACTTTTGACGGCGTCAATAATATTGCCACTTCTTTTATGTTGTTTGATATACCAACAACTGTCCGATCATATGTGACTTGTGACAGTGTCACCAATATTGCCTCTACTTTTATGATGTTTCATATAACACTCACAGTTCCATCATCTGAGACTTGTGACAGTGTCCCCCACATTGCCTCTACTTTTACATTGTTTCATATAACACTCACAGTTTCATCATCTGAGACTTTTCACAGTGTCACCAATATTGCCACTACTTTGATGTTGTTTGATATAACAACAACAGTCCGATCATATGTGACTTGTGACAGTGTCACCAATATTGCCTTTACTTTTATGTTGTTTCATATAACACACACAGTCTCATCATATGAGACTTGTGACAGTGTCACCAATATTGCCTGTACTTTTATGTCGTTTCATATAACACTCACAGTCCCTTCATCTGTGACTTGTGTCAGTGTCACCCACATTACATTTACTTTTACGTTGTTTCCTGTAGCACTCACAGTTCCATCATCTGAGACTTTGACGGCGTCAATAATATTGCCACTTCTTTTATGTTGTTTGATATAACAACAACAGTCCGGTCATATGTGACTTGTGACAGTGTCACCAATAGTGCCTCTACTTTTATGTTGTTTCATATAACACTAACAGTCCCATCATCTGTGACTTGTGACAGTGTCCCCCACATTGACTCGTCTTTTACATTGTTTCATATAACACTCACAGTTCCATCATCTGAGACTTTTGACAGTGTCAATAATATTGACCCTACTTTTATGTTGTTTTATATAACACTAAGAGTCCCATCATCTGCGGTTTGTGACATTGTCTCCCACATTGCCTGTACTTTTACATTGATTTATATAACACTCACAGCTCCATCATCTGAGACATTTAACATTGTCACCAATATTGCCTCTACTTTTATGTTGTTTCATATAACACTCACAGTCCCATCTTCTTTGACTTGTGACATTGTCACCCACATTGCCTCTACTTTTATGTTGTTTCATATAACACTCACAGTTCCATCATCTGAGACTTGTGACAGTGTCACCCACATTGCCTCTACTTTTACGTTGTTTCATATAACATTCACAGTTCCATCATATGTGACTTGTGACAGTGTCACCAATAGTGCCTCTACTTTTATGTTGTTTCATATAACACTAACAGTCCCATCATCTGTGACTTGTGACAGTGTCCCCCACATTGACTCGTCTTTTACATTGTTTCATATAACACTCACAGTTCCATCATCTGAGAATTTTGACAGTGTCAATAATATTGCCTCTACTTTTATGTTGTTTTTTGATATAACACTCACAGTTCCATCATCTGAGACTTGTGACAGTGTCACCTACATGCCTCTACTTTTATGTTGTTTCATATAACATTCACAGTTCCATCATATGTGACTTGTGACAGTGTCAACAATATTGCCTCTACTTTTATGTTCTTTCATATAACACTCACAGTTCCATCATCTGAGATTTGACAGTGTCAATAATAATTAATATTGCCTCTACTTTTAAGTTGTTTCATATAACACTCACAGTCCCATTTTCTTTGACTTGTGACAGTGTCACCCACATTGCCTCTACTTTTACGTTGTTTCATATAACACTCACAGTTCCATCATCCGAGACTTTCGACACTGTCAACCACATTGCCTCTACTTTTATGTTGTTTCATATGACACTAACAGTCCCATCGTCTATGACATGTGGCAGTGTCACCCACATTGAATCTACTTTTATGTTGTTTCATATGACACTAACAGTCCCATCGTCTGTGACTTGTGACAGTGTCACCCACATTGCCTCTTCTTTTATGTTGTTTCATGTAACACTAACAGTCCCATCAGCTGTGGCTTGTGACAGTGTCACCCACATTGCCTCTATTTTTGCGTTGTTTCATATAACACTAACTGTCCCATCAGCTGTGACTTGTGGCAATGTCACCCACATTGCCTCTACTTTTATGTTGTTTTATATGACACTAACAGTCCCATCGTCTGTGATTTGTGACACTGTCACCCACATTGCCTCTATTTTTATGTTGTTTCATGTAACACTAAAAGTTCCATCATCTGAGACTTTTGACACTGTCACCCACATTGCCTCTATTTTTATGTTGTTTCATGTAACACTAAAAGTTCCATCATCTGAGACTTTTGACACTGTCAACCACATTGCCTCTACTTTTATGTTGTTTCATATGACACTAACAGTTCCATCATCTGAGACTTTTGACACTGTCACCCACATTGCCTCTACTTTTATGTTGTTTCATATGACACTAACAGTCCTATCGTCTGTGACTTGTGACAGTGTCACCCACATTGCCTTTACTTTTATGTTGTTTCATATAACACTAACAGTCCCATCATCTGTGACTTGTGACAGTGTCACCCACATTGCCTCTATTTTTGCATTGTTTCATACAACACTAACAGTCCCATCATATGTGACTTGTGACAGTGTCACCCACATTGCCTCTACTTTTACGTTGTTTCATATAACACTCACAGTTCCATCATCTGATACTTTTGACAATGTCAATAATATTGCTCTACTTTTATGTCGTTTCATATAACACTCACACTTCCATCATCTGAGACTTGGCAGTGTCATTAATATTGCCTCTACTTTTATGTTGTTTGATATAACAATAACATTCCCATCATGTGAGACTTTTGACAGTGTCAATAATATTGCTATACTTTTATGTTGCTTCATATAACACTAACATTCCCATCATCTGTGACTTGTGACAATGTCCCCCACATTGCCTCTTCTTTTACATTGTTTCATATAACACTCACAGTTCCATCATCTGAGACTTTTGACCTTGTCAATAATGTCTCTACTTTTATGTTGTTTCATATAACAAAACAGTCCCATCATCTGAGACTTTTGACAGTGTCAATAATATTGCCTCTACTTTTAAGTTGTTTCATATAACAATAACAGTCCCATCATCTGTGACTTGTGACAGTGTCACCAATATTGCCTCTACTTTTATGCTGTTTAATGTAACACTCACAGTCCCATCTTCTATGACTTGTGACAGTTTCACGCACATTACATCTACTTTTACGTTGTTTCCTATAACACTCACAGTTCCATCATCTGAGACTTTTGACAGTGTCACCAATATTGCCTTTACTTTTATTTTATTTCATGTAACACTAAAAGTTCCATCATCTGAAACTTTTGACACTGTCACCCACATTGCCTCTACTTTTATGTTGTTTCATATGACACTAACAGTTCCATCATCTGAGACTTTTGACACTGTCACCCACATTGCCTCTACTTTTATGTTGTTTCATATAACACTAACAGTCTCATCATCTGTAACTTGTGACAGTTTCAACCACATTGCCTCTACTTTACGTTGTTTCATATAACACTCACAGTTCCATCATCTGTGACTTGTGACTGTTTCCAGGTGATGCATTCACCCATACATGGGGACAGAACTTTTGGCCTTTGCAGAGGGATTTAAGCACTTTCAATTGAACTGTTGGACATGAATTTAAGGGAAGAATCCCACCGCTGAGTAAAATACTGGTTACACCTCTGTATCAAGCAATTTTTAGGACTTATTAAGAATACTGTATACAAGCTTAACAATTCTCGTGACATAGGGTCATATAACTGTATGTCGAAAAACTGGAGAGAAAAAAACTTTTGTTTCACTTTAATTAACCCGTAATAACAGTTAGAGGTTTAATAAAAAGTCCATTACCTTTAAATGGTTGCAAATGTGGGCTCTACTTTATACAGTAGCCATTTTTGTTTGTGTAATTCAAATGGGGATCAGACAGACACATTTTAAATATATTTGTACTGTATAATTAGACTGTAAAAATTGCATTAAACATATACATTAAAAATCCTGGCCAGCTGCCAGCAGACTCTGGACTAGTGCTAAACCTGTTGACTCTATGTCTGATACTGTCGTTAATTATGTGTCTTCTTGTCATGACATTAATGTTGTTTCAGGTGACTGTGATGCGTGTGGACAGCTGTTTGTGTCACAAGTGTCTATAATGAACTGATGAACCTGCAGACTCACTCACGTTGACAATAACGAATGTCCACTTCTACTTGTTTCACTGGGGACAGTGACAACACTTTCCAACAGAAAGGGACAGTGCACCAAGAGAGTGTAAGACATCGAGCCAAGTCACACAATGTCCACATGTTTGCCTTGATACACAAGAGAAACCTGTGACATCATCCTTTGTGGTGGGAAACCATTCAGCTGTGACAAAGTTTTCACACAGTTGTAACATAAAATCTAATTTGCACATCAACATTAACATTGGTGAACATCCATCAAACACGGACTTCTTAAATATATGTACATGTGTTTACTGACACTGGTGAGAAACCACAGCAATGTGACATGTTCAAAAGGTTATTTGGACAGTGGCAACTAAAAGGTGCACGTATGTACTCGCACTGGTGAGAAAACTTTGTGACATTCTGGAAAACGGATTTTACAGAGTGGTGGCTTAGGAGTACACGTGTGTAGATACACTGGTGATAAACTGTGTGATACTTGGGGTACACAGTTTAGTTCCAGTGGTGTCTTGAAGACATACTACAGTATTTGTACTGTTGAAAAATACTTCAAATGTGATGAATGTGGGAACACGTTAGACACACTAGTATTTAAATATGGCCTTAAATGTGCATACTGACACCTTTGAGAAATGTTTCGTATGTGACATATGTGGAAATCGTTTTATAAGTAGTCATATTTTAACAAAACATGCTTGTGTCCATGCTGGGGAGAAACCGTACAAATGTGACACATGTGGTGCACAGTTCACAGAAAGTGGTAGTTTGAAGAAACATGTCAGTATTCATACTGGGGAGAAACCTTTCAAATGTGATACTTGTGGTGCACAGTTCTCAATAAGTGGTAGTTTGAAGAAGCATGTCCATATCCATACTGGGGAGAAACCCTACAAATGTGATACATGTGGTGGACAATTCTCAGAAAGTGATAAATTGAAGAAACATGTACGTATCCATACTGGGGAGAAACCCTACAAATGTGATACCTGTGGTGCATAGTTCTCAGTAAGTGGTAATTTAAAGACACATGTCCGTATCCATACTGGGGAGAAACCTTATAGATGTGATACGTGTGGTGCACAATTCTCACAAAATGGTGATTTGAAGAAACATGTTCGTACCCATACCAGGGAGAAACCCTACAAATCCATGATAGTTAGAAAGATTTCAAATGTGATACATGTGGTGCACAATTCTCAGAAAGGGGTAGATTGAAGACACATGTCGATATCCATTATGGGGAGAAACCCTACAAATGTGATACCTCTAGTGCACAATTCTCAATAAGTGGTCACGTGATTGAAGACACATGTCCGTATCCATACTCGGGAGGAACCCTACAAATGTGATATATGCGGTGCACAATTCTCACATAGTGGTGCTTTGAAGAAAGTGTCCGTGTCCGTATCCATACTGGAGAGAAACCACATATATGTGATACCCATAGCGCACATTTTTCAACAAGTTGGGATATCATGTCCTTATCCACACTGGTGAAAAAAACGTTCATATGTAATATATATATATGTGGTGCACAGTTTATGAAACGTGTCAATTTGAGGAGACATTAGCAGTAACCCTACAAATGTAGAGTTCACTGATTAATGAATGGTAATTTACAATCGCATATTTGCACTGATACTCGCGGGAAACATTCCAAACGTGATACATGTTGTTTGGAATTATCTGAGAGTTGTCATTAACATTCTCTTATGCCTACTCGCACATGCGAGGAACCCTTCGTGTGTGACACCTGTTGGCATAGTTTATCAACAGCAGTACTTTAAATGTGAATGTACACACCGTTGAAAATTATTCAGAAGTGACGTTTATGGAAAATTGTTCCAAAGAGTGGTGGTTTATACTTTTAAACGTACATGTGCTCTATGCCACTGGTGAGAATCTGTTGAATGTCGACACATCTGGAGCCCAGTCCATATATGGTAGTAATGTAAATAACCGTACGTTCCTTTAGAGGGGAGAATTGTGAGATTGAATTACATGCATTGAATGTCTTGAATTGAATGTGGTTTAAATCACATTTGTGCGTTTACTTCCAGTATACACATTTTCAGATTTATATAATATAATGTATTTTATAGGGATATAGAAATAAGACATTTCTTCAGTGCGCCTATTTCTTACATTATGTAGGCAATGTTGGTGATGATGATATGTTGCCAGGGTCTCAGTTACCATTTTCCTGACCATTTAACTAGTTTATCTAGATCATCCTGTAAACTTTGTTTATCTGTATCATTAGTAAACTTTCTGAATATTTGTTTGTCATCTGCAAATTTCAGTACTTTGCTAGATATGTCATCTTCCAAATCATTTATATATATATATATTAAAAACAGTATAGGGCCTAATATTGATTCCTGTGGTACCCCACTCAAAACCGATTTCCAGTTTGAAATCTCACCGTCTACTATTACTCTCTGTCTTCTGTGTGTAAGCCACTTTTCTATCCAGTTGATTACATTATTACCTATACCATGGGCTTTTAGTTTAAGTAACAATCTTTGATGTGGCACTTTATCGAAAGCTTTCTGAAAATCTAAGTAGACAACATCCACTGGTGACCCGTCATCTACCCACTTTGTAATTTCTTCAAAAAAACACAAGAGATTGGTTAGACATGACCTTGCTTTTAGGAACCCATGTTGAGATGTATTTATTAAATTATGTTTTACCAGGAATTCCACCATGTGGTCTCTAATTAATGTTTCGAGTAATTTACATACAACTGATGTTAAACTCACTGGTCTGTAATTTTCTGGCTTGTTCCTCGATCCCTTCTTAAATAGTGGCGTAATGTTTGCTTCTTTCCATTCTGTAGGAACTATTCCTTCTTCTAGTGACAAGTTAAACAATTTTGCAAGTGGTGTACTAATTTGCTCAACAATTTCCTTAAGCAGTTTTGGTGGTATCCCATCAACTCCAGGTGATTTATTATCTTTCATCTTCTTAATTTTGTTTGCTATCATTTCAGGAGTTACAAATAACTGCCCTAAATGTTCTGATTCATTTCCCTCAAATTTAGTAAATGGAACTGGAAGTGAGCTGATATCTTCTGTGGTAAATAATGAGCTGAAATACTCATTCAGGACCTCTGCCATTTGAAACCCCTCTGAAATGATGTTTCCCCTGTTGTTTTCCAGTGGTCCGACCTTATCTCGAACATTCTGTTTACTCCTTACATAAGCATAGAAACTCTTGCTGTAATTTTTTTTATATTACCTGCCAATTTTTTTTCAAAGGTTCTTTTAGATTTTCTAATTTCAGGTGTAGCTAGGTTAAGTGCCTCTTTGTAATTTGCATAGTCTTCATCCTTTCTGGTACGCCTATAAACCCTCCACATAGTTTGCTGAAACGCTATTTTTCTAATAGCTTCTTTTGACAACTGTTTCTTTCTAGACCGTTTTCCTAGTTTTTTCAAGGGAACAAATTTATCGATGATACTCTCAATTTCATATTTTAGAATATTCCAACATTCAATTGCGGTCTTATTCATCAGCATGTTATTCCAATCTAGCTTTGCTAAGTATTTTCTCATATCTTTATAGTTACCTTTGTGGAAGTTTCTCCTATAGGTTTTTTATTTTTACTTTCTGATTTTACGTTGATGTCAAAATGTATTTGATTGTGGTCACTGTTACCCAATGGTTCATGTATTTTTACATTGTTCACTAATTCTTTTTGTGATGATAAAACTATATCCAATACATTTTCTCCCCTGGTTGGTTCTAGCACGTGCTGAGTAAGGAAGCTCTCCTGAATTAAAGATAAAAATTGTTGGTCATCACCCCCTGTACTCTCTAGAGATTTCCATTGTATGTGTCCATGGTTAAAATCTCCCATTATGATACATTCCCCTTTACTAACTTCCTTTATAGCATTTTGTGTTATCCTCTTTGTTTATGTTTGGACTTCGATAAACTAATCCAATAGTTAATTTTGAATTTCCTGAAACTATTTTGCACCAAACAGCTTCATCGTAATCTGCTTCGCTTTCTAATTTTATTTCATAAGCCTGAATAGATTCTTTAACATATAAAATAACTCCCCCTCCCCTTCTTCCTATTCGATCTCTCCTAAACATTACGTATCCTGTCAATCCTAATTCAGCATCTGTAATGTCTGTGTTGGCCCATGATTCGGTTATACCAATTATGTGAGGGTCAATATCTTCTACCATAATGTTTAATTATTTTTTCTTATTTACCTAGCATTTAAACACACGCATCTATAACCTGCTTCAGACATGTTTTTCGGACATTTTGTTCTTGGCTTATCTGTACTAGTGGCCTCTTGTCCTGCTTGAGGCATCTCTAAGTAACACCCCTGCGCTTCTAGTTTAAATAGTGTTGACTAAATTATTCGTTATGCTACCCATGCCACTGTCTACTGCTGCTGCTAGCCCTTCCGCAAATACTGCTGCCCCCTTTCCACTTAGATGCAGCCCGTCCTTCATGTACATATCAGCCCTTCCAACAAAACTTCCCTACAAATCCACAAAACCCACTTCCTCTTCCCTACATAGCTTCTCGACTAGCATGTTAATTGCCATCCCCAGGGAATTTTGATATATATGACCCCTCCTTCCTACAACTGGTAGAATCCCTGACAGTATTACCTGCTCAACCCGCGTCTGCTTTAGTGTTCTGACCAAATTCCTGTATTTCCTAACTATGGCAGTTGTACCCTCCCTCTCTACATTATTTGTCCCTCCGTGTACTAAAACAGATCCACCCTTGCCTAAACCCACAATGTTTTCTACCCTCTCAGTTATTGCCTCTATTTTGGCCCCAGGCAAGCAAACTACAACGTCCTCTCCCTTGTTTAAGATTCTGTCGGTCTTCCTAATTATTGAGTCCCCCACAAACACCCTCGCTAACTTTCTCACCCCCTCTATCACTGCCTCGGAATAGCTCTTCCGATGGATCCCCTCCATCACAGTCTGTCCTGCAGCCTTGTCACTTGGTGGCAGACTGTTATCAGGCTCTCTCTCACGCATCAACATTTCACCTTTCCCTCCCGTCTCCTGGCTAACTTGTGCTCCCGTCGCCTTCCCTCCCGTCTCCCTCACTCCCATCGACTTAACTAACGTCTCCTTCCCCCCGAATCCTTCGCTACTGTCTCCCCCACTCCCCTTTCCTTCGATCCATTTGTCTTCCCTCCCATTTCTTTCCTTCTCGTCTCCTTTCGTCCTGTCTCTCTATGTCCCGTCTCCTTCCGTCCTGTCTCCTTACGACCTGTCACCTTACCTCCTCTCAACCTCCTCCCAGGCTGAGGTGAGTTCACCCTAGCATCTCTCTCGACACTTTGTCATCTACTGTCCCCCCACCAGAAGCATTGGCACCACCCACCTGCTCCCTTTGTACCACTGCCACAACGAGCAGCCTCAGGTCTTCTAAATCCACTACTTCAAGTTCCTTCATCCTCGTACATCCCCTACACTCAAAACTAAAGCTCAAAACTAAAAGTATCAGCCTGAACCTCAGCCCAGGACTTCTCACACCCGGACTTGACGAAATATATTACACACACACACACACACACACACACACACACACACACACACACACACACACACACACACACACACACACACACACACACACACACACACACACACACACACACACACACACACACACACACACACACACACACACACACACACACACACACACACACACACACACACACACACACACACACACACACACACACACACACACACATATATAAATATATAACGTGTGGTGTTTCCCGGTTTTTGTAAGCACGCCAAAATAGTCTGTCAAACACGTCAATATGGTTTTGTTTCAGACTTCTAAACATGGGCTTGTATAAAGTGCTGAATATTATTAGTTTGAAAAGTCTTTCAACCGTCTTATTCTGAATTATTCAGTTCTCAAAAGGACGGGTCACACAGTCGTGGAAAATGGTTGGACTCTTGATAAACCAATGGATTCCTTGTCCACTTGTCATCTTGGTGTTTTGCCTTTGGTGGCAATTTTGTTAAATCTTGATGGCACAGTCCTAATTGAGCAATTAATCAATATTGCACGATAGATTGAAATTTTGATATTGCGGGTGTGCGTATGTGTTTATGTCATTCAATTAAGTAGAATTCGCATTGCATATATATATATATATATATATATATATATATATATATATATATATATATGTATATATATATATATGTATATATATATATATATATATATATATATATATATATATATATATATATATATATATATATATATATATATATATATATATATATATATATATATATATATATATATATATATATTCCAATCACTATTTCATGCTCCACTATATATATATATATATATATATATATATATATATATATATATATATATATATATGCAATGCGAATTCTACTTAATTGAATGACATAAACACATACGCACTTACGCACACATTTTAAAACAATTCCGTATTTAAAATAAATTATTGAGTGGAGCATAAAATAGTGAATTGGAATATATATATATATATATATATATATATATATATATATATATATATATATATATATATATATATATATATATATATATAGATGTATATAGATGTATATATATATATATATATATATATATATATATATATATATATATATATATATATATATATATAGATGTATATATATATATATATTCTTACATAATAATCAATTCCAAAAAGGAAAATAAATTATTGAGTGGAGCATGAAATAGTGATTGGAATATATATATATATATATATATATATATATATATATATATATATATATATATATATATATTCCAATCACTATTTCATGCAATAATTTATTTTCCATTTTGGAATTGATTATTATGTAAGAATATATATACATATATATATATATATATATATATATATATATATATATACATCTATATATATATATATATATATATATATATATATATATATATATATATATTTATATATATATATATATATATATATATATATATATATATATATATATATATATATATATATATATATATATATATATATACATATATATATATATATATATATATATATATATACATCTATATATATATATATATATATATATATATATATATATATATATTTATATATATATATATATATATATATATATATATATATATATATATATATATATATATATATATATATATATATATATATATATATATATATATATATATATATATATTCCAATTCACTATTTTATGCTCCACTCAATAATTTATTTTAAATACGGAATTGATTATTATGTAAGAATCCGGGGAATGAGTACCCTTTGGTTACTAAAAATTAAAAGCCAGATATGTGAACACTTACATTGTTATGATGCACACTGTGCGAATACATGCCTATATGTGTAACTTGTCATCCTGACATATGTTTTTAAACGTAAACTGCTAGCATGTATTTACACAATGTGTAGATAATTTGTTCCATTCATTAATTGTCCTCTCTGAGAACGAGTACTTCCCGATATCTAATATACACTGACCTTTGCTAAATATTACCTCATGTCCTCTTGCTCTACTATATTTCTTGAGTGACAAAAAATAATTCTATCAATATTTTCACATCCATTCAATATCTTAAAATACTTCAATTAGATATTCTCTTAACCACATGACCAGTATGATAATCGCAAGGTGGCAGCACCTTTACTAAACTGAGCTGTGTCACTAGGTGGCACGATTGCAAAATTGTTGAACATCTAAAAAATTCGTACGGTCGTTTTACATTCTCTTTATGTCATAGTGTCGCATCATTAATTCTGTTGAAGTGAGTGCATTTTATCATGTTACATGTGTAGGTTGGAGGTGGCAGTTTTCACGGTTAGTATGTCTAACAGCGGTGTGTGAGCGATAATATAACCACTATATTCACTATGACCGCCTAACAGCCGGGCAAGAATTGACGTACTCCCGCTTTACATGCGTTGTTGTTGTGCGTGCGTGCGTGTATCCATTGTGATTTTCATCAATACTTTAGCAAATATATAATAAAGGCTAAATAATAATTTCAACGTTTAGGTCAGCTGACCACAGCACAGACACAGTGCAACATTACATTGTCATTGCCATTTGGTGACCATGCTAACGTTTTCTCTGATTATAAGAAAATTGGACCATCAACATCATCAATTCTGACAATTTTTCACAGCAACTACCATCTCTTTTTAACCACCCCCTCGTGCGATGCCCGTCAATTTTATAAAAAATATCCATGCGACCCATAGCAGAAAAATTTCCATAAAGTCCTAAACCTATTAAACTATCAATACAATGCACTATTTGATAGCCAATGGTTTCTACAAACAAACCTGTGGATATGCTTGCTCAATTGCACTAATGTCACGTCATATGAATTTCTTAATTTTACATTGTATTTGTGTGAAACAATAAACAGGAAGTCCATTAGTCTGATCTCAAACAGAAATGTTAATTTTGGAGAAAAAAATGGATTTAACCTGTTGGTAAAGGTAAATGCATACCGTGCATTCATAAAAAATTGATGTCCCATCTATATCTTGGAGTCATTTACATACTCAAGGAACCACCACCTGTGATTTACAAAACACACAGTATAACACTTGAAAGCACTCACTTGGTCATTTGTATAAATGAACTTGTAACATAATTTTCAAGATAGTCCAGCATGTATTCTGAAATCATATTCTATATAGCCAGTTGTTATTCCATACAGAATATTATTACATTAATAATAGTAGAAAGAGTGAGGAGAAATATCCACCTGCTGGTGGAATTAAGATGAAATTTGGCAACAAGGCCAGCCACCATTACCACAAACCATCAGATGCAACAATCCAGCAAGAACCCAGTGGGGTTTGCATTGAGGTTTGGTTGCCATGGCTAAGTCAGCATAATCTTGACAGAGTAGTACAAACTACTCCTTCAGGATTGCTCGCAGTTTCCGATACAGCGGACCGGCCAGGCACAAAAAAATTCTACAATCACGACTTGATCGATGCCTTTCTTCAAGCATAAGCACAGACAAAATGCAGTTTCTGAAATGTGAACAACAGAAGTTTGACAGTGTTCGTGCCTCTTTAGAGGATGTTGATTTGAAAGTCATCAAATGATGATAGATGTACACGTTAATAAAAAGTGCAATCAGTCGTTAATTGATACCAAAGCAGAGTTGATTGTCTTAACATTAGAGACGTATCTACACATCGATTTGTGAACACTGTTTATTCCTGTCAAATTAAATAACTTCCATGTTTTGTTAATAATAGTAATAATAATGATTTATTTTATTTGTAGTCATCAGAATTCAGATAGAATAGAAATACAATACGTACAAAATATGTTAATAATGTTTGATAGTGCTGAACAATTGTTATGTTCAATGTTAAAATATTGATAAAAGAAATCACAGTGTCATACCCATGAAAAGTATCAATAGTAACGGAGAGTGAGTCAGTGAAATATGTTTATTTATGTATCATTGATTCCTGGTTAAATCTTCCCTGCCTTGTCCGCCGTTTAGCGCCCGCCTTTTAGACAGCCCACTATTGACTTTGATTGAACTAATGTCAAATGACAAAATTAACAAACTGTCTGATGTTCATTAGTGGTGTTGCTCCTAATGTGTTAATTTTAGTGTTTTATAGATTGATAAATTGTTGTGAATGTTATGTAACTACATAACAAAAATACATATTATGTTGCTTCAGATGACAGTCCCATCGTCTGTAACTCGTGACAGTGTCACCCACATTACCTCTTTTGACAGTGTCAATAATATTGCCTCTACTTTTACGTTGTTTCATATAACACTCACAGTTTCATCATCTCAGACTTTTGACAGTGTCAATAATATTGCCTCTACTTTTATGTTTGATATAACACTCACATTTCCATCATCTGAGACTTTTGACAATGTCAATAATATTGCCTCTACTTTTGCGTTGTTTAATATAACACTCACAGTTACATCATCTGAGACTTTTGACAGTGTCAGTAATATTGCCTCTACTGTTATGTTGTTTCATATAACAATAACAGTCCCATCATCTGAGCCTTGTGACAGTGTCACCAATATTGCCTCTACTTTTATGTTGTTTCATATAACACTCACAGTCCCATCATCTGTGACTTGTGACAGTGTCACCCACATTGAATCTACTTTGATGTTGTTTCATATAACACAGTCCCATCATCTGAGACTTTTGACAGTGTCAGTAATATTGCCTCTACTTTAATCATCATCTGTCACTTGTGACAATGTCACCCACATTGCCTCTACTTTTACGTTGTTTCATATAACACTCACAGTTCCATCATCTGAGACTTTTGACAGTGTCAATAATATTGCCACTTCTTTTATGTTGTTTCATATAACAACAACAGACCCATCATCTGTGACTTGTGACAGTGTCCAGGTGATGCATTCACCCAGACATAGGTATAAAACTTTTGGGCTTGGGAAATTTTGAAACGGCTTTGGAGAGGAATATAAGCACTTTCAATTTAACTGTTGGAAATGAATTTAAGGGAAGAATCCCACCGCTGAGTAAAATACTGGTTACACCTCTGTATGAAGCCATAGTTAGGCCTTATTAAGAATACTGTATACAAGCTTAACAATTCTCGTGACATAGGGTTATCTAACTGTATGTCGAAAAACTGGAAAAAACTTCTGTTTCACTTTAATTAACCCGTAATAACAGTTAGAGTTTTAATAAAAAGTTCATTACCATTTAAAGATTGCAATTTTGGGCTATACTTCATACTGTAGCCAATTGTTTTGGTGTAAATCAAATGGGGATCAGACAGACACATTTTCAATATATTTGTACTCTATAATTAGACATATACACTAAAAATCCTGGCCAGCTGCCAGTAGACTCTGGACTAGTGCTAAACCTGTTGACTCTATGTCTAATACCATCTTTAATTCTGTGTCTTCTTGTCATGACATTAATGTTGTTTCAGGTGACTGTGATGCGTGTGGACAGCTGTTTGTGTCACAAGTGTCTACAATGAACTGATGAACATGCAGACTCACTCACGTTGACAAAAACGAATGTCCACTTCTACTGGTTTCACTGGGGACAGTGACAACACTTTCCAACAGAAAGGGACAGTGCACCAAGAGAGTGTAGGACATCGAGCCAAGTCACACAATGTCCACATCTTTGCCTTGATGTACAAGAGAAACCTGTGACATCATCCTTTGTGGTGGGAAACCATTCAGCTGTGACAAGATATTAACAAAAATTTATTTGCACATGAACACATGAACACTAACATTGGTGACAAATCCATCAAACACGGACTTCTTAAATATATGTACATGTGTGCACTAACACTGGTAAGAAACCACATAAATGAGAAATGTGTTGAAAAGGTTATTTTGACAGTGGTAACTAAAAGGTGCACGTATGCACTCACACTGGTACAGAGTGGTGGCTTAGAAGTTCACGTATGTAGATACACTGGTGATAAACTGTGTAAGTGTGATACTTGTGGTACACAGTTTAGTTCCAGTGGTGCCTTCAAGACATACTAGAGTATTTGTACTATTGAAAAACACTTCAAATGTGATGAATGTGGGAACAAGTAATACACAGTAGTATTTAAATATGCCCTTAAATGTGCACACTGATACCTTTGAGAAACGTTTCATATGTGACACATGTGGACATCGTTTTTTAAATAGTTGGTGTTTAACAAATCATGTCCGTATCCATACTGGGGAGAAACCTTTCAAATGCGACACATGTGGTGCACAGTTCACAGAAAATGGTAGTTTGAAAATCCATATCCGTATTCATACTGGGGAGAAACCTTTTAAATGTGATACATGTGGTGCACAATTCTCACAAAGTGGTAGTTTGAAGAGCCATGTCCGTATTCATACTGGGGAGAAACCTTTCAAATGTGATACATGTGGTGCACAATTCTCAGAAAGTGGTCGTTTGAAGAACCATGTCCGTATTCATACTGGGGAGAAACCTTTCAAATGTGATACTTGTGCTGCACAGTTCTCAGAAAGTTCTAGTTTGAAGCACCATGTCCGTGTCCATACTGGGGAGAGACCTTTCAAATGTGATATGTGTGGTGCACAATTTTCTCTAAGTGGTGATTTGAAGAAACATGTTCGTATCCATACTGGGGAGAAACCCTACAAATGTGATACATGTGGTGCACAATTCTCAGAAAGTGGTAGTTTGAAGAACCATGTCCGTATCCATACTGGCGAGAAACCCTACAAATGTGATACATGTGGTGCACAATTCTCAGTCAGTGGTAATTTGAGGATACATGTCCGTATCCATACTGGGGAGAAACCCTATATATGTGATACGTGTGGTGCACAGTTCTCACAAAATGGGGATTTGAAGATACATATCCGTATCCACACTGGCGAGAAACCCTACAAATGTGATACCTGTGGTGCACGATTCTCAGATAGTGGTAAATTGAAGACACATATCCGTATCCATACTGGCGAGAGACCTTTCAAATGTGATACGTGTGGTGCACAATTCTCTATGAGTGGTCATTTGAAGACACATGTTCGTATCCATACTGGGGAGAAACCATACAAATGTGATACCTGTGGTGCACAATTCTCAGCCAGTGGTAATTTGAAGACACATATACGTATCCATACTGGGGAGAAACCCTATAAATGTGATACGTGTGGTGCACAATTCTCTCAAAATAGTAATTTGAAGACACATATACGTATCCATACCCGGGATAAACCAACAAATGTGATACATGTGGTGCACAATTCTCAGAAAAGGGTTATTTGAAGATACATGTACTTATCCATACAGTGGAGAAACCCTACAAATGTGATACCTGTGGCACAATTCTCAGCTAGTGATAATTTGAAGAAGCACGTCCGTATCCATGCTGGTTAGAAACGTTTCAAATGTGATACCCGCGGTGCACAATTCTCAGAAAGGAGTAGATTGAAGACACATGTCGATATCCATTATGGTTAGAAACTCTACAAAGGTGATACCTCTAGTGCACATTTCTCAATAAGTGGTCACGTGATTGAAGACACATGTCCGTATCCATACTCGGGAGGAACCCTACAAATGTGATATATGCGGTGCACAATTCTCACATAGTGGTGCTTTGAAGAAAGTGTCCGTATCCATACTGGAGAGAAACCCCATATATGTGATACTGAGAGCGTACATTTTTCAACTAGTGGAGATATCATGTCCTTATCTACACTGGTGAAAAAAACGTTCATATATAATACATGTGGTGCACAGGTTATAAAACATGTCAATTTGAGGAGACATTAGCAGTAACCCTACAAATGTGGAGTTCACTGATTAATGAATGGTAATTTAGAATCGTATATTTGCACTGACACTCGCGGGAAACATTCTAAACGTGATACATGTTGTTTGGAATTATCTGAGAGTTGTCATTAACATTCTCTGATGCCACTGGTGAGAAACTGTTGAATGTTGACACTTCTGGAGCCCAGTCCATATATGGTAGTAATGTAAAGAACCGTACGTTCCTTTAGAGGGGAGAATACCTTTAAATGTGTTGCATTGTATGCCACTTCCCATAGTGTGGTCATTTATACTATCACTCGCAAACTCATGCATACTGGTGCATGGAGTGGTCATTTATACTATATATATATATATATATATATGGATATATATAGATATATAGATACATATATAGATATATATATATATATATATCACTCGCAAACTCATATGCATACTGGTGGAAACCATATAACTGTGACTGCTATGTGAGAACGTTTATACATAGTGGGAATTAGCTGTGGGGAGAAACCCTACAAATGTGACGCCTGCCGTGATGTAGAGGTCAGAAGGTACATTTTGGGTCATCAGTCTTTCCGTGATGCCTCGCAACAGTTCTGTGTGCTATTTCTTAATAAATGTGAACGTTTCCTCCTGAACCGCAGTCTAAGAAGGACTATTGTATAATTGATATCAGACTTCCATTTGTCATTGTTTCTTTAGCAAAAGTCAAATATCTGCAGTCCATTCATCAGTCATCACATAGTCAGATATGGAAATGCATTTTTCTCGGAAGGAGTCCACAAGTAAGCTACTATTTACATTTTCCTGTTAAATGGCAATAATACGTTTCCTCTGTGATAATATCCGACAGATCTGTGGACACAAATATATCTTCTACTGTGTTTTGTATCGGCCTGTAACACGGAGTGTTTAAACGTACCTGTAAACTCCGGCTCTGGACACTCAACAATTATATACTTGAAAGTAACATTTATTCACGTTGTCTTCAACCACAATATTATAGCTTTTAGCTGGTTTGTATTACGTGTTTACTTGTTATGCTGTAGTGTACTTACTGGAGGTTTATGTGGTTTCACTGCTGTTTGGTGCAAAATAGTTTCAGGAAATTCAAAATTAACTATTGGATTAGTTTACCGAAGTCCAAAAATAAACGAAGAGGATAACACAAATATACAAAATGCTATAAAGGAAATTAGTAAAGAGGAATGTATCATAATGGGGGATTTTAACCATGGACACATACAATGGAAATCTCTAAAGAGTACAGGGGGTGAGGACCAACACTTTCTATTTACTCAGCACGTGCTAGAACCAACCGGGGGAGATAATGTATTAGATATAGTTTTGTCATCACAAAAAGAATTAGTGGACAATGTAAAAATACATGAACCATTGGGTAACAGTGACCACAATCAAATACATTTTGACATCAATGTAAAATCAGAAAGTAAAAATAAAAAACGTGTAGGTGAAATATCCACAAAGGTAACTATAAAGATATGAGAAAATACTTAGCAAAGTTAGATTCGAATAACATGCTAATGAATAAGACCGCAGTTGAATGTTAGAATATTCTAAAATATGAAATTGGGGTATCATTGATAATTTTTTTCCCTTAAAAAAAAAAGGAAAATGGTCTAGAAAGAAACACTTGTCAAAAAAAGCTATTAGAAAAATAGTGTTGAAGCAAACTATGTGGAGGGTTTAAAGGCGCACCAGAAAGGATGAAGACTGCAAATTACAAAGAGGCACTTAACCTAGCTACAACTGAAATTAGAAAATCTAAAAGAACTTTCGAAAAAAAATTGGCAAGTAATATAAAAAATGACAGCAAGAGTTTCTATGCTTATGTAAGGAGTAAACAGACGGTTCGAGATAAGGTCGGACTACTGGAAAACAACAGGGGAAACATAATTTCAGACGGGTTTCAGATGGCAGAGGTCCTGAATGAGTATTTCAGCTCAGTTTTTACCACAGAAGATATAAGCTCACTTCCAGTCCCATTTACTAAATTTGAGGGCAATAAATCGGAACATTTAGGGCAGTTATTTGTAACTCCTGAAATGATAGCAAAGAAAATCAAGAAGATGAAAGATAATAAATCACCTGGAGTTGATGGGATAGCACCAAAACTGCTTAAGGAAATTGTTGAGCAAATTAGTACACCATTTGCAAAATTGTTTAACTTGTCACAAGAAGAAAGAATGGTTCCTTCAGAATGGAAAAAAGCAAACATTACGCCTCTGTTTAAGAAGGAATCACAAAACAAGCCAGAAAATTACAGACCAGTGAGTTTAACATCAGTTGTATGTAAATTACTCGAAACATTAATTAGAAACCACATGGTGGAATTCCTTGTAAAACATCAATTAATAAATACATCTCAACATGGGTTCTTAAAAGCATGATCATGTCTAACCAATCTCTTATATTTTTTGGCAGAAATTACAAAGTGCATAGATGACGGGTCACCAGTGGATGTTGTCTACTTAGATTTTCAGACAGCTTTCGATAAAGTGCCACATCAAAGATTGTTACTTAAACTAAAAGCCCATGGTATAGGTAATGATGTAATCAACTGGATAGAAAAGTTGCTTACACACAGAAGACAGAGAGTAATAGTAGATGGTGAGATTTCAAACTGGAAATCGGTTTTGAATGGGGTACCACAGGGATCAGTATTAGGCCCTATACTGTTTTTAATATATATAAATGATTTGGAAGATGACATATCTAGCAAAGTACTGAAATTTGCAGATGACAAAAAAATATTCAGAAAGGTTACTAATGATACAGATAAACGAAGTTTACAGGATGATCTAGATAAATTAGTTAAATGGTCAGGAAAATGGCAAATGTTATTCAACTTTGGGAAGTGTAAATGTATACATATAGGACATGGAAACATGGACGAACAATATAAAATGGGGAATGCTGTACTAGGTAGAACCACACAAGAAAAGGACTTAGGAGTAACATTTAGTGCTGACATGAAAGTTTCACTGCAATGTGGGATTGCTGCTTCGAAAGGAAATCAAATTCTAGGGCTAATTAGGAGAACTATCACGAATAAGGAGAAACAGCTAATTGTACCCCTGTACAAAGCAATATTTAGACCACATTTGGAATATTGTATTCAAGCAAGGAGGCCGTATCGTAAAAAGGACATAGACAAGCTAGAAAGAATACAACGAAGAGCAACTAAAATGATTCCAGAATTGAAAGACCTTAGTTATGAAAGTCGCTTATTGGAATGTGGTTTGACAACACTAGAGACCAGGAGACTAAGAGGAGACCAAATAGAAGCGTTTAATATAGTGAACGGTTATGAGGATATTGATAGGAATATGTTCTTCAAACTTACAGAAGGCAGTAGAACCAGAGGACACAAAGCAGCATTAGTTAATGAGCATTGTAGGTTGGACATGAGAGTACTCTTTCTCACAGAGGGTGATAAATGAATGGAACAAACCGCCAAATGATTGTGTTAATGCTAGTAGTGTGAATATGTTTAAATATAGAATTGACAAATATCTGATGAGGGGGACTACACATAAATAAGAAAATTGTTGGACTCTCGATAAGCCAATGGCTTCCTTGTTCACTTGCCATCTGGAACTTGTTGTTTGGGATGGCAATCTTATTAAATCTTGGTAACCACATGACCAGTATCATAATCGCAAGGGGGCAGCACCTTTACTAAACTGAGATGTGTCACTAGGTGGCACGATTGCAAAATTGTTGAACATCGCAAAAATTCGTACGGTCGTTTTACATTGTCCTTATGCCATAGTGTCGCATTATTAATTCTGTTGAAGTGAGTGCAAATTTTGATCATATTGCATGTGTAGGTTGGAGGTGGCAGTTTTTACGGTTAGTATGTCTACCAAACAGCGGTCTGTGAGCGATAATATAGCCACTACATGCACTGTGGCCACCTAACAGGCAGGCAAGAATTCAGGTACTCCCGCATTACATGCGTTGTTGTTGTGTGTGTCCGTGTATCCATTGTGATTTTTATCAATATTTTAGCAAATATATAATAAAGGCTAAATAATAATTTCAACTTTAGAGGTCAGACCACGGCACAGTGCAACGTTCCGGCATTGTCATTGCCATTTGGTGACCATGCTAACGTTTTCTCTGATTATAAGAAAATTGGACCATCAACAATTCTGAAAACGTTTCACAGCAACTACCATCTCTTTTTAACCACCTCCTCGTGCGATGCCTGTCAATGTTTGCAACAATATCAATGTGACCCATAGGCATAGCAGAAAAATTTCCATAAATCCCAAAGCGTATTAAACTATCAACAAAATGCACTGTTTGACAGCCAATAGCTTCTACAAACAAACCTGTGAATATGCCTGCTCAATTGCACTAATGTCACGTCATATGAATTTCTTAATTTCACATTTTAATATGCCCTACATTTGTGTGAAACCATAAACAGGAAGTCCATTTGTCTGATCTCAAACAGAAATGTTAATTTTGGAGAGAAAAAAATTTAATTTAACCTGTTGGTAAAGGTAAATGCATACCGTGCATTCATGCCAAAAATTGATGTCCCATCTATATCTTGGAGTTATTTACATACACAAGGAACCACCACATGTGATGGGCAAAACACACAGTACAACACTTGAAAGCACTCACTTGACCAGTTTGTATGAATGAACTTGTTACATAATTTTCAAGATAGTCCAGTATGTGTTCTGAAATCATATACTGCATACTACATAGCCAGTTGTTATTCCGGACAGAATATTATTATATTAATAATAGTAGAAAGAGTGACGAGAAATGTCCACCTGCTGGTGGAATTAAGACGAAAGTTGGCGACAAGGCCAGCCACTGTTACCACAAACCACCAGATGCAGCCATCCAGCAGGAACCCAGTGGGGTTTGCATTGAAGTTTGGTTGCCATGGCTAAGTAAGCATGATTTTGACGGAGTGATACAAACCACTCCTTCAGGATGCCTTGATCTAACAGACACCTATCTTCAAGCATAAGCACAGACTAAATGCAGTTTCTGAAATGCGAACAACACTGGAAGTTCAACAGTGATCGTGCCTCTATAGAGGATGTTGATAATCAACAGTTGATTTGAAAGTCATGAAATGCTGATAGATTTACACGTTCATAAAAAGTGCAATCAATCGTAAATTGAGACCAAAGCAGAGTTGATTGTCTTAACATTAGAGACGTATCTACACATCGACTTGTGAACACTGTTTATTCCTGTCAAATTAAATAACTTCCATGTTTTGTTAATAATAGTAATAATAATGATTTATTTAATTTGTAATCATCATAATTCAGTTAGAATAAAAATAAAATAGATACAGAATATGTTAATAATCATTGATAGCTCTCAACAATTGTTATGTTCAATGTTAAAATATTGATAAAAGAAATCACAATGTCCGCACGCATGAAAACTATCAATAGTAACAAAGATTGAGTCAGTGAGATATATTTATTTTTGTATCGTTGACTCCTGGTTAAATCTTGTCTGCCTGAACTAATGTCAAATGACAGAACTGACAAACTATCTGATGTTCATTAGTGCTGTTGCTCCTTTGTTTGTTTGTTTGTTTGTTGCGAATGTTATGTATCTAGATAACAAAAATACATATCATGTTGTTTCAGATGACATTCCCATCATCTGTAACTTGTGACAGTGTCACCCACATTGCCTCTACTTTTATTTTGTTTCACATAACAATAACAATCCCATCATCTATGACTTGTGACAGTGTCACCCACATTGCCTCTACTTTTATATTGTTTCATATAACACTCACAGTTCCATCATCTGAGACTTTTGACAGTGTCAATAATATTGCCTCTACTTTTATTTTGTTTCATATAACAATTACAGTCCCATCATCTGTGACTTGTGACAGTATCTAGGTGATGCATTCACCCAGACATGGGGAAAGAACTTTTGGGCTTGGGACTTTTTCAAAGGGCTTTGGAGAGGGATTGAAGCACTTTCAATTTGACTGTTGGACATGAATTTAAGGGAAGATATCCCACTGCTGAATATAATACTGGTTACACCTCTGTACGAAGCCATAGTTAGGCCTTATTAAGAATACTGTATACAAGCTTAACAACTCTCGTGACATAAGTTTATCTAACTGTATGTCGCAGCCAATGAAATTAGAATGTCTGTTTTCCTAGTAATCCACTGGAATGATATTCTTAGTTGTAGTCGGAAATAGTTATGTTTTCATAATTCTTATAGGCAGGGTTGTTTGATTTAAATCATTTGATTTAAATCATTGATTTAAATCACTCCAAAAAAATCATTGATTTATGTTTTGTTTGTTTTTTACTTCCAATTTTTTTAATCACTGATTTATATGAATTTAACACAAATAATTGTTTACAAGCATTGAGATCAACAAAGTTTTATATGTTTTTTTAATACAAAAGCACAATGTGCACACACTTGTGTAGCTGTATTGACACCAGATAGCCTGATAGTCTAATATTTTATGACATTGTGTATGTTTGAGCTATTCCGTTATGAATGCAGTGAAGCCATGCAAACTTGTCTTCCAGAGGATGTATCTTTTCAATTCAGAAGCCCTGAGTTAAAGCTCACTTAGAGCTTGTGCTAGTTGTTACCAATTCAGTATGTTGACTCAGGTGAGATAGTCTGGGCTACAATTGTTTAATACTGTACCAGTTTGCTGTCTGGTTGGAGACCCTTGGAGTACACAGAGCTCTGGACAGGTGCTAATCCACCCTCTCAGCAAACAATAATTAGCACTGCTACAGCCACAGACACATGGCATGCTTTCCTTTCCAAGACAGATTATGCAACTACAGGGGGTGAGGCCTTGTGGACATTGCCTAATGTCTTTATATAAGACAAGTGCCAAATCGATTTGAATAGAACAGGTTTGAAAGAGTATAAATATAAACATCTATATAAATGTCTATATACCAGATTTCAAAAAAAATCAAATAAAAAAAATCTGATTAAAATTTTTAAAAATCCGATTTTTTTTTTAAATCATGATTTTTTTCTACCCTGCTTATAGGAGCATTAACTGCAAAAAAACTTGTTTCACTTTAATTAACCCATGATAACAATTAGAGTTTTAATAAAAAGTCCATTACCTTTTAAGGGTTGCAAGTTTGGGCTATACTTCATACAGTAGCCAATTTTGTTGGTGTAGTTCAAATGGGGATCAGACAGACACATTTTCAATATATTTTTTACCCTATAATTTGGCTGTAAAAATTGTACTAAACATGTACATTACAAATCCTGGCCAGCTGCCAGTAAACTCTGGACTAGTCCTAAAGCTGTTGACTCTATGTCTGATACTGTCGTTAATTCTGTGTATTCTTGTCATGACATTTATGTTGTTTCAGGTGACTGTGATGCGTGTGGACAGCTGTTTGTGTCACAAGTGTCTACAATGAACTGATGAACATGCAGACTCACTCACGTTGACAAAAACGAATGTCCACTTCTACTGGTTTCACTTGGGACAGTGACAACACTTTCCAACAGAAAGGGACAGTGCACCAAGAGAGTGTAGGACATCGAGGCAAGTCACACAATGTCCACATCTTTGCCTTGATGCACAAGAGAGACCTGTGACATCATCCTTTGTGGTGGGAAACATTCAGCTGTGACAAAGTTTTCACACAGTTTTAACATAAAATCTAATTTGCACATGAACACTAACATTGGTGAAAATCCATCAAATGCGGACTTCTTAAATATATGTACATGTGTGCACTCACACTGGTGAGAAACCACATCAATGTGAAATATGTTGAAAAGGTTATTTGGACAGTGGCAACTTGAAGGTGCAAATATGCACTCACATTGGTGGCTTAGAAGTACGCGTCTATAGGTACACTGGTGATAAACTGTGTGATATTTGTGGTACACAGTTTAGTTCCAGTGGTGCCTTGAAGACATACTAGAGTATTTGTACTGTTGAAAAACACTTCAAATGTGATGAATGTGGGAACACGTTAGACACAGTAGTATTTAAATATGCCCTTAAATGATACCTTTGAGAAACGTTTCGTATGTGACACATCTGGACATAGTTTTCTAAGTAGTGGTCATTTTACAAAACATACAAAACCCTACAAATGTGACACATGTGGTGCACAGTTCTCAGAAAGTGGTAGTTTGAAGAAACATGTCCGTATTCATACTGGGGAGAAACCTTTCAAATGTGATACATGTGATGCACAATTCTCACAAAATGGTAATTTGAAGACACATATTCGTATCCATACTGGGGAGAAACCATATAAATGTGATACGTGTGGTGCACAATTCTCTCAAAGTGGTCATTTGAAGAAGCATGTCCGTCTCCATACTGAGGAGAAACCCTACAAATGTGTTAGATGTGGTGCACAGTTCTCAGAAAGTGGTAGTTTGAAGAAGCATGTCCGTATTCATACTGGGGAGAAACCCTACAAATGTGTTACATGTGGGGCACAATTCTCAGAAAGTGGTAGATTGAAGAAACATGTCCGTATCCATACTGGGGAGAAATCCTACGAATGTGATACATGTGGTGCACAGTTCTCAGAAAGGGGTTCTTTGAAGAAACATGTCCGTATCCATACTGGGGAGAAACCCTTCAAATGTGATACATGTGGTGCACAATTCTCACAAAGTGGTAGTTTGAAGAAACATGTCCGTATTCATACTGGGGAGAAACCTTTCAAATGTAATACATGTGGTGCACATTTCTCACAAAGTGGTAATTTGAAGAAACATGTCCGTATTCATACTGGGGAGAAACCCTACAAATGTGATACATGTGGTGCACAGTTCTTAGAAAATAGTACTTTGAAGACACATGTCCGTATTCATACTGGGGAGAAACCATATATATGTGATACGTGTGGTGCACAATTCGCACAAAGTGGTGATTTGAAGATACATATCCGTATCCATTCTGGGGAGAAACCCTACAAATGTGATACATGTGGTGCACAATTCTCAAACAGTAGTAATTTGAAGACACATATTCGTATCCATACTGGGGAGAAACCCTATAAATGTGATAAGTGTGGTGCACAATTCTCTCAGATTGGTCATATGAAGAAGCATGTCCGTAGCCATATTGGGTAGAAACCCTACAAATGTGACACCTGTGTGGTGCACAATTCTCAGAAAGGGGTTATTTGAAGATACATGTTCGTATGCATACTGGGGAGAAACCATACAAATTTGACACCTGTGGTGTACAATTCTCAGAAAGTGGTCATTTGAAGAAACATGTCCATATCCATACTGGGTAGAAACCCTACAAATGTGATACATGTGGTGCACAGTTCTCAGAAAGGGGTTCTTTGAAGATACATATCCGTATCCATTCTGGGGAGAAACCCTACAAATGTGATACATGTGGTGCACAATTCTCAAACAGTGGTAATTTGAAGACACATATTCGTATCCATACTGGGGAGAAACCCTATAAATTTGATACATGTGGTGCAGAATTATCGGCAAATGGTAATGGATATGGACATATGTCAATATCCATACAACGGAGAACCCATTCAAATGTACACAATTCTCACAAAGTGGTGCTTTGAAGAAAATGTCTGCATCAATACTGGAGAGAAACCCCACAAATGTGATACCTTTGGGGCACAATTCTCAGCAAGTAGTTTTTTGAAGGAGCACGTCCGTATCCATGCTGGGGAGAAACGTTTCAAATGTGATACCTGTGGTGCACAATTTTCAGAAAGGGGTAGATTGAAGACACGTCCATATCCATTCTGGGGAGAAACCCTACAAATGTCATACCTCTAGTGCACAATTCTCAGCAAGTAGTAATTTGAGGAAACATGTTCGTGTTCATACTGGAAAAAACTGCAAATATAGTATATGTGGTGCACAATTCTCAATAAGTGGTCACGTGAAGACACATGTCCGTATTCATGCTCGGGAGGAACCCTACAAATGTGATACATGCGGTGCACAATTCTCACAAAGTGGTGCTTTGAAGAAAGTGTCCGCGTCCGTATCCATGCTGGAGAGAAACCCCACACGTCATATCTGTATAGCGCACATTTTTTAACAAATGGGGATATCATATCCTTATCCACACTGGTGAAAAAAACGTTCATATGTGATACATGTGGTGCACAGTTTATGAAACGTGTCAATTTGAGGAGACATTAGCAGCAATCCTACAAATGTGGAGTTCACTGATTAATTAATGGTAATTTACAATCGTATATTTGCACTGACACTCGCGGGTAACATTTTAAACGTGATACATGTTGTTTGGAATTATCTGAGAGTTGTCAATAACATTCTCTTATGCCTACTCGCACATGCGAGGAACCCTTCGTGTGTGACACCTGTTGGCATAGTTTATAAATAGCAGTACTTTAAATGTGAATGCACGCACCGTTGGAAATTATTCAGAAGTGACGTTTATGGAAAATTGTTCCAAAGAGTGATGATATATACTTTTAAACGTACATGTGCTCTAGGCCACTGGTGAGAAACTGTTGAGTGTCGACACTTCTGGAGCCGAGTCCATATATGGTAGTAATGTAAAGAACCGTACGTTCCTTTAGAGGGGAGAATACCTTTAAATGTGTTGCTTTAGATGCCACCTCCCATGGAGTGGTCATTTATACTATATATATATATATATATATATATATATATATATATATATATATATATATCACTCGCAAACTCATAATATGCATACTGGTGCAAACCATATAGCTGTGACTGCTATGTGACAAAGTTTATACATAGTTGGAATTAGCTGTTGGGAGAAACCCTACAAATGTGACGCCTGCCGTGATGTACATGTCACCAGGTACATTTTGGGCCATATGTCTTTCCGTGATGCCTCACAGCAGTTATTTGTGTCATTTCTTAACAAGTGTGAACGTTTCCTCCTAGACCGCGGTCTAAGAAGGACTATTGTATAATTGATATCATACTTCCATTTGTCATTGTTTCTTTAGCAAGAGTCAAATATCTGCAGTCCATTTAGTCATACGTTTCCTCTGTGATGATATCCGTCAGATCTGTGGACACAAATATATCTTCCACTGTGTTTTATGTCGGCCTGTAACACGGAGTGTGTAAACGTACCTGCAAACTCCGGCTCTGGACACTCAACAATTATATACTTGAAAGTAACATTTGTTCACGTTGTCTTCAACCACAATATTGCAGTATAACTGTTCGCTGGTTTGTATTACGTGTTTAATTGTCATGCTGTAGTGCACTTACTGGAGGTTTATGTTGTCTCACTGGTTCAGTCGGGAGAAGGCTTGGATTGTCACTTTGACAATAAAGAGTGGTTGAGCAACTTGCATATTATTTCTTTCCAATTAGCGGTTTTGTGAGATTGAATTACATGCATTGAATGTCTTGAATTGAATGTGGTTTAAATCACATTGGTGCGTTTACTTCCAGTATACACATTTTCAGATTTATATAATATTATGTATTTGTATTGGGATATAGAAATAAGACATTTCTTCAGTGCGCCCATTTCTTATATTATATAGGCAATGTTGATAATCATTATATGTTGCCAGAGCCTCAGTTAGGCCGTTGACGTCAGTAGTATAGAGGTCCCTTACAAGAAGGTGAATGCGGTGCATAGTGACACCCCCCACCGGGTGGCGCCATGGTGGAAAGTTGTTGTGCTGGTGGCGGTGCCTGTCGCATAATATAGAACTTATTTTGTGGAACAGCGCCCCTAGTGCCTAGTAACCGAACCACTCCGAACACGACACTTGGTGCATTGTGACCATACTAACGAATTGCCCCTGGTGGACAGTTTTAGAATAAACTATTTTTCGCAATAAGCGCTCCAGCACGTCAGTTTGTCACCCAGCACGTGTTTCTATGTTGCGCATGCGCCACTTCCAGCTTCCTAAAACGGCTACATCATTGGGAATCAAAAATATTCTGGAAGTGGTTGGTGGAGCCAGGACCAAAGTGGGGAGGCAACGAATTGGCAAAACAGCAGAACAGAAACAGTGAAACAACAAAGTAGCAAAACAGAAGAAACATCAAAGTGACGAAACAACCAAATGTAAACTTTACAAAAACCTAACTTTAATTTTGCGTGGAACCCTAAAATAATTCGATCATTATCATACCCACACATTTTCTCACTAGGTGACGCCACTTTAACCATAATTAGTTATTCCGCACGAGGGCGCTACCCTAACCTTAACTGTTTATTTTGGGGTTATCTTAAAAAATTTAAATAATTCCAACATTTACGCATTATGTACATAATAATACAGCACAATGTCAGTTTTCGTAAATTGGAAATCCACTGCTCCTTTTAAAGTGAAGTTTAATTGTTTCGATCATACATACAGAGTCAAATAACAGTTTTTACATATTTTACATAGTTTTGATGATCCAGGGAGGCCTGCACTAAGACCTGAGAGACCGCTGTCGTACAAGCCTCCCTATGACTACGTATGGTGCAGTAATCATTATTACTGCTGTTTGACTGGAGTACATATATAAATAGATGTGGAGTTGCTAACTTTACCTACAAATATAACAGTGCTAATAATACTAACAATTAATACTAACAAAAATACATATAGTGCAAATAATGTGAATACAATTTTTTGTTTCGTGTGTATAAATGTGGATAAAATGTGAATCGAATATAATTATCAATATTATCATGTAATAATTACAGAGAAGTAAAATAATGCAGAAATAGGATACAGTACAGTAAAAATAATACATTAGTTCCAAATTTATTAATTATATTGTGAGGAACTCAAAAACCAACTGTTGATAATATAGTGATAATATTACTGAATGAATATTCAGTATAATATTACATTACAGAGCTATGATTGATTAATTAATGCAGTTTATCATGATAATGATGGCGAAGGCAACCAATACGTTTCTAGGCTTCAGCTGGCTTATTCTTTTTGCAGATGTAGCAGTTATTAATATTACATTCCAAGTCATATTTACTTATAATATATTTTTTGGAGTAATTCACAAAGCCACCTCCACGAGCTCAACGCGGCCTTCCCCGCTTTCCTCGACCACTACTCCTTGCAGTGGCAGTGACATCGCTTCCGTGGCACTTCCACAAAGTTACACACCTGTTGGGTTTGGTAAGAGCAGCAGTGACACCGGAGTGGTGCTCACCTGGGTCATTGTCGTCGTCGTCTACCTCGGTTGGGGCCTGAGCGCCCTCTTGGCTCTTCCTCAGTTTCGGACTCTACAATCATTGAATGTAATGTCATTTCGATTTGGTTATGAATTATGTAAAGCCAACGAATCCTAAAAATAAATGCCAATGCGACAATTTGTTATACCTGGAAAAAAAATAGGCATGGACTTGGGTCCCATTTACTGGTTCAGCCTTAAGTTACAGTGAAACCAAATTCATTTTGGGGGCCTTTGGCTTTGCACCTATAGTAGATGATTTTACTCACATACTTGCCAATAACAGGTTTTAACGTTCTCCGTTGACGCTTTGTCCTGTAAGTGCAGATTAACTTTATTATTTCGTGTAAGCAGAACCTGTCAACCTGTCAACCTGACGCTGTCAGCCACTTGATACGTCAACAAAACACAAAGGCTTATCAGCATCTCCGTCATCGGAGTTCGCTTTTGAATCATTCAGATGAAAGTAATTTGCAATCAGGGCAGTTAAGTTGCTGTCATTCAGATTAGATCCCCTCGCACGATCCTGTTCGGTTGCTAAATAAGCTTCTTTCGATGCCATAATATAAATTGTTGAACGATAACAGTGAGCGAAAATGGCGGAAAGTAATGAACGAAACATGTAAACGCGCCGACTGCGCACGTGCGTTTTCGGCCAATCAGCGAATTTTTCGCAATTTCCATGTGGGGTTTCTCGTTTGTAAGCGCGCGAAGACAGTTGATCAAACGAGTAGTCTCGTGCCGAAAGTCTGCGGAAGTATGCATTTTGTGTATTGCGCGTGCTGTTTATGCGCACGGCCGGTGTGTTGTTGTACACAAACATCTCCGCCCGATTCATATGATAAACATTTGAAGTACTACAGTTAGGGAAATTAATCATTTGTGGGGAAGTTTTGTAGGAAGGGCTGATGTATACATGAAGGATGGGCTTCATCTAAGTAGAAAGGGAGCAGCAGTATTTGCGGATGGACTCACAGCAGCAGTAGACAGTGGCATATGGGTAGCATAACATATGTTTGGTAGTAAACACTGTTTAAACTGGAAGCGCAGGGGGGTTACTTAGAGATGCCTCAAGCAGGACAAGAGGCCACTAGTACAGATAAACCAATAACGAAATGTCTGAAAAACATGTCTGAAGCAGGTTATATATGCGTGTGTTCAAATGCTATAGGAGTATAATAAATAAGAAAAACGAATTAAACATTATGGTAGAAGATATTGACCCCCTGCTAAGACACTATGGGGTGCCCAAGAAACTAGTCAACATGATTAAAAACTCCTATGAGGGAATGTCATGCAGAGTTATTCATAAAGGTCAACTTACAAAGAACTTTGAGGTTATGACGGGGGTGAGACAGGGATGCTTACTGTCACCATTCCTCTTCATTCTAGTCATAGACTGGGTCATGAAAACAGCAACCAAGGAGAAACGAAACGGAATCCAGTGGACGCTGCTGACCCAACTTGATGACCTGGACTTTGCGGATGACCTTGCACTCCTGTCTCACAGCCATAGGCAGATGCAAGACAAAACAACAGAACTGGCATTGATTTCAGAGCGGGTTGGGTTGAAAATCAACAAAAGGAAAACAAAGATCCTGAGAACAAATGCTACTTGCGAAACACCAATCATGCTTGAGGGAGAGACACTGGACGAGGTCAAAGACTTCAGATATCTAGGCAGCATAGTGGATACGCTTGGAGGGACAGAGGCTGACGTAAAGAAAAGGATCAGCAAAGCAAGGGTAGCTTTCCACCTGTTGAGAAATGTGTGGAAGTCAAAGGTAATTGGAGAAACCACCAAAATACGCTTGTTTAACACAAATGTAAAGTCTGTGTTGCTGTACGGAGCGGAAACGTGGCTAATAAACAAGACCACGCTGAAAAGGATTCAGACATTTGTCAACCATTGCCTGAGAAAAATTCTGCAAATACACTGGATGGACAGGGTGAGCAACAAAGACCTCTGGGATAGAACACACCAAGCCCAAATAGAGATAGAGATCCTTAAGAGGAGATGGGGATGGCTTGGCCACACCTTGAGAAAGCCAAGCACCAACATAACCAGACAAGTCCTGATGTGGAACCCCCAAGGCAAGAGAAAGAGGGGAAGACCAAAAAACACCTGGCGGCGTGACCTCGAGGCAGACATCAAGCAAACAGGGAATCGCTGGCAACAACTGGAGAGGATTGCCCAAGACAGGAGGCGCTGGAGAAATGTTGTGGATGGCCTATGCTCCAGGAGGAGTTAAAGGCCTAAGTAAGTAAGTAATATTGACCCCCCATATAATTGGGCCAACACAGACATAACAGATGCTGAATTAGGATTGACAGGATACGTAATGTTTAGGAGAGATCGAATAGGAAGAAGGGGAGGGGGAGTTATTTTATATGTTAGAGAATCTATTCAGGCTTATGAAATCAAATTAGAAAGGGAAGCAGATTACGATGAAGCTTTTTGGTGCAAAATAGTTTCAGGAAATTTAAAATTAACTATTGGATTAGTTTAACTCCGCCATGGACGGTCCCAAGCCCGGCTGAGAAAGGAGGAGGGTTGGGCGTGGGGCTAGCACCCCACCCTGTAAAGAAACCCAACGCTACAGAAACATTCACAACAAATAAAACTACGACGTCTGTCCTGGAAGAGGTAGGGCCTGGTTTACCAGGACGCATGAAGTGTTGCGGTCAAAGCCGAAAGGAAGCCACAATGCCGACTACTCTTCTTTCGACCAGGAAAAATTTAAACATCGGCACATGGAATGTGCGAACAATGTACGAGGCGGGGAAAACTGCCCAAGTGGCAGCAGAAATGCGGAGATTCAACCTCGCTCTACTCGGGCTCTGCGAAACCCGATGGACCCAGTCAGGACGACTGCGACTAACAACAGGAGAGATTATACTATACTCCGGACACGAGGAAGATGATGCCCCTCACTCAGAGGGGGTTGCCCTCTTATTGGGGAAGGAGGCACAGAGAGCACTAATTGGCTGGGAAGCCAGAGGACCGAGGTGCAAAACAGCATCCTTTAGAACAAAGAACAAAAGGATTAAAATGAACATAGTGCAGTGCTACGCCCCAACCAACGACAAGACTGACGAAACCAAAGATGAATTCTACAACCAACTCCTTGATATCATGAGCAATTTAGGGGATAAAAACATCAACCTGATTATGGGAGATTTCAATGCTAAGATTGGATCGGACAACCAAGGATATGAAAATGTGATGGGGGTTCAGGGGCTGGGTGTGATGAATGACAATGGGGAGCGGTTTGTGAATGCCTGTGCAATAAACAACATTGTGATTGGGGGAAGCGTGTTCACACACAAAAGAATACATAAGGCGACATGGGTATCTCCTGACCAAGTCACTGAAAATCAGATAGACCACATCGGCATAAACAAAATGTTTAGAAGATCACTACAAGACGTGCGTGTGAAGAGAGGTGCTGACGTTGCGTCTGATCACCACCTAGTAACAGCCAGGCTAAAACTCAAGCTAAGAAGAAATGGAGTAGAACAAGAAAGACAAAAGGCAAGATATAATGTGGATTTCCTGAAGGACCCAAGCACAGCAGAAGAATATAAAGTTGCATTAGCTAATAGATTCAAAGTCCTGCAAGAACTGTATGATGAAGATGAGGGAGTAGACATCAACAGCCAATGGAGTCACATCAAAGATGCAGTAAACACCACATGCGAAGAGATAATTGGCAGAAGGAAACCCCAACAGAAAGACTGGATTTCAGTAGAAACAATGAGGAAAATATAGACCAGAAGAGACAAGAAGGAAGCAGTCAACAGCAGCCGCACAAGGGCGGCAAAGGTAACAGCTCAGAAAGAGCACACTGCAGCAAATAGAGAGGTGAAGAAAAGTGTCAAAACAGACAAAAGGAACTTCGTGGAGGGACTTGCACAAGAGGCAGAAAAGGCAGCAGCTAGCAGGAACATGAAGCAACTTTACGATACAACAAGGAAGTTAGCTGGAAAGTTTAAGAAATCAGAGCGGCCAATCAGAGACAAAAATGGGATCGTCCTGATGGGGGCACACAAACAGCTTAACAGATGGGCAGAGCATTTTGAAGAGCTGCTCAACAGACCAGTACCGCAGAATCAACCAGACATCCAACCAGCTGAGACAGATCTCCCAATAGACTGTAATAAACCCACTAGAGAAGAGATAAAAAAGGCAATCGCACATATGAAAAATGGGAAAGTAGCAGGCCCTGATGGTATCCCTGCAGAAGCACTAAAGGCAGATGTAAATACTTCAGTAGAAATGCTGTACAGTCTTTTTGAGGAGATCTGGGAAAAAGAAGAAATTCCAGCAGAATGGAAGGAAGGTTACCTTATCAAGATTCCCAAGAAAGGAGACCTGAGCCGCTGTGATAACTACAGAGGAATCACGTTGTTGTCAGTACCTGGGAAGATTATAAACAGAATAATCCTAGAGAGAATGAAAGGCAAAGTGGACCAAACTTTGCGTGAACAGCAAGCAGGCTTCAGGCAGGACAGATCGTGTACTGACCAGATTGCAACACTGCGAATCATAGTGGAACAATCCATCGAATGGAACTCATCCCTATACATCAACTTTGTTGATTACGAGAAAGCCTTTGACAGTGTGGACAGGGAGACACTCTGGAAAGTGCTAAGACACTATGGGGTGCCCAAGAAACTAGTCAACATGATCAAAAACTCCTATGAAGGAATGACATGCAGAGTCATTCATGAAGGTCAACTTACAAAGAACTTTGAGGTTAGGACGGGGGTGAGACAGGGATGCTTACTGTCACCATTCCTCTTCATTCTAGTCATAGACTGGGTCATGAAAACAGCAACCAAGGAGAAACGAAATGGAATCCAGTGGACGATGCTGACCCAACTTGATGACCTGGACTTTGCGGATGACCTTGCACTCCTGTCTCACAGCCATAGGCAGATGCAAGACAAAACAACAGAACTGGCATTGATTTCAGAGCGGGTTGGGTTGAAAATCAACAAAAGGAAAACAAAGATCCTGAGAACAAATGCTACTTGCGAAACACCAATCATGCTTGAGGGAGAGACACTGGACGAGGTCAAAGACTTCAGATATCTAGGCAGCATAGTGGATACGCATGGAGGGACAGAGGCTGACGTAAAGAAAAGGATCAGCAAAGCAAGGGTAGCTTTCCACCTGTTGAGAAATGTCTGGAAGTCAAAGGTAATTGGAGAAACCACAAAAATACGCTTGTTTAACACAAATGTAAAGTCCGTGTTGCTGTACGGAGCGGAAACATGGCGAATAAACAAGACCACACTGATAAGGATCCAGACATTTGTCAACCATTGCCTGAGAAGAATTCTCCGAATACACTGGATGGACATGGTGAGCAACAAAGACCTCTGGGATAGAACACACCAAGCCCAAATAGAGATAGAGATCCTTAAGAGGAGATGGGGATGGCTTGGCCACACCTTGAGAAAGCCAAGCACAAACATAACCAGTCAGGTCCTGACATGGAACCCCCAAGGCAAGAGAAAGAGGGGGAGACCAAAAAACACCTGGCGGCGTGACCTCGAGGCAGACATCAAGCAAACAGGGAAGGGCTGGCAACAACTGGAGAGGATTGCCCAAGACAGGAGGCGCTGGAGAAATGTTGTGGATGGCCTATGCTCCAGGAGGAGTTAAGGGCCTAAGTAAGTAAGTAATTGGATTAGTTTACCGAAGTCCAAACATAAACGAAGAGGATAACACAAATATACAAAATGCTATAAAGGAAGTTAGTAAAGGGGAATGTATCATAATGGGAGATTTTAACCATGGACACATACAATGGAAATATCTAGAGAGTACAGGGGGTGAGGACCAACACATTCTATTTTTAATTCAGGATAGCTTCCTTACTCAGCACGTGCTAGAACCAACCGGGGGAGATAATATATTAGATATAGTTTTGTCATCACAAAAAGAATTAGTGGACAATGTAAAAATACATGAACCATTGGGTAACAGTGACCACAATCAAATACATTTTGACATCAATGTAAAATCAGAAAGTAAAAATAAAAAACGTATAGGAGAAACTTACACAAAGGTAACTATAAAGATATGAGAAAATACTTAGCAAAGTTAGATCCGAATAACATGCTGATGAATAAGACCGCAGTTGAATGTTAGAATATTCTAAAATATGAAATTGAGGGTATCATCGATAATTTTTTTCCCTTGAAAAAAAAGGAAAACGGTCTAGAAAGAAACACTTGTCAAAAGAAGCTATTAGAAAAATAGTGTTTAAGCAAACTATGTGGAGGGTTTATAGGTGTACCAGAAAGGATGAAGACTATGCAAATTACAAAAAGGCACTTAACCTAGCTACAACTGAAATTAGAAAATCTAAAAGAACCTTCGAAAAAAATTAGCAGGTAATATAAAAAATCACTCACAGCAAGAGTTTCTAAGGAGTAAACAGAAAGTTCGAGATAAGGTCGGACCACTGGAAAACAACAGGGGAAACATAATTTCAGACGGGTTTCAAATGGCAGAGGTCCTGAATGAGTATTTCAGCTCAGTTTTTACCACAGGAGATATCAGCTCACTTCCAGTCCCATTTACTAAATTTGAGGGCAACACTTAGGGCAGTTCCTTGTAACTCCTGAAATGATAGCAAAGAAAATCAAGAAGATTAAAGATAATAAATCACCTGGAGTTGATGGGATACCACCAAAACTGCTTAAGGAAATTATTGAGCAAATTAGTACACCATTTGCAAATTGTTTTAACTTGTCACAAGAAGAAGGAATGGTTCCATCAGAATGGAAAGAAGCAAACATTCCGCCGCTATTTAAGAAGGGATCACAAAACAAGCCAGAAAATTACAGACCAGTGAGTTTAACATCAGTTGTATGTAAATTACCCGAAATATTAATTAGAAACCACATCGTGGAATTCCTTGTAAAACATAAATTAATAAATACATCTCAACATGGGTTCCTAAAAGCATGGTCATGTCTAACCAATATCTTATGTTTTTTGGAAGAAATTACAGAGTGGGTAGATGAAGGGTCACCAGTGGATGTTGTCTACTTAGATTTTCAGACAGCTTTCGATAAAGTGCCACATCAAAGATTGTTACTTAAACTAAAAGCCCATGGTTTAGGTAATGATGTAATCAACTGGATAGAAAAGTTGCTTACACACAGAAGACAGAGAGTAATAGTAGATGGTGAGATTTCAAACTGGAAATCGGTTTTGAATGGGGTACCACAGGGATCAGTATTAGGCCCTATACTGTTTTTAATATATATAAATGATTTGGAAGATGACATATCTAGCAAAGTACTGAAATTTGCAGATGACAAAAAAATATTCAGAAAGGTTACTAATGATACAGATAAACGAAGTTTACAGGATGATCTAGATAAATTAGTTAAATGGTCAGGAAAATGGCAAATGTTATTCAACTTTGGGAAGTGTAAATGTATACATATAGGACATGGAAACATGGACGAACAATATAAAATGGGGAATGCTGTACTAGGTAGAACCACACAAGGAAAGGACTTAGGAGTAACATTTAGTGGTGACATGAAAGTTTCACTGCAATGTGGGATTGCTGCTTCGAAAGGAAATCAAATTCTAGGGCTAATTAGGAGAACTATCACGAATAAGGAGAAACAGCTAATTGTACCCCTGTACAAAGCAATAGTTAGACCACATTTGGAATATTGTATTCAAGCAAGGAGGCCGTATCGTAAAAAGGACATAGACAAGCTAGAAAGAATACAACGAAGAGCAACTAAAATGATTCCAGAATTGAAAGACCTTAGTTATGAAAGTCGCTTATTGGAATGTGGTTTGACAACACTAGAGACCAGGAGACTAAGAGGAGACCAAATAGAAGCGTTTAATATAGTGAACGGTTATGAGGATATTGATAGGAATATGTTCTTCAAACTTACAGAAGGCAGTAGAACCAGAGGACGCAAAGCAGCATTAGTTAATGAGCATTGTAGGTTGGACATGAGTGTACTCTTTCTCACAGAGGGTGATAAATGAATGGAACAAACTGCCAAATGATTGTGTTAATGCTAGTAGTGTGAATATGTTTAAATATAGAATTGACAAATATCTGATGAGGGGGGCTACACATAGATAAGAAAATTGTTGGACTCTCGATAAGCCAATGGCTTCCTTGTTCACTTGCCATCTGGAACTTATTGTTTGGGATGGCAATCTTATTAAATCTTGGTAACCACATGACAAGTATAATAATCGCAAGGGGGCAGCACCTTTACTAAACTGAGATGTGTCACTAGGTGGCACGATTGCAAAATTGTTGAACATCGCAAAAATTCGTACGGTCGTTTTACATTGTCCTTATGCCATAGTGTCGCATTATTAATTCTGTTGAAGTGAGTGCAAATTTTGATCATATTGCATGTGTAGGTTGGAGGTGGCAGTTTTTACAGTTAGTATGTCTACCAAACAGCGGTCTGTGAGCGATAATATAGCCACTACATGCACTGTGGCCACCTAACAGGCAGGCAAGAATTCAGGTACTCCCGCATTACATGCGTTGTTGTTGTGTGTGTCCGTGTATCCATTGTGATTTTAATCAATATTTTAGCAAATATATAATAAAGGCTAAATAATAATTTCAACTTTAGAGGTCAGACCACGGCACAGTGCAACGTTCCGGCATTGTCATTGCCATTTGGTGACCATGCTAACGTTTTCTCTGATTATAAGAAAATTGGACCATCAACAATTCTGAAAACGTTTCACAGCAACTACCATCTCTTTTTAACCACCTCCTCGTGCGATGCCTGTCAATGTTTGCAACAATATCAATGTGACCCATAGGCATAGCAGAAAAATTTCCATAAATCCCAAAGCGTATTAAACTATCAACAAAATGCACTGTTTGACAGCCAATAGCTTCTACAAACAAACCTGTGAATATGCCTGCTCAATTGCACTAATGTCACGTCATATGAATTTCTTGATTTCACATTTTAATATGCCCTACATTTGTGTGAAACCATAAACAGGAAGTCCATTTGTCTGATCTCAAACAGAAATGTAAATTTTGGAGAGAAAAAAATTAAATTTAACCTGTTGGTAAAGGTAAATGCATACCGTGCATTCATGCCAAAAATTGATGTCCCATCTATATCTTGGAGTCATTTACATACACAAGGAACCACCACCTGTGATGGACAAAACACACAGTATAACACTTGAAAGCACTCACTTGACCAGTTTGTATGAATGAACTTGTTACATAATTTTCAAGATAGTCCAGTATGTGTTCTGAAATCATATTCTGCATACTACATAGCCAGTTGTTATTCCGGACAGAATATTATTATATTAATAATAGTAGAAAGAGTGACGAGAAATGTCCACCTGCTGGTGGAATTAAGACGAAAGTTGGCGACAAGGCCAGCCACTGTTACCACAAACCACCAGATGCAGCCATCCAGCAGGAACCCAGTGGGGTTTGCATTGAAGTTTGGTTGCCATGGCTAAGTAAGCATGATTTTGACGGAGTGATACAAACCACTCCTTCAGGATGCCTTGATCTAACAGACACCTATCTTCAAGCATAAGCACAGACTAAATGCAGTTTCTGAAATGCGAACAACACTGGAAGTTCAACAGTGATCGTGCCTATAGAGGATGTTGATAATCAACAATTGATTTGAAAGTCATGAAATGCTGATAGATTTACACGTTCATAAAAAGTGCAATCAATCGTAAATTGAGACCAAAGCAGAGTTGATTGTCTTAACATTAGAGACGTATCTACACATCGACTTGTGAACACTGTTTATTCCTGTCAAATTAAATAACTTCCATGTTTTGTTAATAATAGTAATAATAATGATTTATTTAATTTGTAATCATCATAATTCAGTTAGAATAAAAATAAAATAGATACAAAATATGTTAATAATGTTTGATAGCTCTCAACAATTGTTATGTTCAATGTTAAAATATTAATAAAAGAAATCACAATGTCCGCACGCATGAAAACTATCAATAGTAACAGAGATTGAGTCAGTGAGATATGTTTATTTATTTATCGTTGACTCCTGGTTAAATCTTGCCTGCCTTGTCCGCCTGAACTAATGTCAAATGACAGAACTGACAAACTATCTGATGTTCATTAGTGCTGTTGCTCCTAATGTGTTGATTTTTGTGTTTTCTAGATTGATAAATTGTTGCAAATGTTATGTAACTAGATAACAAAAATACATATGTTGTTTCAGATGACAGTCCCATCATCAATAACTTGTGACAGTGTCACCCACATTGCCTCTACTTTTATGTTGTTTCATATAACAATAACAGTCCCATCATCTGTGACTTGTGACAGTGTCCAGGTGATGCATTCACCCAGACATGGGGAAAGAACTTTTGGGCTTTTTCAAAGGGCTTTGGAGAGGGATTGAAGCACTTTCAATTTAACTGTTGGACATGTATTTAAGGGAAGATATCCCACTGCTGAATATAATACTGGTTACACCTCTGTACGAAGCCATAGTTAGGCCTTATTAAGAATACTGTATACAAGCTTAACAACTCTCGTGACATAAGTTTATCTAACTGTATGTCGCAGCCAATGAAATTAAAATGTCTGTTTTCCTAGTAATCCATTGGAATGATATTCTTAGTTGTAGTCGGAAATAGTTATGTTTTCGTAATTCTTATAGGCAGGGTTGTTTGATTTAAATCATTGATTTAAATCACGATTTAAATCACTCCAAAAAAATCATTGATTTATGATTTTTTTTTTTACTTCCGATTTTTTTAATCGCTGATTTATATGATTTTAACACAAATAATTGTTTACAAGTATTGAGATCAACAAAGTTTTATATGTTTTTTTAATACAAAAGCACAATGTGCACACACTTGTGTAGCTGTATTGACACCAGATAGCCCGATAGTCTAATATCTTATGACATTGTGTATGTTTGAGCTATTCCCTTTCTGAATGCAGTGAAGCCACACAAACTTGTCTTCCAGAGGTATCTTTTCAAGTCAGAAGCCCTGAGTTAAAGTCCACTTAGAGTGCTAGTTGTTACCAATTCAGTATGTTGACACAGGTGAGATAGTCTGGGCTACAATTGTTTAATACTGTACCAGTTTGCTGTCTGGTTTGAGACCCTTGGAGTACACAGAGCCCTGGACAGGTGCTAATCAACCCTCTCAGCAAACAATAATTAGCACTGCTACAGCCACAGACACACAGCATGCTTTCCTTTCCAAGACAAATTATGCAACTACAGGGGGTGAGGCCATGTGGACATTGCCTAATGTCTTTATATAAGCAAAAATCTTGTATCCTCTGTTAAGACAAGTACCAAATCGATTTGAATTTAACAGGTTTGAAAGAGTTTATAAATATAAGCATCTATATAAATGTCTATATACCAGATTTAAAAAAAATCAAATCAAATAAATCCGATTTAAATTTAAAAAATCCGATTTTTTTTTTTAAATGATGATTTGCCTATAGGAGCATTAACTGAAAAAAAAACTTGTTTCACTTTAATTAACCCGTGATAACAGTTAGAGTTTTAATAAAAAAAGTCTATTACCTTTTAAGGGTTGCAAGTTTGGGCTATACTTCATACAGTAGCCTATTTTGTTGGTGTAGTTCAAATGGGGATCAGACAGACACATTTTCAATATATTTTTTTACTCTATAATTTGGTTGTAAAAATTGCATTAAACATGTACATTAAAAATCCTGACCAGCTGCCAGTAGACTCTGGACTAGTCCTAAAGCTGTTGACTCTATGTCTGATACTGTCGTTGATTCTGTGTCTTCTTGTCATGACATTTATGTTGTTTCAGGTGACTGTGATGCGAGTGCACAGCTGTTTGTGTCACAAGTGTCTACAATGAACTGATGAACATGCAGACTCACTCACGTTGACAAAAACGAATGTCCACTTCTACTGGTTTCACTAGGGACAGTGACAACACTTTCCAACAGAAAGGGACAGTGCACCAAGAGAGTGTAGGACATCGAGCCAAGTCACACAATGTCCACATCTTTGCCTTGATGCACAAGAGAAACCTGTGACATCATCCTTTGTGGTGGGAAACCATTCAGCTGTGACAAAGTTTTCACACAGTTGTAACATAAAATCTAATTTACACATCAACACTAACATTGGTGAAAAATCCATCAAATGCGGACTTCTTAAATATATGTACATGTGTGCACTCACACTGGTGAGAAACCACATAAATGTGAAATATGTTGAAAAGGTTATTTGGACAGTGGCAACTTGAAGGTGCACATATGCACTCACATTGGTGGCTTAGAAGTACACGTCTATAGGTACACTGGTGATAAACTGTGTGATACTTGTGGTACACAGCTTAGTTCCAGTGGTGCCTTGAAGACATACTAGAGTATTTGTACTGTTGAAAAACACTTCAAATGTGATGAATGTGGGAACACATTAGACACAGTAGTATTTAAATATGCCCTTAAATGATACCTTTGAGAAACGTTTCGTATGTGACACATCTGGACATAGTTTTTTAAGTAGTGGTCGTTTAACAAAACATGCCCGTGTCCATACTGGGGGAAAACCCTACAAATGTGATACGTGTGGTGCACAATTCTCTCAAAGTGGTCATTTGAAGATCCATGTCCATATCCATACTGGGGAGAAACCCTACAAATGTGATACATGTGGTGCACAGTTCTCAGAAAATGGTAGTTTGAAGAAACGTCCGCATTCATACTGGGGAGAAACCTTTCAAATGTGATATGTGTGATGCACAATTCTCACAAAGTAGTAGTTTGAAGAAGCATGTCCGTATCCATACTGGGGAGAAACCCTACAAATGTGATACATGTGGTGCACAGTTCTCAGAAAATGGTAGTATCAAGAAACATGTCCGTATCCATACTGTGGAGAAACCCTATAGATGTGATACGTGTGGTGCACAATTCGCACAAAGTGGTGATTTGAAGAAACATGTCCGTATCCATACTGGGGAGAAATCCTACAAATGTGATACGTGTGGTGCACAATTCTCTCAAAGTGGTCATTTGAAGGAGCATGTCCGTATCCATACTGGGGAGAAACCCTACAAATGTGATACGTGTGGTGCACAATTCTCTCAAAGTGGTCATTTGAAGAAGCATGTCCGTATCCATACTGGGGAGAAACCCTACAAATGTGATACATGTGGTGCACAGTTCTCAGAAAATGGTAGTTTGAAGAAACATGTCCGTATTCATACTGGGGAGAAACCTTTCAGATGTGATACTTGTGGTGCACAGTTCTCAGAAAATGGTAGTTTGAAGAAGCATGTCCGTATCCATACTGGGGAGAAACCCTACAAATGTGATGCATGTGGTGCACAATTCTCAGAAAGTGGTGGATTGAAGAAACATGTCCGTATCCATACTGGGGAGAAACCCTACAAATGTGATACATGTGGTGCACAATTCTCAGAAAGTGGTGGATTGAAGAAACATGTCCGTATCCATACTGGGGAGAAACCCTACAAATGTGATACATGTAGTGCACAATTCTCAGAAAGTGGTGGATTGAAGAAACATGTCCGTATCCATACTGGGGAGAAACCCTACAAATGTGATACATGTGGTGCACAATTCTCAGAAAGTGGTGGATTGAAGAAACATGTCCGTATCCATACTGGGGAGAAATCCTACAAATGTGATACATGTGGTGCACAGTTCTCAGAAAGGGGTTCTTTGAAGAAACATGTCCGTATCCATACTGGGGAGAAACCCTATAGATGTGATACGTGTGGTGCACAATTCGCACAAAGTGGTGATTTGAAGAAGCATATCCGTATCCATACTGGGGAGAAACCCTATAAATGTGATACATGTGGTGCAGAATTCTCAGCAAGTGGTAGTTTGAAGACACATATTCGTATCCATTCTGGGGAGAAACTCTACAAATGTGATACATGTGGTGCACAATTCTCAGAAAGTGGTGGATTGAAGAAACATGTCCGTATCCATACTGGGGAGAAACCCTACAAATGTGATACATGTGGTGCACAATTCTCAGAAAGTGGTGGATTGAAGAAACATGTCCGTATCCATACTGGGTAGAAACCCTACAAATTTGACACCTGTGGTGTACAATTCTCAGAAAGTGGTCATTTGAAGAAACATGTCCGTATCCATACTGGGTAGAAACCCTACAAATGTGATACATGTGGTGCACAGTTCTCAAACAGTGGTAATTTGAAGACACATATTCGTGTCCATACTGGGGAGAAACCCTATAAATGTGATACATGTGGTGCAGAATTCTCGGCAAATGGTAATGGATATGGACATATGTCCATATCCATACAACGGAGAACCCATTCAAATGTACACAATTCTCACAAAGTGGTGCTTTGAAGAAAATGTCTGCATCAATACTGGAGAGAAACCCCACAAATGTGATACCTTTGGGGCACAATTCTCAGCAAGTGGTTTTTTGAAGGAGCACGTCCGTATCCATGCTGGGGAGAAACGTTTCAAATGTGATACCTGTGGTGCACAATTTTCAGAAAGGGGTAGATTGAAGACACATGTCCATATCCATTCTGGGGAGAAACCCTACAAATGTCATACCTCTAGTGCACAATTCTCAGCAAGTAGTAATTTGAGGAAACATGTTCGTGTTCATGCTGGAAAAAACTGCAAATATAGTATATGTGGTGCACAATTCTCAATAAGTGGTCACGTGAAGACACATGTCCGTATTCATGCTCGGGAGGAACCCTACAAATGTGATATATGCGGTGCACAATTCTCACAAAGTGGTGCTTTGAAGAAAGTGTCCGCGTCCGTATCCATGCTGGAGAGAAACCCCACACGTCATATCTGTATAGCGCACATTTTTTAACAAATGGGGATATCATATCCTTATCCACACTGGTGAAAAAAACGTTCATATGTGATACATGTGGTGCACAGTTTATGAAACGTGTCAATTTGAGGAGACATTAGCAGCAACCCTACAAATGTGGAGTTCACTGATTAATGAATGGTAGTTTACAATCGTATATTTGCACTGACACTCGCGGGTAACATTCTACACGTGATACATGTTGTTTGGAATTATCTGAGAGTTGTCATTAACATTCTCTTATGCCTACTCACACATGCGAGGAACCCTTCGTGTGTGACACCTGTTGGCATAGTTTAACAACAGCAGTACTTTAAATGTGAATGTACGCACCGTTGAAAATTATTCAGAAGTGACGTTTATGGAAAATTGTTCCAAAAAGTGGTGGTTTATACTTTTAAACGTACATGTGGTCTATGCCACTGGTGAGAATCTGTTGAATGTCGACACTTCTGGAGCCCAGTCCATATATGGTAGTAATGTAAATAACCGTACGTTCCTTTAGAGGGGAGAATACCTTTAAATGTGTTGCTTTAGATACCACTTCCCATGGAGTGGTCATTTATACTATATATATATATATATATATATCACTCGCAAACTGATAATTTGCATACTGGTGCAAACCATATAGCTGTGACTGCTATGCGACAAAGTTTATACATAGTGGGAATTAGCTGTGGGGGGAAACCCTACAAATGTGACGCCTGCCGTGATTTAGAGGTCACAAGGTACATTTTGGGCCATCAGTCTTTCCGTGATGCCTCGCAACAGTTCTGTGTGCTATTTCTTAACAAGTGTGAACGTTTCCTCCTGAACCGCCGTCTAAGAAGGACTATTGTATAATCGATATCATACTTCCATTTGTCATTGTTTCTTTAGCAAGAGTCAAATATATGTGGACACATATATATATCTGCCATTGTATTTTGTGTCGGCCTGTAACACGGAGTGTTTAAACGTACCTGCAAACTCCGGCTCTGGACACTCAACAATTATATACTTGAAAGTAAAATTTGTTCACGTTGTCTTCAACCACAATAGTACAGTATAACTGTTCGCTGGTTTGTATTACGTGTTCATTTGTCATGCTGTAGTGTACTTACTGGAGGTTTATGTGGTCTCACTGGTTCAGTCGGGTAAACCTTGGATTGTCACTTTCAGAATAAAGAGTTGATGAGCAACTTACATATTATTTCTTTCCAATTAGCAGTTTTGTGAGATTGAATTACATGCATTGAATGTCTTGAATTGAATGTGGTTTAAATCACCGTTGTGCGGTTACTTCCAGTATACACATTTTCAGATTTATATAATATGTATTTGTATCGGGATATAGAAATAAGACATTTCTTCAGTGCGCCCATTTCTTATATTATATAGGCAATGTTGATAATCATTATATGTTGCCAGAGCCTCAGTTAGGCCGTTGGCGTAAGTCAGGGTTCGGCAACCTTTTTGAACGGAGGGCCAAATTAGTTACTTGGAATAGGTCAGCGGGCCACACATACCCGCACGCACATGCAAGCACGCACGCACGCACGCGCGCACATAAGGATATTATCTTTCTTGTAACACGTACAATATATATATTTATATGTATATACATACACACACACATATATTTATATATATGTATATACATACATACATATATATATATATATGCATGCAACATGCATACGTTGCTGTTGTAAATAGGTCTGATTTTGAACAACAGTTTGATGGTCACTATGCTGTTCAAAAACACACATTATTCATGTTCCGTGTTCTTGGCATGCCGCTGATGCCATGTTGACCCGTGTGACACTGACGCCTGATGCTAGAGATGTTGATGCTAGAGTTGCTGCGCCACCAAGTATCCCACATCTAGCTGCATACTTGACACTGCGAGCCTCAGCTCGTCATCCAAGTGTCCGTCTGTTAGATGCGTTCATGGCTTGCATTACACGAAGTTCATCTTCATTTTTCACTCCCTGTTGCGAGCCCTGAGATTGTCAATCGGTCAGCAAACTCCCGTCTCAGCAGCTCAATGAATGCTACGAAGGTCTACATGTCCGGAGTAGCTAGTTTGTTTTCTATGAGTGTCGGGAAGTAATTTGCATCCCGCAGTTGTGTTTCCCACAATCGAAACCTGGTCTCGAAAGCGGAGACAAACTGGCACCGTTCATTGATTAGTTGTTCTCTTCTCTGGAGTTGGGCGTTCAGCAGAGTGAGGTGCTCCGTGACGCAGACTAAAATGCCAAATCGCAGATCCATAAGGGGTCAGTGAATGCCGGTACTTCTCCACCCTTCTTCTCCATGAATACGTTAATCGCTATTTTTTATTTTATATATATCAATATTGCGGGCGCGGGCCCCGCCACGCATAATCTCGCCATCAGTCCGCGGGCCGTATGAAATAGCTCTGCGGGCCGCAGTTGGCCCGCGGGCCGCATGTTGCCGACCCCTGGCGTAAGTAGTATAGAGGTCCTTATAAGAAGGTGAATGCGGTGCATGGTGACAACCCCCACCGGTATTTTGTGGAACAGCGCCCCTAGTGTCTACTAACCGAACCACTCTGAGCACGACATTTGGTGCATTCTGACCGTACTAACAAATTGCCCCCTGGTGGACAGTTTTGGAATAAACTATTTTTCGCAAAAAGCGCCCCAGCACATCAGTTTTCACCCAGCACGCGTTTCCACGTTGCGCATGCGCAAACTCCTGCTTCCTATAGCGGCTATATCATTGGGAATCAAAAATATTCTGGAGGTGGTTGGTGGAGCCAAGACCAATTCCACTTCAAATTCCAATGAAATGTTATAACAAATGTCACGAAAGTAAGACAACAACAAAACAACAGAAACAGCAAAGAGGCGAGACAACGAAGTAGCAAAACAACAGAACAGAAAGAGTGAAATAGCAAAACAGAAGAAACATCAAAGTGGCGAAACAACCAAATGTAAACTTTACAAAAAACATAAGCTACAAAACTTCACAAAATATAAAGTTTACAAAAACTTTAGAAAACAAACTACAAAACAACACAAAATTACAAAACAACAAAATGTAAACTTTACAAAACATAAACTTTGCAAGAAAAACTTTAACAAAATATAAACTTTACAAAACAACAACTTCAAACTTTGCTTTTTTTGACCGGAGGTTGGTTATGCAGTTTTCCTGAACCTAACTTTAATTTTGTGTCGAACCCTAAAATAATTCGGTCATTATCCTACCCACCAATTATCTCACTAGGTGACGCCACTTTAACCATAATTAGTTATTCCGCACGAGGGTGCCACCCTAACCTTAACTTCTTATTTTATTTTTATTATTTTAGGGTTATCTTAACAAGTTTCAATAATTCCAACATTTACGCATTATATACATAATAATACAGCACCATATCAGTTCCAGTAAATTGGAAGTCCACTGTTCCTGTCGAAGCGACCCCCCACGAGCTCAACGCGGCCTTCCCCACGTTCTATCAGTCGCGTCCTATACTTATGAGCCGTCGTCAGGAGTTCTGTCCCGGGTCACAGCTGGTAACATGTAGCTCTCAATCGTGACGCAGGCCACGATTCTTGTCGGTCCTCGTGCTTTATACGTCCTGGCAGCCAATCAGCGGCCGCTCACCCACGGCCACAGTGCTGCCGACTGGTGGCCACCACATTCTCCCCCCTTGTGACATTTAGGTGCCCACCCCCTTGTGACATTTGGGTGCCCACCATATCCCCCTTTTTTATTTTTAGCCAAAATGTACTCGAACAGAGAGCTATAAAAATAAGCTCTATTGAATTTGGCTTAAACAGTTTATCCACACACAAAAAATACTAAATGTACTACATTAACTACTGTAGAGTGGGCAAACGATGTTGCTGTCGTGGATCGACAGCTTGACATAGGCATAGCAGCCTATTTATTATGTCTGCAACAGAAGTCTTACACTTGGTAACACGTCTGCGCATTGAGGGCCGCTACTCGAAGGATAACCCAACTTGGTAGATTACGGTGTTCTGCAATCATTTGGGCCTGGCTTATTAGCTCATAGGGATGCCCACAAGCCAGTCCGTGAGGTGACAGTAGTGGCGAGTCTGTCTCCAGCACTAACCGGTACAGGTCAATACGACATGCTAGTTCACCTAACCCTGCTGCCATCGCCGACTTGTGGGTAATCCCAAACACACTATTGGGGAATTCCCCAACCGAGTGCTGGTAGTCCAGGAGACTGCCAGTGTAGCAGTGGACGTGGATCCACTGGTTGGGGTGCGTGTTGTCCCTGAGTATGGCTGCTGTCTCGCGCATGACGTCGGACATAGAAAGTCGATTATTCCCACGCAGGTGAAGCACAAGTGGCTTCTTCAACTGGTGGGCCAGTGTAACTTGCTGTTGAAACAGTTGTCGTTGGCCAGGCAGCGAGTGGGCAGGCTCTCTATAGTCAAGGCCACATTCCCCTATCGCACAGCAGTCACGACTGTGTATCCTGGCCTCCAGCGTACTCCAGGCTCGCTCTGTGATTGACTTAGCCAGCCGGGGGTTTGCACCATATGTGGTTTTAACCACTGTCTTATGGTTGACAGTAATACCCCTCATGGCTGGTCGGGCCCAGTCTCCGGGAAACACGCGGTTATCCACAACGGCCGCTAGGTCAATGGAGAGGGAATATATCTCCGCACTGTCCCGCTGATAGGAAGCAAAAGCCGCCTCCCATGCATGGATGGGATTCTCCTCGAAATCAAAGGGAAACGACCATACTTCCGGGTTGTCTGTTCTAGCTTGCATCTCCCTTGACTTCAGGGGGAGAAGGTGACAATTTCAGGAGGAGAAGGTGACAGAGCGCATCTACAGCGGCCACCTGTACTTGGTGTGGGCTCTGGGATGAGGCTGACGGCACTAGACACGCCCGATACAACTCCCGCCCCTCGGGCGATTGTTCAATCAGCATCTTACTGATGCTAATCCAATTCAGGAGTGCCACCGGGTGATTAGGGGGGCTGAACTAAAGAGCATCAGGAGTGATGGGCTGACCCATCCTGTGGGCCACTTCTGTTAGCATGACTCGTTGGGCCATACTGGTCTGGTCAGTCTGGACCGGGTAACAATTCTTACTCTTAAAGAGCATGACTAGCTCCTCGAAGGTGTGTTGGGGAACTGTCCTCCGCGTTCCCTCGACGAGACTGATAATTGAGTTCCCCCAATTGGTGAAATGAGGGGCGAACTCTCCTATTTGTCTCTCTTCTAGGGAGTGTTGTTGCAGATGGGCAATCAGTGGTACCCGCCCTCCAAACTGTTGCTTACACAGCCAGCAAGCAGTGTCGGGGTGGAAACTCCATGGTAAGTGGAGCCCCTCCACTGTCTCAGATTAGTAGTCCCCACACAAGTTACAGGTTCGCCGTCCACTACGCATTCTCCTCCTTTTAGCAGGTGGCGAAGCACTCCTAACCGATTGACGGACATGTAGTGGCCGGTGCAATATCTCTGTCACATGTCTATGCAATGGTCCTTGCGTGACGTTGATGTGTAAGGTGGGGGTCAGGCCAGATGACTTGCTCTGGGGCCGTTTCCTCCTCTGTTGACGCCTCCCACGCTTGGCTGGTGTCGCCTTCACTATCATTGGTGAAGCCTGCACAGTGGGGGTTACCGTAGAGGCAGAGGGCTTGCATTGACCCTGCCTATTCCCCTGGTAACGTTCCCTACGTTGCGCATTTAATGGTAGGTCAATGGGCCGGTTCCTATCTCCTGGAACATGTCGCGGCAAAGTTTCCTCACAGGGGTAATTGCCACACATGTGAACCCGGTGACGTCTCCATTGTCGATTGACGGGTAGGATAGGGGGGTCAACAGGGTTGGAAAATCCCTTTCCCCGGACAGTCTCGTCCCTATATTTTTTGTTATGTGGTTGTGGGTCTAGTCGTTGGATAGGGGGTCAACGGCGTGCGAAAACTCCCTTCCCTGGACTGTCTCATCCCTATTCCCCATTGAACTGACCTCAAGTATAACGGCACCCCTAATGGGACAGTGGTTAAAGTAGGGGAGCTGGTGGTCGGTAATTCTGAGATTGGGAATGTGGCTGTCCTCATGGGAACCGGTAGTGCCCGACCAGTACCCAACCGTACTGATGTGCTTGTAACCGGACGAGGACTGCTCGTAGCAACCGGATGGGCACGGCTGCTACTGTCACGTAATACATGAGAATACAATGCAGCAGGGAGTAATCTGGTGACGCTAGTGTCCTGCAACGCTCGTGTGTATGTGGGGCGAGGGCGGGTGCAGACGAGTTTGTCTAGTGACACCAATGCACCGTCGACCACCACATACGGCGCTAAATTGACATTGTGCTCAATCAGATAATTGATGTCTGTCAAAACTGTAGCATGCACAGTGGGATTTGTCGGCCGCTGTCCTTGCCATTCTCGCCGAGGGGTGGCGGTGCTGTCAAGGTCAGTGATATCCATCTGTAACATATACATCTGTAATATATACATCTGTACATCTATACATCTGTAATATATATATATATATATATATATATATATATATATATATATATATATATATATATATATATATATATATATATATATATATATATATATATATATATATATATATATATATATATATATATATATATATATATATATATATATATATATATATATATAATTATTATTCATCTAGTCATCATACCTGTGTGGTCTTACCAGTTGTCGACCTCTCCGGGTGACCAGTGGATTCCACCCCCTCCACACTGGATCTTGGGGAGTATTGGGTTGACTGGGGCTAAATAAGGCCTCTACTCCATCCAGAAGATCATTCCCTAGTGTGAGGTCAGTGGTTGGTTCTTCTGTAGTGAGGATGAGCTGTCGTTTCCGTATCATCCAGAGTTGAATGTCACGGTCTTCACTAATGCGAAGCTTATCGTTGTGCTTACATACCCCCTCTTCCTACCCACAACACGGTACAGGAGTGGTGAAATTAATTCAGTAACCACGAATGGCCCCTTCCATTGTGGGAGTAGTTTCTTACGTTGTCCCACAAACAACTGACTTTCAAAGTTTGTACCTAGGTCAGTGTGTATTTGTAGAGGTGTTCCAAATCTGGTGACCTATTGCTCAAAGAACGTCCTAGCTGTTAATTCAGCTGTCTGTTCAGGCAATGCATGAAGTTCGAGCCAACGAGTGAATTGATCAGTAATCATAAGTACATATTTGTTACCTGATTCACTTGTCGTAAATGGCCCTAGGATGTCCAGATGTACACGTTCTCCAGGGACCCCTGCTTGGTAATGGAGTAATGGTGCTCGCTGTGGTTGTCCCAATTGTTTAGGTGACATACAGCACACGTCTCCACGAGTAGCCGGCAGTCGCGACGCATGAAGGGCCAGTAAAAGCTCTTGTGCAACTTTGTGTAAGTTTTCTTCTGGCCCCAGTGACCCCAGTGACCCCCAGTGACCCCCAATACGGTTATCATGGGTCATCTGGAAAACTTCCTGTCTCATTGCATGGGTCACTATCAACTTAAGTGTGGAAGGACCAACCTCCTCCTCCCAGCGGTAGTACAAGACTCCATCCTGCATGTGGAGCTGATCGTTACAGTTCCATAACATGCGGGTGCCCTTTCCCTGGAGTTGGAGGTCGTTTCCTGTCGGGGTTCCCCGTTTAACCAGGTAATCACTGGCTGCAATTCGGAATCTCGTAACTGAGAATCCCGCAGTTCCTGTGAACTGTATCGAGCCATATAATTGGAGTCGATATGACCACCTCCTACTGTCCCATCGCATTGATCAGGGGGATTCAGTTGCCTCACTGTGAGGGGAACTACATAGTCAATTTCCTCTTCAAATCTTCCACACTGATCGTTTAACCTTGTGCAATAGGGACATCCACCACAAGGCAAGGAACTGACCTCCCTGCCGGACTTATAGTAGTCGCACTCTGGGAGTGTTTCTGGGATTCGTGACAATCCATCAGCATTTGAATGCCTTACCCCTGGTCTATGCTGTATGGTTATAGAGTACTGGCATAGTTCTTCCAGCCACCTACCAAGCTGATCTACAGGATTTTTTTATTGAAATAGCCACGTCAATGACCCGTGGTCAGTTCACAAAATGAACTCCCGACCAAGCAAGTAATGTTTATAGTGACGTGTGAACATCACTATGGCCAACAGTTCTTTCCTTGTGGTGCAGTATCGGCGTTGTACTGGCGTCAAAGTATTCGAAGCAAAGGAGACAGGGCGCTCTACTCCCTCCTGAACCTGATACAAGGCAGCCCCAATTGCTACATCAGAGGCATCTGTATCCAGAATGAACAGATACAGGTTATTGGGAAGTGCCAGCACTGGCGTGGTTGTCATCTCCTGCTTCAGCTTCTGAAACGCTATTTCACATGCATCTGTCCACACGAAGGGCTCCTTGGGCTTAGTTAGTGTATGCAGTGGTTTCATTGTCTCAGATAACCCTTGAATGAACGCTCTGTGATAGCTCACGAATCCTGTGAACTTACTCACTTGAAGAGCATTCTTGGGTTGTGGCCAGTTCAGTACACACTGGATGTGGTCATCGGTAACAGACACTCCATCGCGAGATACTTTGCGGCCGAGGAAGTGTACCTCAGGGCTAAACAGGGACCCCTTTTTGGGCTTCAGCTTCAAATTGTGCACTGGAGAATCTCTGGAGAACAATCTCCAGATTGTCAAGAGACTCCTCAAAGCTCTTTCCCAGCACAATTACATCATCTAGATAGACAAGTACCTTGCTCCACGCGAGACCACGCAATACGAGGTGCATAACTCGTTGAAACGTCGCGGGTGCATTGCATAAGCCCTGAGCCATTCTGATATGTTCAAACAGACCATACTTAGTCAGGAATGCAGTCTTGTGACTATCACGGTTATCAACCAATATTTGCCAATAACCCGAGGCCAGGTCTAATGTATGAAACCACAAAGTGTCTGCCAATATATCAATGCACTCCTCAATCAGTGGCAGTGGATATGCATCTTTTACAGTTTTGATATTCAATTGCCTGTAATCAACTGTATACCTCACTTCCCCGTCCTTTTTCCTTACCAAGACGGGTGCCGATGCCCAATCTGATGTGGATGGCTTGATAACCTGAGCCTCCGGCATGTCAGTTAGTGTCTTCTCCTCCTCCTCCTGAAAGTTTAATGGAGTGCGCCTCAATCGTTCTCTGACGGGATCCTCATTATAAGTTCTAATGCAATGGTGCCAGAGAGTGAACTTATGCGATGGTGCAACACAGTAAACTTCCCCAAATATCTACTATTCTTAGAGAACACACTAGCTTACATCAACAACAAGAGTCCCAAAGCAATTTGTTCTCTAGTTGTAATATTTGTCTTAGCTTTCACAAAAGTATCAACTAGGTGGGCTGTCATTTTATACTCGATTTCCTTGAGTTCAGGTAGAATGCGAGTCTCATCAAGAATGTCATCCGGAATGAGTGACACTGCTACGGGCAATGGAGTGTCGTCCGAAATGAGTGTCACTGCTACGGGCAATGGAGTGTCGTCCGAAATGAGTGACACTGCTACGGGCAATGGAGTGTTATTAATCTTGTTAACTTCCTCCCATGATGGTTCATCTCCTCCATTAGTGTTTTCACCTATTTCAGTGCGACAAACTTGGACCCTGTTTTGAGGTGACTCTGGGTATATTATGACATCTAATTCAACAGCGTGGGTCAGTGTCTCTCCCTGTCGCAAGATAACCTGGTTATTAGAGTCGTTAATGATCTCCATAACAACCGGCCCGTTTCATCCATGAATGATCCATGATGGTATTATTAACTCATTTGTCACTCTAGGTGAGGTAACGTACTCATTGCAGACAGGGTTCGTGAAATTCACCATCACACAAACTCTATGTTGTGGTGGGATTGTAATATGTTGTGCTACTACTATTCTGCTCACATTATAGCACATTGTCGGGCCCTTTCTCATCAAAGCATGAACAGTGGCGCCACCTAGTGTTACAACACTGTTATCTACATCCACTACGCTGTGATGTTCTAGTAGGAAATCGAGTCCTAAAATATAATCATCTGTTATTGGTCCCACAGTCATATCAATGTAATATATTTTTTCTGTATTATTATTGGTAGCCCCTTAATTAGGCGACACTGCATAAATGAATCATTTTCCGCGTTCGTGATAACCATGCCTCCTGAGGACATAGTAAGTGTCTGACCTAATGAGTCGACAAATGACTAACCATTGAAATCTGAGCCGCAGTGTCCACTACCATCAAAGTGTCTTTACCAGAAATAGTTGCTGGAATCAACAATGTGTGGCCTGTGGCTGGACTCACGTGTGTACTTCTGACTAATGGTGCCGCATGTTTGACATCTGCCTCAGTGGTACTGTTATCATTTGAGGATGGTAAGTCGAATTTGACTTTTCTCCTAGTAATACTGTCGTCAAGTGAATATGGGGAGTCGAGATTGACTTTTTTCCCACTAGTATTGACGTCAATTGAAGATGGGAAGTCGAATTTGACTTTTCTCCCAATAATACTGTCGTCAATTGACGATGGGGAGTCGATATTGGCTTTTGTCCCATGCGGCGGTTGGCCACTACTCCGAAAATGTAGTAGGGATTGGATGGATCCATGGCCAACTGAATTCACCCGATTTAGTTTGACGGAGACTTATCCAGACCCCTTTCCCTTCGTGCGGAGGGGACGGAAATATTCCGAGGACTAGAGCTGGACTATAGTCATACCCTGCATGATCCCGACTGTGATATTTTGACTGGGAGCGATCACTATCCTTCATGGCACTGTTATCATGGTCTTTGTTTTGTCCACAATATGCACGTTCTCCCCTGTCTTTCCTATACTCACAGTCATTATTGCGGGAATCTTTTCTACCACTCTCGTGATTGCCCTTACGATGACTATGTCGTCGTCTAGGACTGTGGCGCCGGTGACCTCGTCGATACGTATGAGTATCTTCAGAGTCTGTACTACTGCTGGAGCCACTACTTGTACTGCTCCAGCGGCCATGTCTCCGATTTGGTGGTTTCCCTGGTGGGTCCCGCCGTCGCAAGGTGTTGGGGCATTCCCTAGCAAGGTGGCCCTTTCAGGAACACTCAAAACAAGTGAGGCGGACGGGGAGCGGCGCCTCTTATTGGCAAAGTCCCGTGCTCGGTGCCCCCGTCCACCGCATGTAAAACACGTGCCACTTGTTGGTGTAGCATCTAGCTTTGGGGATATAGTGGGCTGTTGTAACTGCCTCACTACCCCCCGTATTACTTGATCGACTACGGTAGTTTCCGAGAGTGCCTCAGACGAGATGGCAGTGGGCTCGTCCTCGAAAACAACCTGTCTGGCAGACATGCCGCGTACTCCAAGTGTCCGAGCGGCACACTGGATACCTGTCTCGTACTCCAAGTGTCCGAGCGGCACACTGGACACCTGTCTCGTACTCCAAGTGTCCGAGCGGCACACTGGACACCTGTCTCGTACTCCAAGTGTCCGAGCGGCACACTGGACACCTGTCTCGTACTCCAAGTGTCCGAGCGGCACACTGGACACCTGTCTCGTACTCCAAGTGTCCGAGCGGCACACTGGACACCTGTCTCGTACTCCAAGTGTCCGAGCGGCACACTGGACACCTGTCTCGTACTCCAAGTGTCCGAGCGGCACACTGGACACCTGTCTCGTACTCCAAGTGTCCGAGCGGCACACTGGACACCTGTCTCGTACTCCAAGTGTCCGAGCGGCACACTGGACACCTGTCTCGTACTCCGCGTGTCCGAGCGGCACACTGGACACCTGTCTCGTACTCCAAGTGTCCGAGCGGCACACTGGACACCTGTCTCGTACTCCGCGTGTCCGAGCGGCACACTGGACACCTGTCTCGTACTCCAAGTGTCCGAGCGGCACACTGGATATGTAACAGTGGAAGGGTTAGAGAACTTTAAGGCTTCTTGGGCGGCACTCCGATCACGGATGCCTTTTAGAAAAGCCGGGACTGCCAAGGAGTCAGGCAGGTTGCCCCTCTCCATCTCTGGATACGCCTCCACAGTTAAAGCATATACCCTGTCTGCGAACGTGTCGAGACTCTCCCCTTCTGCTCAGAGTGTGGTCTTTGCAATTGGCTTGTCATGGCCATACCTCTTGCGGAGTAGATCAATGCAACTATCATAGTTGTCTCTGTCTCCATGAGGCAGACTACGATGTGCCGTTAAAGCAGGTCCTCTGATGCATTACATCAGTCGTACCATTTTTTCCCGAGGGTCCCACTGATAGACTCTCGCCATCAATGAACATTGGTGAAACCAGTTATCAAATTCACCCTGTTTACCATCAAATTTTTCTAGGCAAACATTTATATCATTTGGGCGATTTGCCATATCCCCACTCGTCATACTGTCATCATGACATTGGAAGGGGGTGGAACGTTGCCGATCCATCACACGAGGCTGTACCATGTATTGTGGTATCATTGGATATTCCGGTGTGTGATTGCTAAGTACAGGGGGAAACTGTTAGGCAGGGTCTGTGGTGCGCATCTCAAGTGAGGGGTATCCCCCTGGAATTGACCATCATGAGGTGTGTTCCATAACAGGGGCTTAGAGTCGTCGTGACGTGGGAATATATTTGTTGGTCTTGCACCACCAATCACCTCACGATAATTGAGCCGAGCAGCTGCGGCTAACGCCGACTGCCACTCTGATGAAACAGGCTGTTGCACACCATACTGTTTCTGTTCATTGGCAGTCACCCTACTTGTCAACCTAGCCACGTCATCCTGTATCTGTGCGATATCACATTGACAGTCACCCTACTTGTCAGCCAAGCCACATCATCCTGTATCTGTGCGATATCACATTGACAGTCACCCTACTTGTCAGCCAAGCCACATCATCCTGTATCTGTGCGATATCACATTGACAGTCACCCTACTTGTCAGCCAAGCCACATCATCCTGTATCTGTGCGATATCACATTGTGATTTTACAGACATTTTCTTTATCTCCTTGAGCAATGTTTCAAATTGTTCCGAGGAATTGGATTGTAAAGCATCTAATTGGTTGCTTATTTCCCGCCTATAGCGAGCAAACATTTGTGGCACATCTTCCCTATCCTCTGATGCTGAGTCTTCCATGACTAAGTTAGCTTGGAATGGTACTAGACAAATCATCTGCATCCAATGGTTGGCCTTTGTTAGTCATTTCTGTTTTTGTCAGTTTGTCAGGGCCCTTACTTCTTCTATTGTGTGCCATGGTGGAAAGGACGTATCAAAGTTGAATATAAACAATGTGCAAGTAGTAAATTTTCAAAACAGTAGCAAAAATAAGCTATAATATTCACAACATGAATGGTATGATGCTCAATTACCTATGCAGATTGTAGAATCAGTGATGCTAATGTAATTCTGATTCAAAAAAGAGAGAGAAAAAAATGTAATATAGACTTTAATATTTATTAATAATTAACTATGCCTTAATATAATATAAATATAAACAATTGCCTCTACCTGTAATTCAGTGATGTTGATTCACAAAAACAATACAAGTAATAATTGTTTTTATAACCCGGTGTTATAACCGTCTTAAAACAGCTTAACTATCCATACTTAATTAATATAATGCAATTCATTAATGTTGATCTGCACTTTTATTTATTGCCTAACTAGATTTGTGAAAAAGAATAACCCAGTATTTGTTGTATTCACATGATGTAAGTAATGGTAGGTGACGCTGACGGATCATAAATCAGACAGTTAGTCAGTTTATGGTGACCATGTCCATGACTATGTCTGAATTAACGTGGCATTTTACAAGTAAACACTATTGGTCTAAGCCAGGGTATATAATTACGTAGTCGCGATGTGTTGTGATCGCGACAGTCAGACGCGATTTGTCAGTGGCTGTTTAGCGTATACACAGTACTACACACAACAACAAGACACTCTAGCTTAACTGGTTATTACGTCGTTTTAGTCAGTCAGTCGCAACACTGACAGACGCCGCACCTTCAGTTACAATTGCTCCTTTAATTTTCGGAACTGTCATGTGTCGAAGTAGTTACAGACGGCGACAAGGAGCCGAAACCAACTTGACAGCGCTACTGGCTAGACATCGACAAACCTATGCTTCAAGCGCACTGAAATAATTAGTAGATACTGTCATTGAAAAGTCGCACCATCTGTTGTTCTATCGACATACTGGTATAGACGGCCAGTGACGATGTTGACAACAATAGGTGATTGAGTTAGGTGCTAGACTTGTAGGATGGGCGGTGCCTGGGCTTTAAGGAGCGGTCAGTTTTGGAGCTGCCCAAATGTACAAAACAAAATTAGTTCGGTCATATAACGTTTATTTTAGATTTATTTTGCACTAAATTGTGCATGTAGAAAAATTACTGGTCAGGAATTATTAGGAACATATAGGTCCCTTATAATGAAATAGACAATTTCATGAATGAAACTCGTGCGTCAGCGATGTATTTTAGGGTTAGTCGTGTATTTTAGGGTTAATCGCGTATTCATAGTCATTTATTTGCTGTCAAGGTCAGTTTTCCGGTAATACACGTGTATTGCCTCTCGGGATAAAATTTATCCCGGATAAACAGTACACGACCGCTGTCTAAATTGCTTAGCACAACGGGCTGGGCACGCAAGTTTCACAACGAGCGGCGGCTGTCAAACTTTATTTCCACAGCAAAACACGGCAATTAGGCACGTGGATCCCACTTCTGACACCATTGTGGCATAGACTCGCTAGTTATCATGAAAGACATGTGAAGCATACTAGTAGGTATATTTCCCACTGAGAGAAATCATACACATTACCCAGAGGATATTTATTTTTTATAGACGACAAAACAAATCATATCTGGTCTTAAAATGAGAATTGACTTTACTAATAATGTTATGATTACTTATTAGCATGTCATATGGTTCGTTCTCACTTGTTCGTATAGACGTGCTGATATACGAAAGTTAACACTCACGTTCTCACGTTCTATCAGTCGCGTCCTATACTTATGAGCCGTCGTCTGGAGTTCTGTCCCGGGTCACAGATGGTAACATGTAGCTCTCAATCGTGACGCAGGCCACGATTCTTGTTGGTCCTCGTGCTTTATACGTCCTGACAGCCAATCAGCGGCCGCTCACCCACAATGCTGCCGACTGGTGGCCACCACAATGCACCGGCCTGAGCGTCCTCTTCCTCCCAGTCAGTGTGGGACTCTACAATCATTGAATGTACAGTGTCATTTAGATTCGGTTATAAATTATGTAAAGCCAACGAATCCTAAAAATAAATGCCAATGCGACAATTTGTTATACCTGGACAAAACATAGGCATGGAAGTTGGTCCTATTTACTGGTTCAGCCTTAAGTTACAGTGAAACCAAATTCATTTTGGGGGCCTTTGCACCTAGTGGAAGATTTTACTCACATACTTGCCAATAACAGGTTTTAACGTTCTCCATCGATGCTTTCCCTGCAAGTCCACACTAACTTTATTATTTCGTGTATGCAGGACCTGTCAAACTGACGCTGTCAACAACTTGATACGTCAACAAAACACAAAGGCTTTTCAGCATTTCCGTCATCGGAGTTTGCTTTTGAATCATTCAGATGAAAGTAATTCGCAATAAGGTCAATTGAGTTGCTGTCATTCAGATTAGATCCAGTTCGTTTGCTAAATAAGCTTCTCTCGATGCCATAATATAAATTGTTGAACGACAACAGTGAGCGAAAATGGCGGACAGTACGAACAAAAATGTAAACGCGTCGACTGCGCACGCGCGCTTACGTTTTCGGCCAATCAGCGAACTTATCACAATTTCCTTATCAACAACAGCAATTTGTTGCTGGGTGAACTATGTTAAATAGGAGCTGTTTCATTTGGCTTACAGTAAGAAATTTCCAATCACACGTGTTGTTGACTTTATATATATATATATATATATATATACAATCAATCTATGTAATCAGTCATTTCACGTAATGACTGACATGTTTAGGCATTACGCGAAATGACTGTTTCACTCAGGCATTTCGCGAAATGACTGAAAATTTCAGTCATTACGCGAAATGACTGAAAAGAGGTGCAGTCATTTCACGTAATAACTGAAACAGTGCTTCCCTCGGTTAATGACAAATGATGCGGGCAAACTTGCTGTTTTTCTTCTACCTAGCCCGATATTTTCAGAAATTGCCACCTAGCAGGTATATATTTATCACACTAAACAATGTTTATATTGTAATGAAATTATGATTTAAAGTTATTGTTCGGGTTCACTTTGGATCGTGTAGAACACCAGGTATTGAAGTTACTGCACATGATCGAAACCACTTATCATCAAATTAATGTTTTTATTACGAGGTGCAATACCCCAGTCTCCCTAAGTGCGCTTTGTGTCATTATACCCAGAGCAAACACAGTGAAGTATCAATTACAATTTGTCTTCTATTGTGTATCTTAAATTAACTGTTGGAAATGTTACATGCATACTTAAGACATAAAACACTGTCTTATTGAACAACAAATTTATTATGATTATACAACTTGAATAATCTACTGTATCATTGAAAATTATATCAATGTTTTACATTTCCACAATAAATGTCAAACAAATTAAACAACACGCCATAGTCTCTTAATTATATGTATGGATATGGATGAGAGCATATACCCCGGGGTAGTTGTTTTTTAAGCAAAGAATGTTAAATTCATAATATTTTACATCACAGTATTGGTAAATGCTAATGTTGTATTCAACAAATATTACTAAATAATTATTATACTCACTAGTTATCATGAAAGACATGTGAAGCATATTATATATATATACTATATATATTTCCCACTGAGAGAAATCATACGCATTACCCAGAGGATATTTATTATTTAAAAGACGACAAAACAAATCATATCTGGTCTTAAAAGGAGAATTGACTTTACTAATAATGTTATGATTACTTATTAGCATGTCATATGGTTCGTTCTCACTTGTTCGGGCAGCTCAGATTGTTGTGACACCGGCGTTACACATTCGTTTTGCTTTGTAGCACTTGCACCTGTTGCTAGTTTTTTTTTATAGAAGACTGCAAGTCA